>CM053769.1:159590660-159617379 GCA_028658325.1 Potorous gilbertii | reverse complement strand
GTTTTATTTATTTTGTTAAATATGTCCCAATTATATTTTAATCTGATTCCGGCAGCACTGGGGAGTGTTGCTATCTTGGCTGTGGGTGTCTGATATTTCTATTCATCTTTCCTATTTCAGAAGAGATGAGGAAATGGTGGCTTCTGAGTGAGATTTCTCCTCTGTGTGGGTATGGAATATGGGAAAGGCAAAAAGAGATGGGTGCCAACTACCAGAATAGGGGGCAAGGTATTACCTATTCAATCTCTGCTATAGCAGGTCATGTTATAGCAGCACAGACATTCCAGGGCAAATTCTAGACCAAATGAATCAAATGAGACAACAAAAACACTTTGGAAATTAATGGTAATTAGATATAAGAGATTATTTATTGTCATTATTGGTCATTTTATTGGAATTGAGTAGCAACCAGTTTAAAAGATTTGACTAATTCATTTTATTTTATTGGCTCTGATCTGTGATATCATTGAGTTCCCTCTATCAATGTAGAGTAGTGACTTTTCTTCATCTCAAAGTCTGGGGAGGCTGAGAAGTTAAGTGACTCTTCTAGAGGCACTCTGGTAGTACGTCAAAGGTAGAGCTCGAACCCAGTGCTTTCTGATTCTGAAGCTACCTTTATATCCACTATTTTTTGCTTCTTAGTGATAACTATCATTTATAGCAATTATAATATATATATGAACATGTGTGAATTTTATATTATATTATTATATTTGTATATATATTATATTTTAGATTATATAATGCAAATATGCACCTTAAGGATTGAAAAGTGCTTTACTTATATTATCGCATTTGATTCTCATAACCATCTTGTGAGGTTGGTGCTATTGCTACTTCCATTGTGTAGATGAGGAAACTGAGGTAGAGAGAGAGAGATTAGGTGACTTTCCCAGAGTTTGATAGGTGTCTTAGACAAGATCTGATCTCAGGTCTTCCTAACTCCAGGTCTAGAGCTCCATTTTCCGTACCATCCTGTGCCCTCCCATGGCTTGACTAATTATTAGCTAGCATGGGTCATGGAGTTGTGCTAAATTTAGTTAGTCTCATATAGGAATGACCTTCACATGCTATACTAAAGCTAACTAAAGAGTATGATTTAACATTGAACACATACACACACACATACACAATGCAGTGACCAGTAACTGGAGTCAGAGAATTGACAGTGAAATATACTTATCTTCTCTCAGCAGGAAGATGGTAGACCATAGATGTGGAATGGGGAGCACATTGACTTGGATGATATGTTGGGTTTTGTTTTGGTTTTTTACTTAAATCTATTTAGTATAAAAGAGAATTCTGCTGGGAGAGATATCAGGAGGAAATGACAGTGATTTTAAAAAATAAACATTAAATAAGCTATTTAAAAAATAATATAAGGAAGCTTAATTTTTTTTTAAATCAGCTAGGTGGCATAGTGACTTAGAGTGCTGGACTTAGAGTCAGGAAGACCAGAATTCAAATCCAGCTTCAGACATTTACTAGCTATGACCTGAAGCAAATCACTCAATCTGCTTGTTACAGTTTGCTCATCTGTAAAATGGGCTTAACTAGAGCCCCTATCTCTCAGTGTTGTTTTGAAGATAAAATGAGACAAAATTTGTAAAACAGCTTGGCAAACCTCAAAACATTATATAAATGCTAGCGATCATCATTATTAAAATGAAATATTATTTATTTTGGGCAAAATTGATATGAATCAAATATTTTAAATAAAGAAAATTACAGGGGCTATAATGCTGAGTTAGAGAACAGCAAAGGATTACCAGCTCATCAGCTTTGGAAGGTAAAGGATTATTAGGTCAAACTCAGCCTCAGCCTCTCCCAGGACTAAGCTATTCATGGACCAACGGAAGCATATTTATTCTGCTCCAAAGCCCCTTATATATAAAATACAAAGTGACCCACTTAGAGTATGCATTCTTAAAGATGCATTTTGTTACTTTTAATTGGACCTTTATACATTTAATGCACTTATTTGAGGCAGATTGTTAAGCCTATCAACAAAGCAAATTAGCATAATAGATCGTGTTAACACTCTTCCCAAACCCATAGCTTGCTAATTAAGGAGTCTTAACATTTTGCCATGAAAAAGCACTGAATTAGACCTTAAAAAAAACCAACTCACAATCCTGGGATTTGTCCTAGGATTGTTACTTTCTTGCTGTTTAACTTGGGTTGGTTAGTCGTCTGACGGATTATATCTATTATATGCATGTATTACCATAATTTACATTAACCTCTGAGTCTTAGTTTATTCATCTACTTCCCTACCTCAGAATTATTCTGAAGATCAGATGAAAACATGTACACCTACAGACAAATGTTTGTGTATATGTGTCTGTATATACACATAGGACAGCTCAGTCTTGAATTTTATAGATCATATACTGTATACATGCACATATAAATTGTATGTTTTGACAAGTACAAAGTGTTATTTAAATAGACCCTAGTATTTAAAAAAAATACAAAAATGCAATGATTAGCTTAGAGAGGAGGAAGTAAGTAATTTGAGCCCAATTTATCACTCTTGCAGGTTTTTTGATGTGATAAAAAGTCCCTTAATTTGGACAGCAGCCATCAGTTAAATATTCACATTATTAGGTGAAAGTAGAAGTGACATCATAGGGCACAGTCTACTAATTTGTTGATGGTTATTCATGGATGGTAACTGGTTGATGGACCTTATTAATGGCACATACATTTACTATTGTTACTGCTATTACTATCCCGTGCTTGAGATCACTAGTAAGGAGAAAAAAATACATTTACTGGATTTAATCCATCACTACATCTCCACATCCCTACATGGCAATTGGCATGTAAAGCAAGTAGCTCATTGAATTGAAGTCAGGGAGTCCTGTCAGATGGGGAGAATCCATACTAATGATATACTCTAAAACACTTTTTGTTAGTTACATATATTCCTTTACTTTCATTTCACAAGAATAGCTCAGCTGTCAAAGCATTTCCAAGATTTCCATGGATTCCACAAATACTGTGCGATCGAATTATTGCTCTGAGAAAAGCTACAATTAAAACACATTAATCATTGTAACAAAAGATCCTTATTGAAGCTGACAAAGATCCTGAAATCTGATGAATAATTAGCCTGGTTAATCTTTTTAAAAAAGAATTAAACTGCTAACAAGTTAAATCATTGTGATTTTCAAAATAAGCCTCCAAGGTAAGAAGAGACTGAAGATATTATTTTCATTATTTTTTAGAAGTGCTTTTTATTCCTTCTCCTCCGTCTCTGGAGTTGCTCTGGGGTCCACGAAGCTGAGACAATGGAGTCAGGGACAGGCAGCTCTGTTGGACAACGGTGCTGATGGTGGTAAGGTTTCCATTAGGTTTTTGTTCTCCAAAATGCTTTCTCCCAAGTAGCAGCGAGAGTTATTTCCCATGTTGTGATTCCCCCAAAACATGGTGTTAAGTGAGATGGTATTGCTAGGGGCAGGAATAGGGGGGAAGTGTGGTCATGAAGAGTCGGACATGACACCAACAAAAACAACAAGAAGGTAAGATATGTCCCTAACACCAACAGTATAAATAGAAAACATTCTTGGAAAAGCAAAAATATAGATTATGAAAGCTGACTAGAGGTTAGGGGAAAACAGGGAGAGAAAAATTAACCCCTTTCCCATCTACTTTCCAGAATATAGCTCATTTTTTTTATTCTTGTCCTTGAATCAGTGAAGTCTACTCTTTTATCTCTCCCACATCACAACTTTCCCCATTAAAGGTTTTGATACATCATGGGTCAGCATGTGAAATTAAATGGGAATTTGAGGGAGTTTTGTGGGAGTCACAGATGGCACATGAAAACAAGAAGATGACTCACAAATGAATAAAATATATGTATAGTATTGCATAATATCAACATATTTGATCTTTTCATACCATAATAATTCAGACCTTCTCTGGTGCAAAGGCCAAAAAGTTTTAAAATAGATTTTCCAAATTGCTGGGGCACAGTTCCCCTAAACCTTGCAACGTGGAAGGGATGAGGGTACTCTCATTTCAGTTTCCCTCCCTGGCCCTCCATTTTCCACTGGAAGAAGTCCATGTAAATACTTAAAACTCTGGTACTCTGGTACCAACAAGTGTCCCTGATGATGGATCTTATGTTGAAGATCCAAACCAGCTTTCCAGCATGCCAGTCACTCTCAGCGACCTTGCCCGCATTTGATATGCTATTATGTCAAAGGCACTGGACTCCTTTTTCTTTTGCATGCCAATATATGATATATAACGAGGTTGCTCTTGCATAATTTCCCTGTATTCTTACATGTCTCTCCAGATGGCTCCTTTAGCCTTGCTGACAGCAGCTTTCTTCTTTGCATTTTAATTACCATGCAAGGTTTGCTATGCTGGAAAAGACCCCAAGAAAGACAAACATACAATGATAAGTCATGGGAAATAAGTCAAAAGGAGGCAGGCTAACGCCTGAAGATTTTCTGCAGCTCCATTCACTTTGCTTTGGGGTTCACTTAACGCATTGAGGTGGTCCATCAACTATTCTCAACTCTTGCTATGTGACCAGCCCACCCTTTTCTCAACCATATACTTCTTTGAAGACATACTTTACTATTTTTCTGCATAGTTCCTTGTTAATAATGTGTTCACCCACCCTGTGTCTCTCGGGTGCCCTGTAGGTGATTCTCAATTCCAATGAATTCTTCCAAAATTGTTGTGTTCCTTCAGAAGAATATTGATAGTAGCCATATAAAAAATGTTCTAAAATCACTAAAAAATTAGAGAAATGTAATTTTTTTAAAATTCTGAAGTATCATCTCACATCTATCAAATTGACTAAGTTAACAAAAACAGAAAATGAAAAAAATACTGGAGGTGCGATGGGAAAAACCAATACACTAATGTACTCTTGGAACTACATACTGGTCTACCTAGTCGCTCTGGAAAACAATTTAGAACTATGCCCATAAAGCCCTGAAACTGTGTATACCCTTTGACTCAAGATACCACTACTGTGTCTATAACCCAAAGAGATCAAAGAAAGAGAAAAATAATCCATAGCTATTCTTCATGGTGGCAAACAACTGGAAATTGGGGAAGGACTGAAGAAGTTATGGTATCTGAATGTAATGGAATAATATTGTGCTATATGAAATTATGAAGGAAATGGGTTTAGAAAAACCTGGGAAGATTTTATGAACTGATGCAAAGTGAAGTGAGCAGAACCAGGAGAACATTTTATACAATAACCATACTATAATGACAAAAAACTCCATTTTTCCCTGAATATATCTTTATGAACATAATTGTTTACATGTTATCTCCCCTAATAGAATGTGAATTCATCAAGGGCAAGAAACTTTTTTGTCTAAAAAGGGAATATGTTTTACTTGACTATTGTTGCTTTGTCATTTTTCAGTTGTGTTTGACTCTTCACAACCTAATTTAGGATTTTCTTAGCAAAGATACTGGAGTAGTTTGTCATTTCCTTCTCCATCTCATTCTGCAGATGAGGAAACTTAGGGGAAAAGAGTTAAGTGACTTGTGCAGGGTCACACAGCTAATAAATATCTGAGTCTGGATTTGAACTCAGATCTCTCCTGACTTCAGGTCTGGTGCTCACCTTCCGCTACTTTACTATACACTTGTCCCTTCCACATTGTCACTTCCCGCTTCTTGATTCTGATATATTGTGGGTCAGCATAAGAAAATACATGGGAAATTTGGGGGAGTTTTGTGGAAGCCATAGATGACATGATGGCCAACAGATAATACAGAAAAACTTCCTTGCAAAATAGCATTATATAATATCAACATATTTTATCTTTTAATAGCATAATAATTCAGACTTCTTCTCTGTTATGAAAGGAGGGTCAAAAATTTTATGCAGGCAGGTTTTCCAGATCACAGGTTCGCTGAGCCCCTAACCCCTGCAATGTGGAAGAGATAACTATACATATTCATAATGGGTTTTGCTTGTTTTGCTTTCTCAATGGTTGGGGGAAAGAAAGAATTTAGAACTGAAAAAAAAAATTGACTGTAAACAAAAAGAGTATTGGTATTAAAATGATGGAGCTTCATTCCTTGATGTCATTAAAAGGATATTGCAATTTTCCAGACGATTGCTCAGACTTTCTTCATCCTATTCAATCTTGATCCTAATTCATCATCTAGTACAGAAAAGATCTATAGGTTATCTATCCAAATCCATGGGGTATATAGACAACAAACATTCTTCATCTATTGGATTTTTGCTCTGTGCTTATCCCATCTACCTTCTATCATCCTATAATTTTGATAGCCACTTCTCTTCTTGCCTGACCTTTCTTGGACAAGTATTGCTTGCATCCCTACTGCACATACTGAAATCTACCTATTAATAATAACCACTGGTATTTATGTAGAACTTTAAAGTTATAAAGTGACTTACCAAAAATCACAGAGTGAGAAACAGTCACTGAGTCACGACCTGAACCCAGGTCTTAGGATTTAACTTGTAGTGTTCTTTTCACTCCACCATCCTGCCTACCAGTGGAAACTCTACAAGGAGCACCTCTGTAACCCACCACCCTCTGTCTATGCTTTTTGACACCAAATTTCTTAGAAATGTAGCCTGCATTCACCATTTCCACTTTGTTACCTGCTACTTGATAAGACCTTTCACATTAAATCCATATATACCCCGATCCTTGGTGACTTTAGCACCAAAAAAAATTGAAAATGAGTGAATATAGCAAAAATATATTCAAAAATATGGATGAGGAGTAAGGAACGAAAGAAGCCAAACACTTGATTGGCTATACCTATACATCATAGATACTTTTTCTTATTTCATGAAAAGGATTAAAAGGTACTAGACATGGTGAACAACAAATGGCATCACAAAAAATTAAATTGATCATATTTTTAAAGATAGGAAGTGATTCATTACTGATTCAGGAACCACTGTGAATAAGTTATTTATGTATGAGCAGACCACCAACTTGTTATACTCAAGATCAAAATTAACTCACATCTATATATTAGGAGAGACAATTAGGGTTAACTTATTGCCCAGGATCACACAAGTGGTATCTGTCTGAGACTGTATTTGAACTCAGATCCTCCTGCCTCTAGGGCCAGTGTACCACCAGATCAAAATTTGTTCAAATTCAGAAGAAATAATAAAAATGAGAAAAAGACATGCTATTTAATGGAGAAAAGAACCTTGCAAATTCCATATTTTAATGTTCCTGATAATTAAAATTGGGATATGGACACAATAAAGGATAGACACTGATTATAATAATTCCATAAAGAAATTTACCAGTGTAGATCAATGGCAATAATAGGAAAAACCAAAAGAGTCTAAAATGTGCCTTAGACAGCAAAAACCTAACTTATTTGACAGGCAGAGAGATATGGTCGCTAGGGCAATGCCAGTTTTAGAATATACTTATTTGTAAAACTTTGCAAAGAAGAAAATAATGGATGATTATAAGCAACATTGCTTCATAAAAACAGAGAGAAGACAGTGGAATATAAAATCAGTTTAATGAAAGTTTGGCAAGAGACTTAATTAACCTACGTCATAACTAGAATGACACAGGAAGGAAGGAGACCAACCAACAGAAGGTAGATGGGAAAGACCTTGAAATTGTTTTTACAACAAACTTTTCATCAACAAAGAAAAGGGAACACTAAACAGATTCTATTGTTACAGCTCTGTATGTGCTTATAAAGGAAGTAGAAATGGAACTAAAGAGAATACATTTGCAAAATTAAACTGGATTAGACCAAATATATATAAAGGAGATGTATATTGGAGTAACGTCATTGCAAGGACTTTAGAAATTGACTCACAAGGAAAGGAAGATACCATTAGCATGGGAGAATGAATTTCATCCTTTCTTAATACCAAAAAAGTTGATCAAGAGAAAAGCAACTGACCTATCTATATAGAATTCTTATGCAAATAAGCTATTCAAGCATCAAACGGTCCATGTTGAGAGTATTAGATGCAAACAAGAAGGCTTTTGCAAATGATACTCTACAAGAGGCCATAGTTTACCATCGTACAATTGA
The DNA here is from genome assembly GCA_028658325.1 of Potorous gilbertii. Taxonomy (NCBI): domain Eukaryota; kingdom Metazoa; phylum Chordata; class Mammalia; order Diprotodontia; family Potoroidae; genus Potorous; species Potorous gilbertii. Next base: position 159,609,330 of record CM053769.1, on the reverse strand, counting down.
CTGAAAGATGCTAAGAATACTAGATAACTCTACTTGGTGATGGCTATTGTCCTTCATTCTCAAAGAAGACCAAAATGACATCACTATGTTGAAGTCAAGGTACAATGTATCTAACTATGGCTGATTAAACCAATTCAAGCTTGGTGTTGAATTGCTAGTACCTTCCCTTTGAGATTACCTCCAATTTACCTTGAATATATCTTGTATGAACATAGTTGTCCCCTATTAGAATGTAAATTCATCAAAGACAAGAACTCTTTTTGTCTTTATTTGTATCCCCAACACTTAGCACAGTACCTTCATATAGTATATGCTCAAAAAATGTTTATTGGTTGATTGACTGACTTACCAATTTGATTCAGCAGTGCTAAATGCCTGAAGGACCATCTTCCAGCAAGGAATTTCTTATACTCAAGAATCATTGAAAGATAAAGCAACAGAAAAATTAATTTGCTCTTCAACTCTCTGGTTATTGATACTAGGTGAAGCGTATGCCCATCAGAGTCATTATCATGGAAGAAATTTAGCTTACAGGTCAAATTGAGAGGAATTTCCTGCAGAAGGTGATGTCCTTCAGAAGCTTCTCTTTGTAGATGGCATTGTTGCACCAAGCCCCAGAAAGTTGAAGGCCTTATGAACAATTCATAGCTGCTCAAAAGGATTTAATATCAATCAAGCAATCAAGAACTTCATGATTCCTTAATCTCCATTAGGAAGGCAATAATCTAAAATGTGATTTATATAAAATAAACTGTAATCTGGTTCACTGTAAAATGAACAAGGTAATTTATCAAGGGGTAGAAGGGAGTTTGGCCAATGAGCACAGTCCCTTAAGTGAAGAGTACCACTGATGCAATTTCCCATCATGGAAGAGGATGGGGATCATGCTTCCAGGAGAATTGTGATGACGTGTGACCAAAGTGCTTCAGAAAAATTTTGAAGCATGTGTAGACATTCTATAACTGCTTCTGGTTCACTAACCATGTCTTGACTAGGAACCTTTTTGATTGGCTGCAGTAATGGAAGAGAACTGGGAGTGCCTTCAAAAAGGCCTTAGCCTTCCTCTTAGTTGAACCTCTTTTTTTTGGCTATTCTTCTTTTCCTGTGACTTCTTGCTGATTGACAGCATTCAAGGAGAGATAATGCTGTAGGAGCAGAGAGGCCATGGGCCTTCTCCTCACTGGGGCTGACATGGAACCTTCTTCTTTGTCTGCCCTGGGATTTGCTCTTTCTTTTTAGGTGGAAAAACTTATAGACTGTGACCTTGTGAGTTTTTGGAAGGTCAAGAGAAGGAGTCATGTGGGAGCTCAGTTGTCAAATCCATGCCAACTTTTATAGTCAGGCTGGCATTGATGCCCCAGGCCCTCCTCCTCTGCGCCTTCCACCTCTCCAGCAGCTAAGGGTTCATCTAGCACATTCAGATGTGAACTTGGGTGGATCAATGCTATGTAGAAATTGAACTAAGTCTGAACCCACCCTCCCTTGATACTGAAGGAAGAGAGTGTGACCTCAAGGTATTAAGGGGCATGTTCTTAACATAGTTCCAAAATACACAATCCTTTGAAAAAAATAATTCATTTTAACTCATTGTTAACAAACTCAAAATATGGGTTTGAGCTGAGAGTTGTAAGAAAAGCTTTGATACTGACACCTCTTTAGGACCCTCAGTACCCTCCGGACTGGACTGCTGGAGGACGGAGGGGAAAACTCCAAAGCCTCTTTTTAAAGAGGATTCACAGCTCAGCCAGCTCTATGTTCCCCACCAGCTACACTCTTTGGCCCCCACACTGGATACCTTCTTTCCTCCCAATCCCCTTCCAGCTTGCTTTTGGGTATCCCTTATTCTTATATGTATCCCTTGCCAAAGTGCTTGGCACACAGCAGAATTTTCATAAATGTTTATTGACTGACTGAGAAAAAGACACTCTATCCTCTTCAGGGGTACCCTTAGAATCCTAAGCGAAGCTGAAACCTCCAGGCTATGGAATAGTGAGCACTGAAAATATTCTTTACAATTCATAATAGAAGTTTGAAGGTCTTGAGGGAGTCTAGAAAAAGACAGAGCCAGACAGAATAATGCGATCAGGATTTATTTAGCATTTCTAAAAGTAATGTCTACTCTGGTTCTAAACAATCTATGCAGCTTTCAAGACAAAAACAACCTGGTGATGAAAATTTCCCTCAAGAACATTCAGCTCCCTTTTCTCTGATTTCCATAGTTTCACCAAAGCCCTAATTTTATAATTTCATCTCCCAAGTATGCTAACCCCTCAGGTGCTCTGTATAGATGACAGATACAAGTTACGGAGCAAGGTGGAGTTACCAATTTAAATAAGGATTTTTTTAAAATCAGTCTCTTGTGAGTTGGTCCCCCCCAGAGAATCATGAATCCTCGTGAATTGTTAAAATGTTAAAACTTGCCGACCTGAGAACTGGACACTAGATCAATGCTGACCCCACAAAGGAGCAAGCATCTAATGAGGCTATGAAGCATAGTAGAAAGTACATTGAATGGGGAATGAGGAGACCTAGTTTTATTGCAAAATCACAGAGTTTCAGAGGTATAAGGGATCCCAGAAATCATGAAGTATAGCCTATACTTGACCAAGAATTTTTGCTACAACATTTGCAACAAAAGATCATCTAGTCTCCTCCTGAAGACATCCATGAAGACATTCCCATCCCTAAAAGGGAAGGGAACAATTATTTATTAAGTACCTACTATGTGCCAGGCCATAAGCTCTTTACAAATATTATGTCATTTGATCCTCACATACTCTATGATCTAGTGAGACTGGTTTCCATATTGTTCCTTGAACAAGATGCTCCACCTCCCAACTCTGGTGATTTTCAATGCTTGGCTTCCAAGTCCAAGTTAAAATCCTACTTTCTGTAAGAAACTTTTCCTGATCCTCTTTAATTCTAGTTCCTTCCTTCTCTTAATTATTTCCTAATTATCCTATATATGTATATCCATCTATCATCTATCCATCTATCCATCACTCATTTAGATATAGTTGTTTGTATGTTGTTTCCCTCATTAGACAGTGAGTTCCTTGAGAGCAAAAACTGTCTTTTTTTTTTGTACTAGCAGCACTTAGCACAGTGCCTGGCACATAGTAGGTGCTGAATAATGTCAATCAATAAGATTGACTGTTTTATCTAGAAGCAATAGTGAGCCACTGAAGCTATTTGAGCTGCAGAGTGACATGAACCAAGCTATAGTGTAGAGCTTTCAATGTGATAGATATCGAGAGAATAAGAAAAAGACTGGATTCAGGGAGACTTGGAAGATTGCTGGACTCATGGAAAGAAGCTCTTCACACTTTCTGGACTGTTCATACTGCCTGCTTTGGAACTAGTAATTGAATCTCTTCTGTTTTTCCTCTATTCATGTAAAGTTCTAACCTTTAGTAGGAGACTACAGCAAAATTAGAAAACTATTATAAAGAATGGCAGGTGAATGGAGAGAAGGTGACAAATGTGAGAGATCTTGAGGATGGAGATGCAACACCATCAAATACAAAGACAGAGGTTAACGTGGATGTTATGCATTTGGTTGACTGAAACAACAGTGGTACCTTTCATATAAATAGGAAAGTTAGAGGAAGAGGTGGGTTTGGGAGGAATCTATTGAGTTCTACTTTGGAAATGTTGAGTTGGAGATGCCTATTTAACATCCAGGTGGAGATGTCCAACACATGGTCGGAGTGGCAAAAATGGATTTCAGGAGAGAAAGCAGGATGGGCTGCATTAATTTAGAGTTTCTGTACAGAAATGATAATGGGATTCTGAGATAAATCCATGGAAGTTGACAAGATTACCAAGAGGAGAGGTCTGAGCGCAGGACACTGGGGTGCACCCACACATAGAACAGGAGGCATGGATGATGAAACTATAGAGGAAGCCAAGAATTATTGGTCAGAACATAGGAAGAGAACCACAACAGAGTCCTGTTTTGGTTTTATCTATCTCCATCCCCAAGCATAATACCTTACACATAGAAAATGTTTAAATATTGAATTTGTTGATGGTAACAGTTGCATTTAGCATTTACACAATACTTTAAGGTTTACAAAATCTTTTACAAATATTATCTGATCTTACCCTCATAACAGCTCTGAGAGATAGGTGCTATTATGTTCATTTTACAGATGAGGAAACTGAGACAGACAAAGGTAAGTGGTTTACCTAGGTTCCCAGAGCTAGTAAGTGCCAGAGACTAGATTTGAATGCGTCTTCCTGACTCAGAGTCTAGCACTTTATCAATCCTGTCCTCTAACTGCCTCTACAAATCAGGACTCACCTTCAGTGACAGACATGACTTGTGCAGATCTTCCAGTACCTCCAAGTTAACCTACTAAGATGGGACAGTGCCAGGGACTGTGCTAAACTCAGTTGATCCTCACAACCTTGGGAGGGAAATACTATCATTATCCCCACTTTACAGGTGAAGAAACTGAGGAAGGCAAAAGCTAAGTGTCTTGTTCAGGTTCACACAGTATTAAGTGTCTGAGGCTGGATTTGAACTCAAGTGTTGACTCCAGGTCCAGTGCTCTATCCATTGTGCTACTTAACTGTCCCTTAAAAATATGTAAGGCCTGGATTCTGCCCTCAATAAGATAAACATGTTTACCTCTCAGGCATCAGAGGATGATAGACCTAAGGCTGGAAGGTACCCTGAGGTGCCTTAGGTCATCTAATCTAAACCCTTCATTTTACAGATGAGGAAACTGAGACCTGGAATGCAAGTGGTAGTTTAAGTGGAGAGAGCCTGGAGTCAAGAAGGCCTAAGTTCCAATTCAGCCTCAGACATTGACTAGCTCACTTAACCTCTGTTTGCCTCAGTTTCCTCAGCTATAAAATGGGATAGTAATAGCACCTACCTTACAGGGTTATTATAAAGGTCAAATGAGATAATACTTGTAAAAGCACTTATCACAATGCCCAGCACATAGTAGGTGCTATATAAATGCTTATTTCCTTCCCTTTCCCCTCCTCAAAGCCAAGGAGGGCTTGGAAGGGCTGGCACCTGACCACCTATTGTCTGGTTCCAAATTCAGTGTTCTTATTGCTACAACCAGTCCATCAGTCAATAAACATTTCCTACGCACCCATCAGGTAAGGGGCACTGCCCTGAACCACCTTCCAAGCTACACACTTTATACCACAAACCAAATTTCTGCCCTGATTTAAATGCAAGTTCTGTGGCACAACAACATCACCCACCCCCTTCCATAGCAGAGCTTTGAACATGCATGTCAGGCTGAGTGAAGCCTGAAGCCAATTAAACAGCAAAGGAACAAACCCATCCAAAGAGGTGCTTCAGATGGAAACAGTGACGGGATATAATTAGAATACAGACTTTGATCACTCCATTCTATTGAAGACACCTCTGGTATACAGCAGTTATGTAAAGTACCTGTAACACTGTCGTCAAGTGACGCCTTACAGAGGCACAAAGGGTAAAGTTAATTTTTTTAAAAGCCTCAAAAACTGCCATGATGAATACATCAAAATGCCAACAGCTCTTTCCTCACTCCTGCTGAATTGGAGAGAGTCCAGGTCCAGGGTGCTGATCTACCCATCCACTCCTCTCTGTCTTTGATTCAATCCGAGGGTGCTCTCTGGCCTCCTGGCCCAGCTGTCTAAGGATTAATGGTGGCCTTGTGTTGAAGCAGCCTTGTATACACATTGTTTTTTTTCTAAAGAAGAAAGGGAAGGGTCGGAATCCTCTTAAGTAGGGCAGTCCCCTTGTAGATTTGAAGTGCTACAGATGATGGGAAACTACCTGGAAATTAAGGGTTCATTACACAATGACAAGCCATCCCTGGAGGGGTAGGGGCATGCCAGCTCCTGAGAGCAGCTGCAGTACCAGCACAGGCATCTGCATTCCCTGGGCACTGAGCCAGTGGTGTTGACTGTTGACTGACCCGCCACACATCTCCACATGTCATTGCTCTTCAGATCAGTAAAGTTATATTTTTCTCCATTTACAAAGCCTTGCAAAGAGCTGCTCCTTCCAGCTGCCCCAGGAAAGTCCAAGTCTGAGGTTTTTTTGTCTGGCTCCCTTTGTCCTTTTAGAGAGAGTGTCTACACTTGGGATCCACCCCATTGTAGAGCTGGAAGGGACTTTCTGATATTTTGGTTCAACCTTCTCATTTTGCAGGTAAAGAAGCTATGGCCTAGTGACCACATTCTTTCCATTTCAATTGATTTGATCAGATTCCACAATGTAGGTATGGCTCATCTTCTGAGTGCAAGGCACTGCAAGTGAATGCAGAGTGGGTGGCCTGTGTGGGTCTTTGTGATGTTTGAGTGAAACTGAGACATTTCAGAACTGAAGCATGGCGTTGCCTTCATTTGAAAGGCTAGGGAAGAGAAAAATCTACATCTTTTATTATTATTCTAAAGAATAATTACCTTCACCCCTTCACTCTCCCCTTTCCCTTTCCCTCTTCCCCTATAGCAAAGAAAGTTTGCTCCTTCCACTCTGGTTCCTACATAGAGAAGCTGCCTATCCTCAGGCTCAGGCTCATGGTCATTAGGCTTGCAAATGAGGATTGAGAAATCAAACAAAAATCACAGAAAATGTCCCTTCCAAACCCCTGAGACATATTCCTGTTTGCCAACTCAATTGCTAACAGGGAGAAAAGCTGGGGGCCTTGCCCTGAGGAGAGCTGGCTGGCCCCCAGAATATTCAGCTGGAATTTTCAGCTGGTGAGTTGAGATGACCTCATTGGTCTCATGCCAATGGGCCTTCCATAGATGGGGCTCCTATGCCCTGCGGCAGGCTAGTTCCATGTCTTTTCCTTGTTTAAAAATGGCCATACTGAGAAAGGGAAGATGCCTGTTTTCCTATTGCTTACCCCAAGCATCTCCAGTCTTTAGCTTTGAAAACCCCAAGGATGAGAGTGTATATACTGACAATGAAGAAATTCTTAAGTGGAGAAGGAGAAGGAAAGATTCCATCCTTCTTTGGGAATTCCAGCAAACCAAGAAAAAAGGTTTATCAACAATCAATCAATCAATGTGTCTTTCTTTTGCACTTACTATGTGTCAGGTGATGTACTAGGCACTGAGGATACAAATATGATGAATGAAGTAATTTGTACTAAAAAATGCTTTCATTTTAATATAAGAGATAATTAGTACATATAACAACACATGTAGCAGAACTACAACATTAATAAATACAAATATAAACAAAGCAGGTAAATACAAGGCAATTTATTAGGGAGTACACCAGCAGTTGAGGAGTTAGGAAAGGTTTCATGGTGGACAAGATGGCGCCTAAGCTGCATGTAAGGGGTCAGAGGTAAGGAAGGGGTGCATTCCAAGTATGGGTGAACACCAAGTACAAAGGCATGGAGATGAGAGATGGACTGTCCTATGTAAGGGACCGAGAGAAGGCAAGTTTATCTGGAAATAGAATGTGAGTATAATCAATGAGGCTGGAAATATTGGTTGAGGCCAGCTTTGAAAAGGCTTTAAAAACCAAACAGAGGACTCGACATTGTATTCTAGAGGCAACAGGAAGCCACTAGAATTGAGTAGGGGGGTCACATGGTCAAATCTGTACTTAAAGAGAATTACTTTAACAATAATAATGTGTAGAATGTCACAGATTAGGAATACTCGGGGCAGAGAGGCCAGTTTGTTATTGGTTGGGTTTTTTTTAATTTAGTATTTTATTTTCCCCCAATTACATGTAAAAAACTTTTCAATCTTTGTTTTAAAATTGTGTTCCAAATTCTCTCTCTCCCTCCTCATTCCCCTCATTGAGAAAGCAAGCAATTTGATATAGGTTATACATATGTAGTTATGAAAAACATGTTTTTATATTAGTCATGTTGTAAAAGAAAACATAGACCAAAATAAAACCCAAGAAAAATAAACTTTTAAAAGTATGCTCCGATCTGTATTCAAATTCCATTAGTTCTTTCTCTGGGGATGGATAGCATTCTTCATCATAAGTCCTTCAGAGTCGTTTTGGATCATTGTATGGCTGAGAATAGGAGAAGAGCTAAGTCATTTACAATAGATCATCTTACAATATTACTGTTATAATTTTCTCTTGGCTCTACTCATTTCACTTTGCATCAGTTCATGTAAGTCTTTCCAGGTTTTTCAGAGAACAGCTAGCTCATCATTTCTTATAGTACAATAACATTCCATCATAATTGTACACCACGGGAGAAACCATAGGGGTAACAATGGGTGGCAGATGGAGAGAAAAGCTCACAGTCTCCAAGGGTATTGCAAAGAGAGCTAGGATGGACCTGAACATATTCCTTCTCTTGAGAGGCTGGTGAAGATGTAGGGTCTTGGTGGGGGAGTAACTGTGGTTCCTTGCCAAAGAGAAGGGTCTTGGTGGGCCAGCAAGACTGCTGCAGGAACCCTAAGTCTCTTTCTTGCAAGTGGCTGCTAGAGGATGAAGGACTATGGTATTAAGGAGTTGGGGTGGATGGTGGTACCCACACTGGCAGAAGGCTTTGGTTGGCAGTTATGCCTGGGTTTAGGTTCAGCCTGGGGCCAATAAAGTTCAGGTGCTCTTGTTCTCCTCCTATGGATTAATTGTAAAAGGTATGGCAGTCACAAATGGCTTGGAAATAGAGCTACCAGGTAAGGTTGACTGAAGATCTTGATATACTGTTTGGAGACTCCTGTCCTAGTACGTCAAATCTTGGGTTCTCTACTTGGCTTTCATGGCCCTCCACAACCTTACCTATTTAATTTTCCACTCTTACTCAAGTCATGCCTTCTAATCTGAATGGCCCAGTGTCCTTACTGTTCTCATACATACCTTGTTCATTCTCATCTCTATGCTTTTAATTATGTTTTTTTAAACCTCTGGAATGTTATTTGAAGATCACAGGTCATGGAATCATGAAGATAGAAGTGTTCCTGTCATGTTTCCTCCTTTCCCCTTTTGTTTCATCCCTCCCCTCCTTCACCCTTGCCTCTTCTGTACTTCTTTCCCTTACTCTCCCTTCTCTTCCTCTCCCCTTCCTTAATCCTCTCCTCATTCTTCTTTCATTCAAAACCTACCTTTCCTTCATGGTCCAATCTCTCTGTGAAGCCTTCCCTAATTATTCCAATTCTCAGAGATTTCCCTTTACTTCAAATTCTGGCAGCCCTTATGCACAGACCAATTTAGCACTCAATTACGGACAGACATAGTGTTTGATGTTATTTGACTTGTATTTGTCTGAGGTTGATGCCAGAGCTAGCTCAGTGCTTGAGAGGCTCTAAGGGAAATTGTGTGAGAGAAGAGGTATTAGACTGCCTACCAAACTGAAGCTCTACAGAGCCATTGTGTGGACTTCATTTTTGTATGCCTGTGAAATCTGGAAAGTATACCAGCACCATGCTGGGAAACTGAATCACTTCTGTTTAAATTGTCTCAGAAAGATTCCGAAGATCACCTGGCAAGACAAGAATCTAGGTACTGAGGTCCTTTCTTGAATTTTAGTTCAAGAATTCAAAATCTGCCACAGAGAGTGCAGTTCTGATAGACTGACCACGCTGTTCAAATGCCAAACGTACATTTACCTAAAAGACTATTTTATAGAAAATCACACAAAGCAAATGTTCACAAGGAGGTCAAAAGAAATGATACAAGAATACTCTCAAGGTCTCTCTGAACAACTTTGAAACGAACAGTGAGACAAGGGAGATACTGGCACAAGATCATCCAGCATCAAAGAAGGTTCCTGTACTCTACGAATAAAGCAGAATTGCAGTAGCTCCAAATAAATGTGAGAGGTGCAGATTTAGAGACATCTCCACTCCAAATGTGCATCTGCACTAATTTGTGCCTGACCTGTGGTAGAGCCTTCCAAGACTGTATTGGCTTGATCAGCCACAGTTGGACACACTGTACCTTGACCCCGAAACAGGGATGTCATTTTGATCCTTTCTTCAAGCATGAAGGACAACAACCTACACTGTCTGTCACTACTACTAAAAAAAGTGGCCATCTGATCCAAGTCATAAGGGCATTCATTGGTGTATCTGTACGTTCTTTTAGGAAAATGATCCTAGAGACTTTTAAGAGAATACGGTAAGACAAATCTGTTGTGCTGGGGAGACATACGGACAAGCAGAATCACAGGTCTAAATCCTGGAACTCTGAGTATGCCCAAAGATCTTTGAAATTCAATGTAAAGTGTTGGAGAAAATTTCCATACTCTATAGCCGATGAAAAATTTGACATTTTTTTCCTGACATTTTTCCCCCATGTATTTTATTTTTTTTCAGAAAGGGCAGAATTTCTTTTAAAGAGGAGATGAAAAAGAAGATATACAAAATATCAGTTTTAAGTGTTATTTTTGTTCCTGAAAAGGCTTCTCATAGACTTAAAAAGAGGGCTTTTTTCCTTTGGAGATTTATTTTGATAGAATTCTCTGAGCCTTGTCAAGGAGAGCAAAATTTTTGTAAGCCTCACATACCAGTAAAATGCCAAATTATATGCTGTAAGTTTTTTGTTTTATTATACCTGGGTCCAGTCAAAGAGAGAAAAGATTTTGAATCTAGAACTATTAGTATCTGAAGACAAAAGGGAGCATTCATCACCACCCAGCCATTACCCAGAGGCTTGTTTTCCCCCCAACCCTGCAGGCTCCAGCTGGGAGGTGATCAAATCCAAGGAGCATTTCTTCTTTTCTTGGGATTCCAGAGGAGTTTACAAACGTGATACATTTGTTCAGCATTCTCACTGAGTCTTCAGGTCAGCTCAAGAGGTCGGAAAGGAATGGAACTGAGTCTAAGAGAATCATGTTGAAGGAAAATGAAAATCAAGCAGACTTCCCAGAACACTGTTATTGTGCTATTCTAGATCAGGGATACTTGGAATCCAAGGACCCCCAAGGGACTGTGGAGATATTTCTTAGGGGTTCATGAGTTTGAATAGGAAAAAAATTACATTTTCATTTTGATTTGTTTCCTTTCTAAACCTAAGTATTTTGTTTTATGTATTTAGAAATATTATTCTGAGAAGGCATCTGTCCATAGAGAGCCATGGCCCCCAAAAGGTTAAAAATCTCTGGTTTGGACAATTACTAAGGCATTTAATCGCTGCGTTTTAAAGCAAGGGTGATGGGGACAGAAAGAAGGAAATTAGCCCCTGTGTTGAGCACTTTACAAACACTACCTCATTTGATCTGCATGACAAACCTGGGAGGTAGCTGCTGTTACTATCCCCATTTTACATTTGAGGAAATTGAGACAGACAGGGTGAAGTGACTTGCCCAGGGTTATACAGCTACAAAATATCTGAGATCAGATTCGAACTGAGGTTCAAACTTTCTGACTTTCTTGATTCATTCAGACCCTAGCCTTCTGATAATTCTATTATCTAGCTGCCTGGGCAATTAATAGACGTGGAGAAAAAGAACACCCCTGAGTATAGAGAACATGATCCAAACTGGAAGGCAAGAAAGTAAATAGGGTGTTGGGATGAGTATGTGGAGTGAGCATATCCATGGGTGTGGTCAGGATGTAGAAAAGGAGCTCATGGCAGGATCCAGAACCAGGAAGTTAGCACAGAACAGGTCAGATAACACACTACAATGGGGCTTAGTAGGCAGGCAGCTTCTATTCCTGAGACAACATTGTTTTACCATAACGGTGTCCTTGCCACAATGCTTTCTTACACCATTGTGTTGGCATTGTTGTGGACTGCCCACTGAGAGTAAGAAGTCTTGAGAAGCAATCCTCCTGTTTTACCCAGCCCTGGACACACCATTCATGCATAAAACCCAATTCCAAATATGGCATCCAGGCCAAAGTTAGGCAGGGGAAACAGGATGATGTAGAGGAAGATCATGGTGACGTGAAGAGGCTTGGAAATCAAGCCTAGGAAAAAAGATGAAAGGGGCTAGGCCCCTCAGTGTCATCCTCATCTTCTTTCACTTATGATACTTGTCCACTCAGTCTCCAAATCTTGTCATTTCTATCTCCACAATATCTTGGCAAAGTTACTGGAGTGGTTTGCCGTTCTTTCTCCAGCTCATTTGCTAGATGAGGAAACTGAGGCAAACCAGGTTAAGTTACTTGCCCAAGGTCATACAACTAATTAGTATCTGAGGCCAGATTTTGACTCAGATCTTCCTAAATCTAAGCCTGACATGCTATCCACTGTACCACCTAGGTGTCCCCTATATATGAACCCTTCTCATCACCCACATAACCACACCCTTCTTGAGGCTCTCATGACCTTCTTGCCAGGACTGTGTCTCCTAACTGACTTCCCTGACTCAAATGTCTTACCACTTGAATCTACCTTCTACTCAGCTGCCAAAGTGATTTTGCTAAAGGACAAGTCTGACTCTTCTGAGGAAAAAGATTCAATGGCTTACTATTACCTGTAGGAGTAAATATAAACTCCTCTGCTGGGCATTTAAAGCTCTCTAGAGCTTCATATTTCCTTTCTCCATGCATACTATGGAAAACAGGCCTTTAACGCTCTTCATACACAGAATTTCATCTCCCATGACTTGGCACTGATTGTCTCTTATGCCCAGAATGTACTCTATCCTCACCTCCACCTCCTAGAATCTTTGTCCTCCTTCAAGGCCCAGTTCAACCACTATCTTCTACCTTAGCCCAATTGCTGAGATGATTTTACTGGGGTATAGCTGCTGCGCATGGTATAACTTCTTGGAGTCACAGGTGAGAGTTGGGTGAACCAAGTGAACACCAAAAGTGAATAATCAGCCCTCACACCAGATGTGCCAGTCTTACTGAAAAAAGTAAAGTATAAATTGTAAAACACTGAAAACAAAATAGTTAAAAATAGTTATTTTTATTGTTCACAACAATAATAGTAGCTGATACAGTGGTTTCTTATTTCATAGATACTATCTTAAATGAGACTATGTATGTGAAAAACAAAAAACATTGTCAGTTATTAGTGCTATTTATTTTATTCAATAAATATCCATGAAATATCAAAAAAAACTAAAGTATAATGTGGATTGTATCCTGACTTTAATAGAACGTGTCCCATCCCAGAAGATCCAGGGGGCTCCACTAATCATCCCTTATTACACAAATTTGATGTAGAATTATAACTGGGGCATTTATATGCCAGTAAAATGTTAAAGAAGGAAGACTCACTAGCAAGGACTGAATCGAGCAATGAAGGAAAGTCTGTTTCCATTTTCTGGGATCCATTTCTATCTTTCCCTCTTCTGATCTGCGCTGTTTTCTTAGCTAACCTCCAACATGAGTCTTGAATGTTGATGAGATAATGCTTAGTCCAATCCCAAGCATTTCCTTTGAATAATTAACCTGGCACAATCCCAACCCCTTAGAGTCCTGGTTTTCCTGATGACTAAACAAAAGGTCTAACTTGGCCAGAACCACCAAAACTCTTTGCCTTTTGATTTGGTTTGGAGCAGTACGACATCTTTCCCTTTCTAGTTAAACTATAGTTGTTCAGTCTCTAGGGGGAAGGATGCTGAGTGGTATTTGCAGCTGAAGGTAGACAGGAATAACTCATCAAAAAGAAGCTAGGCTAGAAGCTCCGGACACCCCTGAAGGAAGCCCAGTCTAGCTGCTGTAAGAGGGAGAATCAGAAATCCTGGTCTCATTCCATTGTTGCTCTGAAACATTCCCATCCCACATATCCATTCATTCCCAGTGTCATCTGGTTCATCTAGCTCTTCTGGACCATACCCAATCGATCAAGAGTTTTGTTTTAATTTGCATTCTGACTGTTCTCATTTCTTTCTTCCTCCTCTTCTCTCTACCCTGTAGTATTAAATCTTACTGCTGAATATAACTCACCTCACCCCACCAGAAGTTTGCCAGCTTGTTGGAATCAACCCCTAAATTTTAAAATGAGGGCAAAATTCTATGAGCATGCCAAGACTTTCTAATACTCATCTATGTGTATTTTGACATTGTATTTCAAATCATTTCACTGATTTCTTTCTTCAAGATAGAATTTTATTAAGATCTTTTGTTTTTATAATACTTAGACTTCCCCTGTGTCTCTCCTTCTTCTCCCTCCCAAGAAGTCATTTCTTATGACAAAAATTAAAAAGAAAAATGGACAAAGAAAGAAATTCAGAAAAACTGACCACTATATAAAAAAAAAAAATCTGACATCATGTGCTCCCACCTCCCCCATCACTACCATTACCATATCTACAAGGAGTAACTCATTTCTTAGGCAAAACTTTCCCTTAAAAAAAAAATCTTTAAAAAAAAAAGATCTCATTTTCTCAACTTGATTTTAGACATGCCAACAGAAGCCCCACCTTTTAATCTGCCTGAAGGCTTCATTAGGGATGATTTTGAACCTCTACTGCATAGAGAGAAAATCAAGTAGCTGCTGGTTTGTTTGAACTCTGTGGTGATTCCGGCTGGCACTGCAAAGCTTCCTGAATTCACAGGGGACTTAGAAGGCACTGGGATGGCAGAGATTGTTGTGGCAGAAACAACCAGAAAGTGTCCTGAGATTGAAACTCAGACATATTAACATCAGTCCAATGGACACTAATGACTTGGACTTTAAAATGCCAGAGGCTCTGACTGCCAGCTAAAACAAAGAAAAAACACATTCTCCATCTCCAAAGACTTTCGATCTTTCCAAACTCCCTGGGCAAATTCAGCCATAATGTATTTCTGCAGTGATGCTGGGCAGCTCATTCATGCCGCTGGGGGAATCATTGCCTGGAGCCGCTGCAGGCAGTGAAATCAGTATAGCTAAATAAAACAGCAGCTGAAAAACCTTGGAGAGGTTAAGCTAGTAATGATGCATCCAATAATGCAATGCAATCAAAACTAAACAGTTTCTAAGCAGGAGGCGGATCTTAGGGGCTCTGGGTAATGGCACCATCATCTTTTTCTCTGAATATATTGGAAGGGGACAAACAACTCAACCAACTGGTTTCCAAACAAGTTTCGTAATTTTCCATTGACAGACAATTAGAAAGTATTTTCAGTCTGGATAAATAATGTTGTCCCAGCATGGATATTTCTAGAAAATGAATAAAGGGGAGGAGGGAGAGCAATAGCCTACTGGCAGCTTTTATAAAGGGAAGTCTTTTTAAAAGCTATTCAAAGCTCTAGGTATAGAATGTTCTTAGATCAATTTGTCATTAGTAAATGAGGAATAGGTTTTACATCAAGCAGATCAATGTTAACAATAACACATAACAATAACAATAGTTTTGATGTTCGCTAAAAAGGAAGTATCTTGTTAAATATCCAAAATAGCAAAGGTGGTAAGGGAACTTCACCATTCCATTTGCCATTGAATCTCAAACTTGAAAATTCTCTCCAAAGTGGTATTTCAAGCCCAATACAAGCTAGTTTCTATGATGCATCCAATTTGCTGGTCCCTATGTTAGTTAACAATTACACTGAGCACCTATAGTGTGTCCAGCATTGAGTTAGGAGTTAGGAGAGGGTGGGGAGAAGACAGAAATGTCAATGACATGGTCCCTAACCTTGGGCACTTTATGATTTAGTTAAAGAGTGGAGTAAATATATATATATATATGGTAATTAGAGGAAATACTAAATTCTAATTGGGTGTAGTCAGGAAAGATTTCATGGAGGGAAAATGTCATCTGGGTTGTGAGGAATGTGTAAACTTCTGGCAAGCTGAAGAGAAGCTATGGAATTCCAGGGAGGGTAAGCAAACAGAGCTCTGAATGGGCATGGAGACCTACATCATCACATGACTGTTTTGTTATTGTTGCTTGTCTTTGTTCTCAAAGAAGAGCATGACATCAAGGAGGGGATGCTATGACATGTAAGTGAATTGGATTTAAGTGAGAGAAGGTTGTGCAAAGAGGCACAGTTGTACTGGAATAGAGATTATAAACTCCTAAAATTCCACGATAAAGGTCAGGGTACTTTTTCTTGATTCCTTTACTACTATGGTTGGTTGTTGTCCTTCGTTTTCAAAGAGAATCAAAATGACATCACCATATTAGAGGCAAATATCAATGCTTCTGACTGTGAGATTAGACCAACAGGAGCTCAGAATGTTCTATTACAGGTTGGGCACAAATAGTCCATGTGAAGTTGCTACTTTTTGTCCTTTGTTCTAGAAGGGGACCATGATAACAGGGAGGTGATGCTATGACATACAGGTGAATTGGATTGAAGTGAGGGAGGGCTGTTCAAAGTCACCAGCCTTACTTTTTCCTCCAGAGTCATCTGGGTCCAGTGGCCACATATAGATCAGGATGACTGGAGATGGCCCAGGATATTGTAGGGACCTTGGCCTTTTTAAGCTAAGATCTTTAACAGGTCTCATTTTGACTGAGACAAGGCCCATTCAGTGAGTAAGGCTTAATAAGAATTAAGGCAGAGAATGGCTTCTTTACCTAGTCAAAAATTTACAAAATAAATAAATAAAAATAAAAATTTTAAAAGTCACTCAAGGAGGGGAAGACCCTTAGGATTTCTGGTCAAAATCATCATATGCTTCTGGCACATCACCATATACTTACACCGTTTAATCTCATTCAAGTAACATTGCAAATCTTTTTCTAATTTTATAGGAAAATAGGTCCTCAAAAGGGAATACTTCTTGAGGTTTTCTTTTTTTTCCTCAAATTGATTAATTTATTTGTTTTCAGTTTTCAATAATCACTTCCATTAAGTTCCAAATTGAATTATGTGATTAAAGAAGATCTTTCCCACCCATTGATGGGCCTGTCCATTGTGGGAAGCTTGATTAGAGGAGTTGTTTTGTAGGAGAACTCAGATGTCAATGCTTCCCTCTCTGGTAATTATGGTCAAACAGTTGGACTTTCCATTGAATTGTGATGTATGTCTTGATTATGGTCAGGCAGAGGAAGCCATGTCTGTTGACCTTTGATTTCTCTCTATTGTCTTAGAAGTTTAGAGTGCTAACTCCCCTGAACTAGGTGAATGATATATGTGCTTGATTAAAGTGATTGTTAACCCTTCAAAAGTTGCCTTTTCTTTTATGAATGCAGATTTAACAACCTGTGATAACAAGCCCCCCCATGTTTGTTGGGGTGCTTACTGATACAATGTTATTTTTTAAATATATTTTATATATAATAAATTATAATCTAATGTTATTATTAATATGTTCTCCTTGATCCTCACAACAACCCTCGAAGGTAAATGCTCTTATCATTCCCATTTTACAGATGAGGAAAATGAGGCAGACAGAAGTCGAGTGACTTGCCCAAAGTCACACAGCAGATAAGGGCTTGGGATAACATGTGAACTCAAGTCTTTGGAACTTCAAGCTCTATCTCCTACCCCATTTGACAGAATTGAGTCAGCACCACAAGAACAGCACCCAGTAGCTGACCAGTTTCACCGAGTCCCCTTACAGGACATTTGCTGATAATGAATAATGAGGGAAGAGCAGAACCTACTACTGATGATAAAATATAAGACAATTTTGTGAAGTCTTGTGGTATTCATTTGCTTTCACAGAGTAATCCAGGTCCAGTTAAGTATTTTATAGTTCAGTGGTTTTTTTAGTTAGGTCTGATTCTTCATGACCTTATTTGAGGTTTTCTTGGCAAAGATACTTGCATGGCTTTCCTTTTCTTCTGCTCATTTCACAGACGAGAAAACTCAGACAAACAGGGTTAAGCAACTTGACTAAAGTCATATGGCTAGTAAGTGTCTGAGACCAGATTTGAACTCAAGAATATGAGTCTTCCTGACTCCAGGACCCACACTATCCTCTACACCAACTAGCTGCCTCTCATAACAAATACTTTCTTAATATATAGATGTGGTAAATGTTATCTCCGCATAGTTAAAAAACAAAAACAAAACCTCAATATAAAGCAGCCCAATAAACAATATTTATTGGCAACTCTAGGACAGCCAGTGGGATCTAGGATTGGTACAAAGTACAGAAGATATGAAAGCTGCCCAGAGTACTTCCCCCAGGTATGTCTAGGCTTTCACCTAGGTCTGCACACTCCACTAGAACTAAAGATTTTCTGGCACTACAGCAGCCACCAATATGATATAGGCACCAGTGTCCCTGTGGCATCACTATGGTCTTGTAGCAGTAATGAAATCTCAGACCATTTCCTTTTGTTCTCGTAGAGAAAAGAGTCTATCTCTGATAAAACTTTACAACAAAGTTTCATTTCAAGATTAGCCTGGAAAATTTGTAATTGTTGATCGGTTAGTTATATGTGACAGCGGCTGGATAGTCTTTTCTGAACTCATAATTGCCTTGGCACACGGTCAATAGTCTCAGTGGCTTCAGAAAGAAATAGTTGTTATCAGAGGTGAGAGGGTGGAGGAAGGACTAAAATGGGCAGATTTATTTTATTTATTTATTTTAATGTTCTACAATCACTACCATAAAACTTAGATTTTTACCCCCCTCAACTACCCCCTACCACCCCCCTCCCTCCCCATGACGGTATATAATTCTATATACGATCTACATATGCTTTCCTATTGAATATGTTTTCATTAGAGTCATGCTGTGTAGATGAACTAAAATAAATGGAAGAAATCATATAACAAATCAAAACACAATACACACACACACACACACAAACATGATCTGCTACATTCTGCGAATGAATTCCATAGTTCTTACTCTGAGTGTGGAAGGCATTTTGCCTTAGAAAACCATTGGGAATTTTTTTTTTTAAGTTCTTGCGTTATTATGAAGTTCCAGATCTAC
>CM053769.1:159555499-159590160 GCA_028658325.1 Potorous gilbertii | reverse complement strand
TTCTGGCTCTGCTCACTTCACTCAGCATCAGTTCATATAAGTCTTTCCAGGTTTTTCTGAAGTCTGCCTGTTCATTATTTCTTATAGCACAATAGTATTCCATTACATTCATATATCACAACTTGTTCAGCCATTCTCCGATTGATGGGCATCCCCTCAATTTCCACTTCCTGGCCACCACAAAGAGAACTGCTATAAATATTTTTGTACATGTAGGACCCTTTCTCATTTTTATGATCTCTTTGGGATACAGCCCTAGAAAAAAATATTGCTTTTTTTTTTTAAAAAAAAAAAGATGGATACAGGGACCAGAAGCAACGAAAGAGATGAGTTAATTGGAAGAAGTTAGGGAATAGGAGAAATGGAAGGACATGACACTATGAGAAAGGCATTTTAGAGTTCGAGATAGAGAAGGTGGAGGAGTGCTAAGAAATGATGAGCTACAAACTTTGGTCCAATTAGGATATAGCTAAAATAGAAACTGGGGAGGAAGTCATTGGAGTTTAGATTGAAGAGCATGAGGTCAGTTAAACATGGATCATCCCTATGGCATAGGTCATCATTGGGTAGGGGTTGAACCAGGTGACTCCTAAGGTCTTTTTAAAATTGTAAGGATAAGTATAGTGACTATGATGGCAAAACAAATGGAAGAAAAGCATATATTTAAGAGTTTAAAGTGCAAATAATACAATAATTATTACCAATTAACATTTAAAGAAAGTATATATTTAAAGCATTATACCTCAAAAGACTGGAGATCTTACCTATATTCAAAACATATCTTTGGAATTTATTACAACACATTTTTTTTTCATGTATCTTTGCAAAGTTTAAATAGAACATGTTAAAATTTTCCTCCAAAAAATAAACTGAAATTGTAGAAGAGTTACTGGGTTGAGTTATTTAAAATTATACTACAATGGGATAAGTGGTTTTTATCTGCATGGAGAACTCCTTCCACTAACTTAATATAGAAAAGTCATGCTTAAGTCACTAAGGAAGCAGTATGGCAGCTAGGTGGTACAGGGAATAGAGTACCAGGCCTGGGGTCAGAAAGACTCATCTTCCTGAGTTCAAATATGTCCTCAGACACTTAGCTATGTGTCACTTAACTCTGTCTCATTTGTAAAATGAGCTGGAAAATAAAATGGCAAACCACTCTAGTATCTTTGTCAAGAAAACCCCAAATGGGATTATTAAGAGTTGAACATAACTGAAATGACAGAAAAACAACAAGAGGCAGTAAAATGTAGAGATGATATTGAGGCATTAAAATGTTAACAACACAGACTTACTCTCTGACACTTAAACTACTTTAAATTTGTTGATTTTTGAAAGAAAGAATTCTGTCATTTTATATTAATATACAAGTTTTGATGGAAAGATCATCAAGTCATTGCCTGCTGGTTAGAAATAGTCAGAATAAAAATTCATTTTACTCAATTCATTCAAAAAGGATTTATTAGTATTTCAGAGATGGAAGAACTATCTGATTGCTATATCCCCTATTTTTCAACTGAGGAAAAGTCAGGTGAGTTTTCAGTTTCTAGAAAATTGAAGTGAAATGTAATATTGCAAAGGAATTTGTAGCGAGAATCTAGTGCTCCCAAGTCATAGGGCAGTAGTATCTTTTCTGCTACGTTATGCTGTGTTAAACATCTTTCTAGTTCCTGTAAAAAATTGTTTTTCATTACATACAAACCAACAGGGAAGTTAATGATGGTCTGTAATTTTGAAATATAAGAAACACACCACACATTCTAGAAATTAAATATGGTCACACTGTGAATACATATTAAAATTTATTTTTGGCCATCACAATGAATATAACCATTTCCTTTCTAGGTTAGAGTGACTGCTTGTGCTACAAACTGAAATGCCAGCTACGTGCAACTGCTCCTTAATTGGTTTATCTAGACATTATCTGCCCTATGAGAAATACTTAAATTTCCAGTGTTCACACACTGAAACCTTGGGAAAATATCAGGACCAAGTTCCCAATTCTGGCACTTATTTTCTTTTATTAAAAGACCATGCTATTGTTTTACAAATTTTCAAGCTTATGAAAAAAAGTAACTTGTTTAATAGACATTACTGTAGGGTGTCACAATAATGAGCATATTAAAAAACATTAATTCTCCTTTTGTTAAGAGAATCATGGGGATAGGTGTACAAATTTTTAAAAAGAATATAAGGAGTTTAAATAGTTTATTTTTAAATAACTTTCAATTACATAAATGAACTAACCTGGATATGAAAAACATAGTCGCATTTGGAACAAGGTAGTGATTCATCAAATAGACTTCCTCCATAATCTGACATTCAATTCAGTGTTTAAAATTTATTATAGCTTTGTTGTGCAAAACAGAAAGAAAGCAGGATGTTGACACCTAAGACATTTAATTCTTCCCCTTGTTCCTGTGGTTTTGATGGGGAGGGCACGTAAGAAAGTTCTAGGAGAATACAGAAAAGCAAAAAAAATAGTTGTGCATTTTCATCTCTAATCTTTGATTTCCTGGATGGGACATGACTTGTTCTTAGGTAAAAGGGGGAGTTCTTGGGGAAAACTAAAGTAAGATTAATTTCCATTGTCTTCCTTCCTCCAGTGTGCTGGAGATCTTTCACTTAGTAATCTTGAAGTTAAAAATAAATCCCTGATGATCTTGATAAATTTCTGATTTAAAAGAGAACGTCCTTTGCAGAAGATGATGACAGTTATTATTGGCTCAGAATAAAGGCAAAAATATTTTCTATAAAGTGTTAGTAATGACAACACAAGCTAATTGGAATGTTTGAATTGGTCTTGGATAGAAGGATCATTTGTCTTTGTGGTATTGGCCCTTGGTGACACAAGGAATCTCAGAAGTATCTGACACAAAAACCAGAGAGGGATTCTGCTCTCATGAGAGCAGATGATTGGTCTTTTTAGTTTAGCCTTTAGAAAACACAGAGCAAAATTACAAGAAAAGGGAAACCCTAATGGTCTCAATTTTTCAACCTTAAAAAAAAATAGAGAGAGAATTCAGAGATCTCAGGGGCAGTCAAAAGATCAAATGGCAGAAAAGAATACTGTATACTGCTAAAATATACTCCCTGATTTTGACCCTGAGGATCCAAAAAAGTGTAATTCCTGGCTCCAGGCTCATTGTGAGTAAATTCAATAGCAAACAAAAGTTCCACGAACAATGACATTACTGAGTAACACAATTACCATCATCGGTTCAAGCTTTGTGAGAATCTGATAACCATTTATAACCTCCAAGAGTTAAAGAGGAATGCGGAGAATTTAGAGGAGGGAAGGGAAGTCAAAGGAGAACCACAGAGGGGATTTTTAACAGCATGGAGGATGGAACCTAGGAATAAACCTAAAGAGAACTTGGATTATCTATCCCAGAAAAAGTGTAAAGGTGCATCAAGTGATTGATTTTCATAGAGATTTGATTCTAAGTAAAATCTGATCAATGAAATTAAACATAGAAAGAAGCAATTAAAAGAGAGAACTAATTCAGTTCACATTTACCAGAAGGAATTTTCAAGCTGAAATTTATCATGTGTTAGATGGCAGCACCTACTGGCAAAGTGTGATATTGTAGTCCAAGTATATTGGAGCAAGGATTTTCTAAGTTTTGAAGTTACAAAATTTTAATATCTATTTTCTAAATTGTAAAATGTTCATCAAATGCTAAGTTTTGATGATAATGTAAGACAAATGATAATAAGACCCAATGTCGTATTTTTAGGCAGGGATCCATGATAAAAGAACATATCATGGTATGAATTAATATTTTAGTGAATCATGACTTTGGAATCATGACTGAGCCATTTCACAGGAAAGAAGATTGTCTAGGGAAACCTTGGTTGTTTTTTCCATTATCTATGGAGCCACCTGAGGGGGCAGGGACTTTGGGGGTCTTTCCATGCAGTAGTCGGAATAATAAAAGCTAGGGAGGATTAGTTGGGGCTATGTACGAAAGTAGTCCCTCTTTATTGGGTAAGTCTTCCTGGAATCTGCATCTCAGAAACTGCTGAATTGATTAGCCCTCTCCTTACTAGGGCTGGCACTGATTCATCACAGGCATAGCTTTCTGTGAGGTGGGACATCTGCTTCTGTAGGCAGGCATATGACAAAGAAGTTATTTCAGGATTAGGCCCTATTGGTCTTTCAGAGGGTAGTGTTTTTTCCTATTAATCCACTGGGCAAAAATAGTTATCCTGCCCTTAGAGGGATTTGCCCACCCCAATGTGACATCATTTCGTCATGGCCCTCATATCCAGAGAGGCAATGGAATCATTCCCCAAACTCTCCCATTCTTTCTTATCTAGCCTTAATCACTGAATGGGCACTGCCTCAGTCGAACCTCATGAGACCTGTTAAAGACTTAACTTAAAAAAAGCCAAGGTCCCCCATTGCATCCAGGGCCAGCTGCAGGAGGGGTAGGGGAGTGAGGCTGGTGACTGCACAGTTCTCCCTCACTTAAATCCAATTCACCTGCATGCCAAGGCATCACCTCCCTGATGTCATGATCCTCTTCAAGAACAACAAACAACAAAGGGGTCGATCTTCTGGTTCGGTCCATCGGGCTTTGATATTTCAGATGGGCACTGACAGTCCCCATAAACAACTGTGTGCAAGGTGAGTGGTAATGTCTATATATATCAGGGTTCCCAGCCCCTGTCATGTAGGCTAGGCTAGTTCTTTCTCTAAACAAAGAAGCAGTCTCTAAGACTTTGCAGTTAATATAGCTTAAGGTCATGGTGAAGTTGCTTTTTGGTCATCAAAAGACATAAAAAGATCCACCTAGGTGGAGTCAATACCCTTAGGGGACCTCTAAGTTACCATACCCAGATAGGTTTCCATAAGGCTTTTGGTAACTGCTGAAATGTTTCATTTTGTTCTAGGGTCAGAACTAAATTACTAGAAAATCAGTCTGAATCAGACCTTCAGTTAGAGCTAGAAGAAATTTGGCAATCAAGTTCAATTCCCTCATTTTGCAGATAAGGAAATTGAGTCACGGAAAGAGAGTGTGAGAAATGATGCTACTCTATTCCAATCAGTATTAATCAGTTTGAGATTTTACAAAAATCATATGGAGATAATTAGAGTTCTTATAGGTTCTTTATAATGGGCTTCACATTTTAAGGTAATGTTCACTGTGTTTCCCAGTCACAAAGCTCAGGTTGGGTTTGTCCTTTGTTCTAGAAGAGGACCATGACATCAAGACGATGACATGACTTGGAGTTGATTTTGATTTGAGTGAGGGAAGACTGTACAAGGTCTCCAACCTCACTTTCTTCTCCTGAGCCCTCTGGGTCCAGTCACCTGATATTCTTCAGGATGGCTGGAGATGGCCCAGTAAGCAATGGGAGACTCTGGCCATTTTAGGTTAAGCTCTTATCAGATTCTCACTTTGAGTGAGATATACCCATTCAATGAATAGAATTCTTTAAGTAGTTACTCAAGGGATGGCCCCTTTAATAATAATTTAAAAAAAATCAAACTGGGAGGGCCAGACCCTTAGGGTTCCTGTGTAAAAGAGAAACAATTACCATTGAGTATTTATACTAGTGTGAAGCTCGCCTGTCACAACCTTACAAAGTTTATCTCCAACCTGTTTTACTCAAAATTCCATGTCCAAATCCAGGAGGGGTGGGATACCTTGATTCTTTATAAAGTCCCCCAACTTATTTTTGTTCCTTGGGACCATTCTTTCCTATCCAGCATCAGCAAGTGACCATCTTATTACCACTTAGTCGGTGGAGATGCCTCATGCTTCACCTAACCTGTGACTCCCTCTACACCACCCCCTTTCCAGGCTCATGTCATTTTTGGCCCTCAAAAGCAAGGTTTACCAAAAGCAAGGCTGAGATTCTATATTTTACCTGCCTCTTTTGCATATTTGGATATCAAACCCTACAAAAACAAGGTCCTAGGGACCAAAGGCATCTCAGATTGTGAGAAAGATCTGAGGTCCACTTCATTAGAGAGGACCATTGACTCAGAGCTCTGTCTCAGTGGTTGCTCTTGTAGATTGGGCAATTAAAATCTCCACAACAGCTAGTGTTTAAGGTGGGATATGAACTCAAGTCTTCCTGACACCAAGAATCATCCCCCCTATCCCGATTCTTAATAACATGTGACTATTAAATTTCTCTGACAGTTTCTTTTTTAGGTGATTTCCTCCCTGCCAGGCTCCAACAGTTGTACCCACCTCATAACCTGGTAAGGATCCATCTCTTCCTCTAAAAGCTCATGTACTGCTAATTAGTCTACTTTAATGGGCAAACATACACAATGGTTTGTACTGGGAGATTTAAAACAAAACAAAAAAAATACAAAAAAACCCCCCAACAACCTAATTTGCGCCCTGTCCACCCTGGAAACAGACTTTTGGCAGACTGATGGCTGCTGAGCTCCAATTTTTTTCTTTAGGCAATTGGGTTTAAGTGACTCATCCAGGGTCCCTCCCCAGTAAGCGTCAGAGGCCTGATTTGAAGTCAGGTATTCCTGACTTCAGGACTGGTGCTGTCCTCTGTGCCCGGAGCTCCAATTGTGTACACCTTTCTTGCCCGTGGGATGTCAGTGAACCTTACAAAACAATGATCTCTGTGAGGGTCCACCCTTAAGCTTAGCAAAAGGGGGTGACAGAGATGAAACTAGTGCTTTCTAGAGGAAGTCAAAACTTGTTCATGAATACTGACAACAATGCTACCAATAGACAAGTGTCCTTGATAATTCCCAGAGCTGCTATTGCAACACTGCCCTGTCTATGGAACCTTTATGCTGATGTCCACTGTCACTGTTTCCAGCAGGGTTGAACATCACTGGCTTGTTACTGACTGTCACTGGAATAATCTCCCCATGTACCATAGTCTCCCAAACTTGACTGAACAGATTACAATCTAGATTTTCTTCGGGTTGATCTCCCACGCTATGGCCTTCATATGGGCCATCTTCTAGTCTAGGGTTTCTATTCCTGTGACTCTGTTTGGTCTAGTCAACATTTATGATATATTAGTGGACATAAATGCCCTCGGAAAGTGAGGCCTCTTTCAGGTTTCTCCTACCACACTGTGTCAGTAAGAGGGAGAGTTGAGATAGGCAGCCCAGAAAAGGACAGTGATACTATCCGGGCTTTCTCAAGTGAAAGCAAATTGCTTTTGATTAGTTTCAATGACATAAATGGGGGGGGGGGGAAGGCTTTAACAAGGTTGACAACCCCAATCTAGTCCATCACATCAGTGAGGTTGATAGGATTTCCTTAGCAAACTGGCATGACAACTTTCTTCAAAGCTGTCAGGTCCTCACTGGCCTCATAGGGTTACTGTAAGAGAAACTGGTACAGAAAACTATTCCAGCCTCTTTAATTTCCATTACTATAGAGAAAATAGCTTGTCCCTCTCCAAGACTAGTATTATTTGGGGTTAAATTCACAGGATAGCTTGCGCCAACTACAAGTTTCCATTTGTCCCTATGCACAATAGCAAAGTGTAACATAAATGTTGATATTAGTTTCGACTCCTAAGAGATCATGATGCCATTTCTTTTAGATCTGTCCCCCCAAGTACCCCACGGAAACCAGGGTCTTCCGATGAACCCATTGGAGTTCATCTGGTACAATCTGACTGTGCCCAATGTCTCCTTACATACAAGTGGGGCAGAGGCCTTATGTAATTCCTGAGCCTTGAGCAAGGCTGAAAGGCCTTTATTGCCCTAATGCTCGCATTCCTATAATCATTAATTTCTTGATCAATTGTATTTCAGGAGCCAAAATCAAAACCCCTTATGAGCGAGAGAGTGCATCTATCTGTGCTTACTGAGCTGAGCACCTATTAGCAGAGATAGGCATATTTGGATAGCTACTCTTGGGGGACTCATCTTCTGCTCAGATTTCATCTGTTCATTTGCCTACACCTGTATGGTGGGACAACAGGCGAAGCCCCTAGCTAAGACTTCCTACCTATGATGCAGGGCTTTGATCTGAAGGTGGGCTCTACTTGCTACCTTTCCCCAACCTGCTGGTCACAGGGAGTTGGAGGTCATGGGTAAGTGGCATAGATTCAGTTTACCAAACCCATCTCTTTTGGAAATTACATCCTCTTGTTTTACAGCTAGGATAGCCTACAAGGCAAGGACCCCGGTAGATATTACTCATACCATAGCTTGCTCCCAAGGTGGTCAACAGAGTTTGACTGTACATGGAGCATTCCCCATCCATCTCTGCAAAGGGAGGGAAGTGCATTTTCTCAATGTCCCCTGGGTCAAGCTTCTGACTCATTATAATGACTGGGAAGTTTCATTTATTGTCGTTCCTTTTTCCAGTGTTGTAGTACTTGTTCATTAGTTCATCATTTTCTCTGTCCTTGCCTGGGGTGCTCTACCCAGGGGAAGGAACACTTCCATGACCAAAAGCTACCTTTTTCCTTTGAGTTTACTGACTAGATTTCATGCTCAAAAACCAAGCCTTAAGTTCAATTCACTGTGGAGCTCACAGATTGGATAACAGATCCCCACCCAACTAGCACAGAGTGAATACAAATACTAAACACTAACTTTCTCTTTTACCCAGGCACCCTGTGAGTCTTGCCCTCCCAGTTTGATTTTTTTTTTTTATTATTAAAGGGGTCATCCCTTGAGTATCTACTTAAAGAAGTCTATTCATTGAATGGGTATATCTCACTCCAAGTGAGAAATCTCATAAGACCTTAGCCTAAAATGGCCAGAGCCCCACATTGCATCCTGGGCCAACTCCAGTTATCCTGATGAATATCTGACCCCTGGACCCAGATAGCTCTGGAGAAGGAAAGCTGGTGACCTTGCACAACCCTTCCTCACTCAAATCAAAGTCAACTGCAAGTCATGACATCATCTTGATGTTATGGTCCTCTTCGAGAACGAAGGACAAACACAACAAGAAGTCCTTGTTCATAAATACTGTATAGTTTTCCTTGATCTACTTCATTCTGTATCAGTTTCTATTCTTATTGTACTTCTCTGAATTCTTCATATTCATCCTTTCTTATGGTACAGAAATATTTCATTACATTCATATACCACAATTTATTAGCCATTCTCCAATCAATGGCTATTTACTTTGCTTCCAGTTGTACCACAATAAATGCTGCCATGACAGAGGTATCTCTAGGTCAATCCTTGCCCTAGAAAGACTGTTCTTTCTCCTTTTCATTAACAATTAAAATGTCAAGTATATCCCTGCATCTTTAGAGTTCAGGCTGGACAGCATCTTAAGCACCAACTACTATCTAAAGTCATATATACTTCCCCACCCTGGTTTCTCCTTAACCAAATTCTCTTTCTTACACCACTTCAATGAGGACAAAATTTCCTCAACAACTGCTTCTCCACTTTCAAAAGGTAGTTTCAAATAATGGAAAAAGTATTGGACTTTGAGTTAG
The DNA here is from genome assembly GCA_028658325.1 of Potorous gilbertii. Taxonomy (NCBI): domain Eukaryota; kingdom Metazoa; phylum Chordata; class Mammalia; order Diprotodontia; family Potoroidae; genus Potorous; species Potorous gilbertii. The sequence continues at coordinate 159,580,746 of CM053769.1, read as the reverse complement.
AAACCTAGATTTTAGTCCAGATTCTGCTAATGACTAACAAGGAATGACCTTGAGCAAGATATTTGACCTCTGGATTGTTCCTTTAATGCTGTGAGAATAGGGCAATGAACTAGGCAGCTAGATGGTGAAGTTAACAGAGTGCTGGCCTTAGAATTCACAAAGACCTGAATTCTGTCCTGCCTCAACATCTGCCATATAAATGTTGACTGCTGTGAATTATCATTCCCTTTTGACTAGTTCCAAACCTACAGTCCAGAATATAAATGGATTTTCAGTCCTGTGATTTTCCTCTCCTGAATAGTAGCTAATTAGTGGTCCCCTATTATTTTCTCCAGGATCAAATTAAAAAAAAAATCCTGTCATTCAAAGCCCTTCATACTAACCCTATTCCTTTCTAGTCTTACACCCTACTCCCTGGCATGAAAAAGTGGCACTGGCCTTCTGGCTGTCCTACAAAACAAGACACTCAAATCATCTGTTGGTTCTGGGTATTCTATCCTGAGCCTCTCCTTCCTCATCTCTGCCTCCTGATTTCCTTCCTTCAATTCCCAGTTAAAACCTTATCTTCTATGGGAAGCCTTTTCCAACCTCTCTTAATTCTAGCACCTTCCCTCTGTTAATTTGCTATTTATCCTGCATATAACTTATTTGTACACATTTGTTTGCTGTGTCTCCCCCACTAGATTGTGAGGTCCTTGCAGACAGGTAAAATCATTTTTCCCCCTTTTGTATCCCTAGTGCTTAGCACTGAGCCTATCATACAGTAGGTGCTTAATAGATGTTTAGTGACTGCCTGATTCATCTAGTACTTTACCTATGTAATCTCTGTTCACTCTATCAGTTCTCCAGAGGCATGTAAAAATGCTTTCAATCTATCCTCCCAGAAAGGCTCTTAGTTCTTAAGTCTGGAGTTTTGGATTTCTTATCCCTTTATCAAACTCTCTCGATGCCCACCCCCACCCCCACACCCATTCCTTCTTCTCCAAGGCCCAAAACCTAAAACAAAACCCTAGCTGATCACTTTATCCTCACTTTAAAATAAATCAACAAGGCAAACTTTAAGCTTCTGCAGGAACAATCTATATTTTGGTGACTATATTTTCCAACATAAGGCTATATGGTCTGACAAAAGCTTCATAAAAGTCCACTTCTTAATTTGTTTTCTGTTAGGAAATTTGGGAGATGGATTTGAAGTCCACTTCTTAATTTGTTTTCTGCTAGGAAATTTGGGAGATGGATTTGAGCCAATTTAATTTTTATTAAGTTGTTTAAGTCTCTTTGTGATCCCATTTGGGGGTTTTCTTCCTTCTTCAGTTCATTTTACAGATGAGGAAACTGAGGCAAACAGGGTTAAGCGACTTGTCCAGGGTCACACAACTAGTGTCTGAGGCCACATTAGAACTTAAGAAGATGAGCTCAAACTCTATAGACCGTACCAGGTAGCTGCCTCCAATTTGATTTACAGAAGTTTCTATGGATTATGTTGAGAAGGCAAAGGTAACCCCCTTCACTACCTCTGCCAAGAAAACTCCAAATGGGGTCACAAACAGAGGGACTGAAACAACAAATGAGAGACTGGGAGTTCCTTGAGGACAGGGCCTATCTTCTGCCTCTTTCTGTATCCCCTGGCCCAGAGTAGATGTTTAATGGTTACTGAATGCAGAAGACTTTTCCTGGCAGACCCAATGAGGTCCAAAAAGAAAAATTCCTGACACAGACCCTGACACCAGCAGCCTCTTTCCTTTTAACTTTAATAACATTTACAAAAATTCTGATTTCCAAATTCCCCCCCCTCCTGTCGGCCCTTCCCGCACCCACGGAGACGGCATACGTGTAGTCACGCAAAACAACCCTGCGTGCAGGCGAATACACGCGTGGACAGCCCTTTCATAAAGGTTAGGGCGGAGGCAAGCGCTGCTGGAGCTCTAGGATGCCCCGGGGCAGGGATGTTCCCCCTCCTCCTCGGATCTCGGCACAGGGCCCGGCAGCGGATCGCTTCACAAACTCTAGACCGCACAGCGGTGCCCAGGGCTGGACCTGGGGTTCCAATCCCCCCACGCGCTTCACCTTCCTCGGCCTCGGCGTCCTCACGGGCACAAGGAGGACTTCTCTGCCAGATGACTCCTACGGAGCTGGCCATCCATCTCCTCCACTCTCCTGACGCTCACAGTGGGGGGCGAGGGCCTGGCACAAGGCCACGGGGCGCTCCCTTCGGGGTCACAGCCAGGCTTCTCTTCACCCACGCCCAGCCAGAAACTTGTGGCCGTGGGAACCTCACCAGGTAAAAGAGCAGTCACATGACACGGGGCTCTCAAAGTTTACCGAACGCTCTCCTAATTACTCCGGCTGGGAGGAAATTTTGTAGAGGAAGGGGAGAGGGAGAAAAGGCTGCCCCCTCCGCGCTCCCTCCCGCTCACACACGACCGGATTTCCCAAGGTGGGCAGGCCATTCGGCCCCAGCAGCCACCTCGACAGAGCCAACCCCTTCCGACCGTACCATTCACACGCCCGTAAGGGAGGGGGGGAGGACGGATCGTGGCTCCGACCAAAAAGAGCCGCGCGACCTACCCTCGGTCAGCCAGCAGGGAAAAGGGGCCATGGTCACGCGAGGAAGGACTTCTGACGTCCTCTCCTCTAGTCTCCACCCCGTGTTTCCACAGGCTCCCCTCCTCGCCCTCCCAGCGCCCCCCCCGGCGGTGAACCGTTGGTCTCGGCCGCGCCGGCTCTCGTTTGATCACGTGCTCCTCCTGTCCTCTGCGAACCTGCTGGAGCGAACTACCGGAGACCGGAGACATGGCAGCTCTACTGAGACCCGCTCGCTGGCTCCTCCGTAGGGGGGCCGCCTTCGCCCCGCTCTTCCCGCTCCCCCTGCGCCACCTCACGGGCAGGGTGGGCCTCCCTCGAGCTGCCGTCGCCACCCTAGCGCGTCCCGGGCCTCTGGCGAGGTGAGTGCGGCCTTAGGTCGTTCTCCCCTGCTGGCTTCGCGTAGCCTCCCCCGGGAGGACTCCGTGGCTCTAGCTGAGGGTGAACGGGCCTAGGTTAGCGCCGGCGCATTCTGCCTTCGTGATTCGGCGTGGGGGGCGCCTGCCGCCCTTGGAGGGCGTTGGGGCCTCTGCGGCTTAGGGAAGGTCAAACCTCCACATGGCTTCCCTCCGGTGCCGCTTGGCCCCTCCCCCTCCTCCGACCGCGCTTCCCACGCTTTCCCTCCGCGGGTGGGCCGGACCGCCCCCGGGAGCTAAGACCCGCTCGCCCTCCCCTCACCTCCCGCACCCCCGAGATGCCAGTCCTCGTGCGGGGCTCTAGTGGGAGGACCCTAAGGGGAGGCAGGTGGGGATGCGGAGGGGGGCGGGAGCCGCGTTTCGGGCTCCTCCGTTCTTTGGGGTCACGGCGCCTGACGCGGAACCACGTGCGTGCGGGCGCCCGAAAGCTTCCGGGAGAGTGCGGGCCCAGAGGGCGCTATCTCTTTAAATCTTTCAGGAAGTGCGCCGCACGTGGGTCTTGTCGGAGGCGTGAGGTTGGCATTGGGGAGCTCTGCGTCCCGCGAGCGAGGACCCCCAGGGAACTCCCCAAAGCCCAGGGGTTCATGCGACATGGAAGGTGTGGTCCAAACCCCCCGCCCCCCCACGCAGCCTGTGAGCATGGCTGTAGTCATGGTGTTAATGACTTAGATCCTGTCCGCCCCCCGGGGAGATGTGGGGTTGTAGAGATTATATATATATATATATATATATAGTGCGTGGATAAAATCACCTACTGTGTGCGGGGCACAATGTGCAGTTGTTAACCTTGGCAGTTGTTATTGTCCATCCCCATGTTAGCATTTATAGAGACCTACTACGTGCCAGGCACTCTGCTGATACAGTGATCTCCTTCCATTCTCAAGACAACCTTGGGAGGTGGGAACTGTTACCATTCTGGATTTACTGGTGAGGAAACTGAAGCAGACGCCTAGCTAGAAGCTGTTGGAGGCAGGATTCAAAGGCCTACCTGACTAATAAGTGAGAAAACTTGTTTGTGCTTCACTCTCTGCCTGAAGAAATGTCTCCTTACTTCCCCTCAGGTTCCCAGCTACAATCTCGATTTCTGTCAGTTTATAAATACTTTACAAAGGCCTCCCATGATGCAGCAGGCTCCTGTTAGGTTCTGGGGATGCAGAAAGAAGCAAAAGAGCTCCCAGTCTAGTCTGGTGGAACCGCAAGCAAACCCAAGTACAGACGAGTTATATATAGGGTAAATAGGAAATAATTACAAGAGGGAAGGCCCTAGAATTGAAGGTAGTGGGGTGCTTAAAGAAAGCCAGGGAAGAGAGTAGGCGGAAATAAGGGAGAGCATCCAGGGGGACAGCCAGTATGCAAAAAGACTTTTCATATCTCTTTAATCTTTAGTGCCTCCCTTCTGACAATTCTCTTTAACGCACCCTGTATATATTTTGTTTGTACTTCCTTGTTTGCATGTTAAATAGCCCAATTGAGAGCTGGCACTGGAATCAAGACTTGAGTTCAGTTTTGGCCTCAGACACTGGCTGTGTGACCTTGGGCAAGTCACAAACCTCTGCCTTAGTTTCCCTAACTGTAAAATGGGGATAACCATAGCACTGTGTAAGGATCAAATGAGATAATATGTGTGAAGCCCTTTTCACCGTTCCTGCCACATAGTAGGTGCTATCTAAAGCTAAATATTATGTTGTCTCCCTTATTGGTGAACTCCTGAGAACAGGAATGCTTTTGCCCTTCTCTGTATCCTCCTGGCTCACTGGAGGACCTCTCTAGGGGGCAGGAAAACATCTTTTCAGGTTACCTAACCCATACTAGCTGTATAAACCTGTGCAAATCACTTAGCCTTTCTTTCAATGTCCCCAAATAACTTTTTTTTTCAAAGAACCCTTTGGCAGTCTGAAACCTGTTGATCCCTTTGAAGAATAACTTTTTCAGTGCATGAAACAAAATAATAAAATTACAAGGAAACCAGTGGTATTGAAATAGTTACTTTTTTTTTTAAGGAATTATCAGACCCTAGGTTAAGAAATCCTGTTCTGAGAATATAAAGTGCTGATAAATTTACTGATGAGATCAAATCTACGCTGGCACAGATTGATATGACTAAAAATTCTAGCCCTAGGGCTGTTTGGACGCACATGTTCCTGAAGTCCCATTACTCTCTACTCACTTTACCATACTGCCTCTATAGATGGAATCATAGAATACACAACTGTATTTGTTTTTAAATACATGGAGTACATGGAATCATTTTTAGTCTTTAAAGAAATCCTTATGTTGAATATTTTTGTCCTTTTTGAGGAATACCCTATGAGATCTGTGTTTACATTCTTAATATCTGTCTTTTTTTATGTTCAACTTACACATTTATAAGGGAAGGTAAGCATAGAGATAGGATTAGCATCTCCACTATACCATTAATTAATTCAGAATTAAAGTGCTCCTCTGTGTTCTCTCTGGTAGTGTTTTTTTAAACTTTATTTTTATTTATTTCATTAAATATTTCCCAGTTACATATAAAAAAGCAAATTTAACAATCATTTTTGAAAATTTTGAGTTAGAATTCCCTCCCTTACCCCTTCTCAAGAAGTCAGGCAATATGATTTCAATTATATTGTTGGGGACATGCATGAGGACATGCAAAAGTTTATTTCCATATTGGCCATATTGTAAAAACACAAAAGAAAACAATAAAAAGAAAGAAATTTTAAAAGTATGCTTCAGTCTGCATTCACAGTTCATCAGTTCTCTGAAGGTGGATTGTATTTTTAGTGTCTTGATCAGAGTACTACATCTTTCACAATTGATCATCCTTAAACTATTCCTCCTGCTGTGTACAGTATTTTGGTTCTGCTCACATCACTTTGCGTGAGTTCATGTAAGTTTTTCTGAAGCTCTCCTTGACATTTCTTACATATTATAATTTACTTGTTCAATCATTACTCAATTAATGGGCATCCCCTCACTTTCCAATTCTTTGTCACTGCTAAGTGATTTTTATAAACAAATAGACCTCTTTCAGTTCTTACGATCATAGGATGTAGGACAGAGAAGCATTTATTAACTACGTACTATGGTCAGTCTTTTACGCAATAGTGTAAAATTTTGGGGATAAACATAGGAGCTGGAAAGACAATCCACACCCTCAAGGTGCTTACCTTCTGATGGGAGAAGACTCCATATAGAAGAGTGTTGAAAGAGGGAGCAGTGGAGTGCTACATTTGCATCATAGTGGATGGAATTGGTCTAGAGGGCCAGTTTTCTGGGACTTAAGCAAAATAAAGAGGAGTGGCTTCTTAGAGGGAGAGTTCAAGGTGTGATAGGAGGGAAATGAGGATGTTGGAAAGAGTACAGGCAGCAAGGTGTGAAGATGGACATGACTGTAGAGGTAATCCTCACATGTTACAGATGAAGGAACTGAGAACAAACATGAGTGAGGTAACTTGTCTAAGAACGCATACTGGTCACGTCTGGATTCATCACTAGGTTCTTTTACTTCAAAATCCAGTGCTATTTTCATTGAACCACACTCTAACGTTTTGTGGTAGTATATACCCTTGTAGGGGAGGCTGAGGCCGACATCTCTGGAGCAAGAGTTCTAGGCACTATGCATCACTGTGGTAAGCACCTGGGAGTAGGAGGGAGTTAGTTGGCCCAGGCCAGAGATGGAGCAGATCTGGAGTAAGAGCTGGCCCATGAGTAGTAGCCCCTGTGCTTTCATCCTTAGTGACTTATAGAGAGCATATCTCAGTTTTAAGAAACATGAGATAGAGGACTTGGCCAGTGATTTCATAGGCATAGGAAATTCACTTTACCAGTACAGATAGATAGGTTCTTCTCTGCAACTTAGTCTTAGTTATCTAGAGCAGTTGTGTCAGATGCAAATGTAATTAGGAAATACTTAAAATAAATAAAATACAATTAAACAAGTAACAATACTTATTAAAATTAAGACTGTGATGCTGGCAGATTTAGACACCACTGATCTTGGTATCAACCTCAGGTTCCTGATGACCACATATTGATTTAGATAACCACAAGTTAATATTTATGTTTTATTGTATTTCTCTTTATTTTGTTAAACATTTCCCAGTTATGTTTTAATCTGTCTCTGGGTACACTGGAGAATGGGCCAAGAGTTTGACACCTCTGGTCTTGAGTAACCGAAGATTGAACAACTTGTCCAGGGCCTGCAGCCAGTATGTATGAGAATCAGAACGTCAGTCCAGGTCTTCTTGGTTTTTGAGGCAAGCCCTCTATCCATTGCATGTTCCCTTGCTTTTGGAAGGAAATCTAGTCATTGGAGTGGAAACTGGCAGCTGCTACCAAGCAGGAAAGGCCTAGAGTGCTGCTCTGCAGTCATGAAAGATCAAAGCAGCCAAGGAGGAGAGGCTCAGCACTATAAGGTTGATGGGAAGTTGACTGGTTTTTGGCCACTCATAAAACTGTCTTCTGTAAGTTTCTACCATACCTGTGTGGTTGAAGTCGTGATCATTTGAAGTATTTCTACATAAAGCTAATTCATAGGGAAATATATATTATTGCAGCTTTCGACATAACTCGTGTATATGTGTGCCCTGAAGGTTTGTGTTTTTCAGCTCAGTTTTTTAAATAACAGGTGAGCAATAGATTAGTGCCAGAGGAGTTACAATGTTAGTACTTCTGATGACGACTCTCAAGATGTATATATACTTAACCCAGTTCTGTCTGGATTCAAATGTTCAGTCGCCTGCTTGGCTTCTCTCCTGCATATATCTTAAACCTAAACTCAGCATGTGTAAAACTGAACTCATTCTTTCCCTCCTCCTTGGCACCTTCTACCCCCCAAAGCCTCCCCTCTTCCTATCTACCTGGTATTATAGAGAATACTACCTTTTCTCCACTCACCCAGGCTTGAAATCTAGATGTCATCCTCAGCTTTTCACTCTCTAACCCCCCATATCCAGTCAGAGTATGTCTCTTCCTCTGACATTGCCACTTCGCTGGTGCAGGCTCTATTTCCTTCACACCTGGACTATTGCAACAGCTTTCTGGAGTTTATATTTGATGTGTTTGTAATGGGGAGGTGAGAACTTCAAGAAGCCTTTTCCCCGCTCCAGTCCACCCTCCACTCAGCTACCAAAGTGAGCTTCCTAACTTGTAGTTCTGGCCACATCACCCTCTTTATAAACCCCAGAAGCTCCCTATTAGCTCTATAATCAAATATAAAATCCTGTATTTGACCCTTTATAACATGGCCTTTTTCTGACTTTCCAGTCCTTTGCCACAATGCGCTATAGTTGAGTGACACTGGTCTTCTTACTGTTAGCCTGTCGCCCGACTGGGCCTTTTGATTGGCTGACTCCCAAGACTGGAACTCTTCCTGTCTCCTGGCTTCCTTTAAATCTTTGCTAAAATCTCACCTTCTGCTACTAGTTTTCTGTTCCAACTTAATGCTAGTGCATTTCCCTCTTGGTTATCTGCCGTTTATCCTTTTCCTATCTTGTTTGAACATAGCTGTTTTCCTTTTGTCTTCCCCATTAGACTGAGCTCTTTGAGAGCAGCAACTGGGTTGTTACTTTTGCCTTCCTTTATATCCCCACTACTTAGCACTGTGCCTGGCACATAGTAGGTGCTTAATACGTTTGTGTTGACCAGTAACAAATTTTGTCACTCGCTTGTATAGGGAGTAAATGTCTAAAAATTGGAAGTTGGCCTTTTAGTATTGACTTTTCTAGTCTGTTTTTGCCCTTTAGAAAGTTGTTTGTTTAATGCTAGGAGAGGTAAAGAAAGATCTAAACTGCATGAGCACATGAATACAGGTTTTGACTCTATGACAGTAATAATTGCTTTAGTAACACTTGTGAACGGCTGTTTTGAAGGATTTTTTTTAATGTGCTGCTTATATTCTGCAGTCTGTTTTCATATTTTGGAAAGTAACAGTTAACATGATTTAATCTTATCTAGCTTAATGAATGAAAAAGCACTTGGTTTATTGTCTGGACCAAATGTTAATTCGAAAATGTATCCTCAGATTTCAGTGCCTATGAGTCAGTCACAGACTTTGTTGGAAGGGCTCTCAAGGCCTGGCCGTTCCTTGGACAAGACTGCTCAACAAGTGGTCATCCAGGAGTATTTGAAGATCTTTAAGGATTGTTAAGAAGGCTTTTATTCTGTGGGACCAAAATATTTCTATTTGTCCCTGGAAATATCTCCTCTCCACTTCTCAGTAATTCTCTTTGGCCTAGAGCCTTCAGTGATCTTGAGTGCTCTCATCTTCCTTGTGAGGCTCACTTTCCTTCTCCTGTTTCAGGGACTTAGTTTTCTTCCTAATGTTTTTTGGATGTCAGAGCAGCACTTGGATATTCCATCACTCAGTCTTCCTGCTTGACATGCCGATCTCCTTTTCTGATCATGTATATACTTGAGAGAACAGAATCATTTTGGAATAGCCATTGGACAATGGAGTTAGATAATCAGGACTGAATACGGTGTAGAAGGATCCCTGTGTAGCTATGAGGACCTAGTTGAGGTTAGATAGCATGAAGTTTTAGTGATAGCAAACAACGAAGTTTAGTTTAGGCAATTAAATATGTACCAGGCACTATTATAGGCTCTAGGCTGCTAGGACAAAAATGAACCAGTTTCTGCCTATAAGAAGCTTACCAGTCTATGTGAGGAGAGATACATATAGTGATATATGTAACATAAGTACAAAGGATTTTGAGGGGAAACATATTACTAGTAGCTGGGGATACCAGGAAAGGCTTAGTGTCAGAGGGTAGCATTTGAGCTGAGACTCTTCAGAATAAGTAGAGAAGAGAGTACCAGGCCTGGAGGACAGACTGTGCCTGATGGCAGGCGCTGGAGCCCTGCATTTGAGGAAGAGTAACAATGCCAGTTTGACTGGACTACAGAGCATACCAAGGGAAGAAAGGTTTATCTGTTTGTAATGGTGGAGCTTTGGAGTTGGTTCAGTAGAGGAGTGAAATGTTAGACCTGCTCTTTAGGGGAGTCTGGAGGATTGAGGATAAGAGCTACTTCCATTGTCCCTTCGATGTGATGAAGACTCCTTATGGCTGTGTTGGTAGAGATGTATGTGAAAAGGGAGATCCTATGGAGGGAGAAACAGCAAGCTGTAGCAGTTGCCTGAAATAGGAGGTTTGAGTGAAAGTATAGGCTTAAAAATGACACCAAAGATACCATCCAGAGTGACAAGAAGGATGATAGCACCTTGCCAGTAGAAACTGGCAAGTTTAAATAAGGGTAGGTTTTGATGGAAATATGATGAGTTATGTTTTAGACATGTGGAATTTGAGATGCCTCAGGACATCCAATTAGAAATGTCTGATTGTTCATGTGTGACTGAGCCCAGGAAGAAACTAGAAGTGGAACTTGTGGTATTTCTAAGTCATTTGGGAGTAGGACTGAGATCAGATATATGTTAGGGTGACCCAATTTGGATTACCAGAAGAGTAAAAATGAAAGAAAGACAGTGGGGGATTAGAAGAACAGAAAGAACTACGGATTCAAAGGCAAAGTACCAAGCATTACAATGGTCAACTCTCAGCCCACTGCGGAGAGGTCAGGGTAGTGCTGGAAAGGTGTGATGCCCCAAAAAAAGAGAATAGGCCGAGATTGAAGTTAACATTGAAGGCAAAGATCAGATTTGGGAGAAATGAGGAGGGAGACTTGGAGAGTTCACCCCTTATAGGTGTGGGGTGGTAGTTTCAGGTGAAATTTTAAAAATCTATGATGTGTTCTAAGGTATAATCACTAGGTATGTAGAGGAAAATAGGAGCTGGGGGAGGGTTAGAGGTTAAATAGATAAGGTTAAGAATTAGAATGGAGAGGAAGGGAAAGGGATTTTTAAGGGGAGGTTCTATATGGGATTTGTAAACTAGAGTACATAGGCAGGAGTTTACATGTGAAGAGTACTTTACATTAGCAACTTAGCTGTGAAAACAAGGAAAATAAACTGGAGAGCTAGAGCTAGTACTGTGTATTGAGAAAAGGCTTAAACTGGGATTCTGAATCTTGTTGCCAGAATAGGGTCTGACCAGTAGAGAGAATTTTGTTACCTGCTAATGTTTATTATCTTTTTGTACAGTAATAAATTAAAAATTACATTTAAATTCAATAGCATGTTTCTTTGTTAGAAGAAAGGAGAAAAAACGAATTCCGGTATGCTAAAGGAAGTTAATTTCAATAGATTAAACTTATTTTGATATATCTATGACAATGACAATCTTAGCACATTAACAACTATTTAAGAGATGAAAAGTACTTTCTTACCCAAGTCCTATCCTAAATCTTCCATAACAGGTTCCCTCAACATGCTAAGGTCTTTCCTCTAAATCTGTTGTATGAATGGATCTTCTGGTTTCTTGAATAAGTTCCTACCTTGGCCCACTTCTTTTGTAATCATTAACTTCCTGATATTTTTTATGCTGCTCCTGTGCAATTACAATTGGGTTTAAAGGTACCCCTCTAAACAGGGTTCCCAAAGAAGCGATTGAATGCTAAGTGAAATTCAGAGTGAGGTGAGTATAGAGGGGAATCAGGATGTTTAGCAGGAGACTCAAGGTGCAACAAGCGAATTAGTGAGTTGAGAAACAGGGTACGTAGGTATTGAGAGATCTGCAGTGTGAGAGTTTAGTGAAACACCAGTATGGTGACCAGGTGGAGTACTTGATCAGGAGAGAAGGATAAAAAGGTCCACAACCTTTTGGGCCAGCGTCTGACTGGCCAGTCCCTTCCCTTTCTTGTTAGGAGTTTGAGGATATCAGGGAGAGAGGGGAAATGGAATTTCTCCTTTTTCCTTCTCAAGTAATCTAAAAGTGTCAGCAGGGCTAGTGTGACTACTGAGGCTTTTCTCCCCTCAAGTTTCTTTAAAGACTATCTAAGCCTTTTTCCCTAAAAGTAGAGAAATACAGATGCCTGATGTAACACTTTTGTACGAGGGGCTCTACATTCCTTCTCTAAAATCCCCAACTGATTCTTATGTAGCTTTTGCTTGAAGACCTCCAGTGAGGGGGGAACTCAACTGTTTCCAAAGAAGCCCATTCTCTTTCAGGGTATCTCTAATTATTTGTTTTGTTTTTTTAAAAATAGTTTTATTTATTTTTAGATTTTGACATTCATTTCCACAAAGTTTTGGGTTCTAATTTTTCTCCCCAGCTCTCCCATCCCCCCACATCATAACACCTTGCATTCTGATTACCCCTTCCCTTAATGAGCCCTCCCTTCTATCATACCCCACCCTTCCCTTCCATCACACATCAGCCTTCCCTTTTCCCCATCTTCTCTCTTTTCTTGTAGGGCAAGATAGATTTCTATACCCCTGTATTTCTTATTTCCCAGTTATATGCAGTAACAGTTCTCAACATTTGTTACTACTACATTGAATTCCAACTTCTCTCCCTTTTTCTCTCCCAACCCATCCCCACTGAGAAGGCAAGCAGTTCAATACAGGCTATATATGTGTTGTTTTGCAAAAGACTTCTATAGTAGTTATGTTGTGTAAGACTAACTGTATTTCCCTCCATCCTGTCCTGCCCCCATTTATTCTATTCTCTCATTTGACCTTGTCCCTCCCCAAAAGTGTTTACTTCTAATTACTCCCTTTTCCCATTTGCCCTCCCTTCTATTATCCCCCTCACCCCACTTGTCCCCTTCTCCCCTACTTTCCTGTAGTCTTAGCTAGATTTTCATACCAGGTTTAGTGAGCATGTTATTCCTTCCTTAAGCCAAATGTGAAGAGAGTAAGCTTCACTTTTTCCCTCTCACCTCCTCCCTTTTATCCTCCATTGAAAAACATTTTTCTTATCTCTTTTGAGTGATAACTTTCCCCATTCCATTTCTCCCTTCTCCCAATATATTCCTCTTTCACCCCTTAATGTTATTTTTTATAGATATCATCCCTTCTGATTCAACTCAGCCTGGGCTGTGTGTGTGTGTGTGTGTGTGTGTGTGTGTGTAATCCCTCTAACCTACCCAAATACTGAGAAAAGTCTCAAGAGTTACAAATCTTATCTCTCCATGTAGCAGTGTTTAGCTTTAGAAAATCCTTTATGATTTTTCTTTCCTATTTACTTTTTCATGCTTCTCTTGATTCTTGTGTTTGAAAGTCAGTTTCTATTCAGCTCTGGCCTTTTCATCAAGAATGCTTAAAAGTCCTCTATCATTGAATGACCATTTTTTTTCCCCTGAAGTATTATACTCAGTTTTGCTGGGTAGGTAATTCTTGATTTTAATCCCAGTACCTTTAACTTCTGGAATATCCTATTCCAAGCCTTTCGATCCCTTAATGTTGAAGTTACCAGATCCTGTGTTATCCTGATTGTATTTCCATAATACTTGAATTGTTTCTTTCTAGCTGCTTGCAATATTTTCTCCTTGACTTTGGAACTCTGAAATTTGGCCATAATATTCCTAGGAGTTTCTCTTTTCAGGTCTCTTTCAGGAGATTATTAGTGGATTCTTTCAATATTTATTTTGCCCTCTTTGGTTCTAGAATATCAGGGCAATTTTCCTTGATAATTTCATGAAAGATAATGTCTAGGCTCTTTTTTTTGATCATGGCTTTCAGGTATTCTCATAATTTTTAAATTGTCTCTCCTGGACCTATTTTTCAGATCAGTTGTTTTTCAAGTGAGATATTTCACATTATCTTCTATTTTTTCATTCCTTTGGTTTTGTTTTTTAATTTCTTGTTTTATCATGTAGTCATTAGATTCCCTGAACTCCACTCTTGTTTTTAAAGAACTATTTTCTTCAGTGAACTTTTGAACCTCCTTTTCCATTTGGCTAATTCTGCTTTTTAAAGCCTTCTCATTGGCTTTTTGGACCTTTTTTTCCAATCGAGTTAGCCTATTTTTAAAGATGTAATTTTCCTCAGCATTTTTTTTGGTTCTCCTTTAGCAAGCCGTTGACTCACTTTTCAAGCTCTTCCATGGTCTGAGCCCATTGCATATTCATTTTGGAGGTACTGGATGCAGAAGCCTTGATTTCCTCTGACCACATGCTGTGTTCTTCCTCATCCAAGAGGATAGAAGGAAATACCTGTTCACCAAGAACAGAACCTTCTATGGTTTTATTTTTTTTCCTTTTTTTTTGGGCATTTTGCTAGCCAGTTACTTGACTTCTGAATCCTTTGTGAAGAGGAGGGTCCTAGTGCTCCTCCTCCCTCCAGGACCATGATCAGGCCTGAGGCTCAGATCAGTTGCTCAATTCCCCCAGGGGCTTTAGACCAAGTGCTTCACAAATGAACATGCCCTGCTGCCCCAGTTGCCTGGGTCCAGTGCTAGAGTGCTCTTGCCCAATTGGGAAAGCCCTTTTACTGACATTTGAAGTTTTCTTCAGCACTTGTGGATTGAGGGACCTGAAACCCTCCTTGCTGGGAATTCTGCCCAAGAGAGTTTTGGTCCTGTTCTTCCTGGTGCCACATGGCCAAGGCTGGGCTCTGCTCAGCATCCCATGGGATAGACCTTTCCTGTCAGCCTTCCAGGTTACCTTTGGCTGGAAATCTCTTTCATTGTCATTCTGTGGCTTCTGCTGCTCTAGATGTTGAGTCATTTTTTACAGGTATTTTATGGGCTGTGGGGGAGGAGCTAGTGTATGTGGGTCTTCCTACTCCTCCATCTTGGCTCCCCCTTCTATCTAATTGTTCAGATGTCTCTGATGACAGACCATTCAGTTTGGGGCATTTCATTTACCTTTTGTTAGATTTTTTTTTTTTACTTCTCTGCATTGTTCCTAGTTCTAATTTCAAGCGGTACAGGTCTAAGAAAGTGATTTTGGTCCCTACCAAGGCTTCTCTTTTCCAGGCTAAATTTTTCCAATTACTTCAGCTCATCCTTATCTCTCTTGGTCTAGAGGTATGACTCACCAGCTTAGTCACCTTCCTTTGGGTAATCTAACTTGTCCACATTTTTCCTCAGATGTTCCTCATTGAAAGCAATACTTCAGATGTACTGTGATAAAGGTCGAGGAACCTTGTGGTCTAAGATTGTTGTCGTTGACTCATTGAGCTTACAATAAAATATTCAGATCTTTTTCAGGCAAACAGCTCTGTTGGTAGGCTCCAGACTAGACTGCTTCACATCACTCATCCTTCTCCTACACCTAGAAACAAATGGATCCTGTAGACTTCTTTGCTTCACAGAGGATTATGCAACTTGTTTGTTATAGCTTCTTTTATTTTGAGAAAGTTTAGTCCTTTAAAATGTCCTTGTAGAGACAGCAGAGGGTGAGACGAGCCGTGGAGCGGAAAATAGTCAAGCCTCCAGGTCAGGACATGGCCTTGGAGCGCCCCAAGAACCATTACGGAATCTGTAGCACTTTCCTGTCTGAGGTAAACCCTCTGCCCACCACAGGGCAAGGCGACTGTCTCTCCTCCCTACTGTATCCCAGGTGGTGTCCTGGGTCCTGCTTGGCTGCCCAACCAAGCCAGCTGCCGCTCGTCCCCCTCCTCCTCTAACATCCTCTACCAGTTTGTTGGTTTGGATGCTCAGGTCAGATGTAAAAGCAGAAGATCTCTTACTTACACAGATGTATTGGAGAATTCATCATCAGATCCAGTTATGCCTCTGCCCACTGACTCAGCAGCAGCATTTTCTCAGAATAGAAGAATAAATTCTACAAAATCCTTTTGTGACTTATTTAAGAAGAATGTGAATTGTCTAGATGATGACCTGGATTATTTTTGTGATTTGAATCCACTGGAGGTAGAAGACTTAGTTGAAGGTGATCATAGCGTCAATATTGCACAGACAGTTGAATCATTCCCACAAGAAACACCTCCAGACACCTTGCTATGTAGTTCAGTGCCTAGTAGTGAGTATTTCTATGATGGATATCGCTCTCCATTGAAGCATACTGACAAGTCAGTATCATCTAGCAAGATGTCTCATGTCTCAGATGTCTGGCAAAGTTCGCTTCCACATCATATCAGTCAGATGTATAATGAATTATCTCTGATACATCAGAAACTGCCGCAAGAAACTGCAGGACAACAGGAGTTTGCTGCTCAACTTCATAAGCGAGAATATTTTTTTAGTCAAAAAGAAAAGCTACTAATCCAACATGAAATTGCTTTGACTAAAATTAAAAGCGTTGAAGAAGAAATTCATATAAAAATATCCTTGTAGTTCTCAATACCCTTATGAGGTCAGGGAGTACTACATATTACTTTCATTGTTGTATTTTCAGAAAAATGAATCATGGATATTTTAGCTTGGTGAAACCTAGTTGAGCTATTTATAGCTTAATGGAATTAGCCTTTTTGACCTCTAACCAAATTTTATGGAGCCCCTTTATTTTTCCCTTGAAGTTAATAACAAGTATTTTGTCATCAAAATTTCTATAAACAATTTTTGCCTCTTTTTCTTTTTTTTTTTATTTTTGTAAGAGTCAAGGTCATAGCAGTATCTTTTGGCCCTGGGTACTTTTCTGGATACCACAATGCATAACTTGAGGACTCCACATGATTCTTTTAACATCGCTTTGGCTAGTGCTTGAGAGGTTGACCTTGTTGCTGTACTCTAAAAAAATACTATTGAAATGTAGCTTTACAAAGAATATTTAACCCTGAGTGCATACTCAGGAAGGCTTATAGAGCCTCTCCTGGAAAACCTATAATAGTTAACATAACTTTCATTTACCATATGGAGATGGATTTCTTCTTGACTGATTTTAGTGAAAACTGGATCCTCTTTATGCCACAGTTAAAAGTCCCTTTTTAATTGTAGCTGATATTTATATAGCACTTTAAAATTTGTGGTGCACTTTACATGCAATACTTCATTAGATCCTCATAACATTAGCCTTATTAGGGATACGATTATCTCCATTAGACCGTTAAACGTGTGTCTTAGAGAATTGAAATGTTTCCCATTGTTACAAAGCTGGTATCAGAATTGGGATTCAAACTCTGCTCTGATTTCTTAAGACTCCTGCAATGAACACATAGGATGTTTTGTTTTTTTAATTGGAATAATAGTATTAATTTGCATTTGTGAAGTCAAGTAAAGAGGTTTACCCATCCTATTTTTTCCACTGCATGAATTCTACTCTATGTCTTTTTAATCAGAGACATTACTTTGTTCAGCTCAACGGAGATGAATATCTGATGATTACATATTGTCTTTGGCCTTATGTTCTTTCAGGTGTCTGAGAACATCAATTTGCCACATACCTATAGAAGTAAAGCATCTTTTAAAAAAATATTTTTAAAGTTTTGTTAAATGTTTCCCAATTACATTAAAAAATTTCAGTATCTAAATTCAAAAAATTCTGAGTTTAAAATTCTAACCTTTCAGAAGACAAGCAGTATGATATTGATTATACATACGAAATTATGCAAAATATTCCTGGCAAAATAAAGACACATGCGTGTGCACATACGTGAACAATAAAATGAAAAAAATGTGCTTTAATCTGCCCTCACAGTTCTTCCTTCTCTCTCTGGAGGTGGGATAGCATTTTTCATCCTGAGTCCTTTGGAGTTGTCTGGGATCGTTCTCTCGATTAGTGGCTAAATCTTACACAGTTAATCGTTACAGTATTGTGATTGCTGTTCTCCTGGTTCTGCTCACTTCACTTTGCATCCGTTAACCTAACCGTCCTCTGTCATTTTTTACAAAACAGCAGTAGTTCATCGCTGTTACGTAGTACATCTTGTGCAGCCACTCCCCAGTTGATGGCCATCCCCTCAGTTTCCATTTCTGTGCCACCACAAAAAGAGCTGCTATAAATATTTTTGTACAGGTAGGTCCTTTCTCCTTTCTTTGAAATACAGACCTAGTAGTAGTATTGTTGAGTCAAAGGACACATGCACAGTTTTATAGCCCTTTGGCTATAGTTCTTAATTATTCTCCAGGATGGTTGTACCAGTTCACAACTTGAGCAACAATGCATTAGTGTCCCTATTTTTAAAGGAAAGTTGCTTGAAATTCTCATAGGAATAGAATATCAGCTGCTTGAGAACAAGAAGTCTGCTTGTTTTTATCTTTGTAGTCTCTTCTCCTAGTGTGGTACCTGGCACATAGCACCTGGCACATAACAGACACCCAGGAATTGTTTAATTTAACCTGTTATCAGAAGTGGTGAGTGTATTGATGCTTTAAAGCATGTGTCAAAATGTACCGTCTTTACAAATACTGTTAATGTTTTTCCATACAAATTGTAAGCTTATAGAATTTGTCCCCTTGTAAAGGGGCTTTGGAGAGGAGTTCAGATGAGACTATATGTGCTGTGTGTGAACAATTCACATTTATACAGTGCTTGAAAAGCATTTTCTTCACAGCTGTCCAGTGAATAACAAGCATAATTATCCTCATTTTTACCAGTGAGAAAATGGGACTGTGAGAGACTAAGTGATTTGCACACATCTGAGGTAGTATTTAAAACCAAGTCCTTTGACTGCTTCATCTGTTGACCACCCTGCTTCTTACTGTGCTATTCTGGGACAGAAGATGACTAAGACTCTAGTTCCTCTTGCCAAGAAATTTATTTGGTAGTAGATATAGGATAGGTTCTTAGTAAGACTAGTACCCAATGGAATATGCTGCATGTGTAAGAAGGGTACAAATGAAGAGGCTTGGAAGCGTCTAAGAGATTTGGAGATGACTTGTGACTTGAGAGAGACTAGGAAATTAGGGAAAACTTCATGAAAGCGATAGTACTGGAGTTGTCTCTTAAAAGGTTGGATAATATTTCTATATATATATAAGGGAGTATGATTAGAGGATAAACCCCAGGAAGATGGTGTGGTATGGGCAAGTGGACAGAAACAGGAAGCTATCATAAGACTTCAAGAATGGTGAATAATTTGGTTTATTTTCAGCATTAGTATCTCTTAAAGCTAATTGATGACTTAAGGCCGAAAAGAGATTGGAGCCAGATTATGTAAGGCAAAGATTGCCTCAAAGGCAGGCATTTAAATTTTTTTGAGCAAGAGAGAGATGAGCGAGCCAAGTTAGGCATTAGAAAGATTACTCTGGGGGCAACCTACGAAGTTACTGGAGCAAACCAGTAGTAGTAGGGATACTTGTTAGAAGGCTATTTTGTAGGCCAGGTGACAGATGATTAGGGTCCAAATTAGTGCTGGCAATGGAAATGAAAAAGAGGTGTACAGTTGTGAAAACATCGTAGAGTGTGAATTGCCATCGCTTGGCAACTGATTGGGTCAGGAAAAGACAAAGATGACTGAATTTGTGGAGTGTGCAGGGTCGGTAATGGTGCCATAACTAAAATAGGAAAGTTAAGGACAGATTTCAAGGTGGGAAGGGGGTGGGGGAGTGACAAACTTTGTTTTGGATAGCCTTTAAGATATTTGGAATATATATCATAAATGAAATGAGATAAACATGCAGAATAAGAAAAATATCTGCTGTTTTGTCAAACAGATCTCTATATAGGGATCCCTTTGGGCCACACACTCACTTAGCTAAAAAACTTCATATTTATGTTATCTGTGTTCATTGTATTTTTATACCTAAAATATTTCCCAGTTACATTTTAATTTGGTTCTAGCTATCATCTTTGGGTGTAGAGCACAAAAGTCTTAGGTGTGAAATCAGAAGACCTGGGTTTGAGTTCTTGGTTTGCCATTCATGGGACTTTCCCCACTCCTGGCCCTAGTTTCCTTCTACTGTAAAATGAAGAGATGAAGCTAAAAATCATAAGATTCTATGTTTAGAGCTGGAGGACCCCTCAGAAGCTTTATCTAGTCTAGCCTCCTAGAAACCGAGGCCTCGGAATAGTGAATGAATTGATCAAGAGTGAGCCCAAATCCTGACTCACTCCAGAGCCAGTTCTCTCTTGATAGTTGCTTTAAACTCCTTGCCTTCTTAGGCATTTAGGAAACAGGAAAATATTATGTTGTAGAAATAAAAGACAACGATAAAGTACTTAAAAGTAAAGTTTCTTCTCAGTTTACCATTTCAGAAACTAGAATCAATCCCATCCCTACACTCCTTTTCCCTCTGCAGCACAAAATAGGGTCTATTCTCTCTTCTTGATCACACAGGCGTGTGTGTGTTCATCCTTCATTACTGAAGAAGACCATGCCATCAGAGAAATGATGACATGACTTGCACTTGACTTTGTTTTGAGTGAGGGAGGGCTGTGCAGGTCACCAGCCTCACTTCTCCGGAGCCATCTGGATCCAGTGACCAGATATTCATCAGGATGACCGGAGATGACCCAGGATGAGACAGTTGGGGTTGACTTGCCCAAGGTCACACAGCTAGTGAGTGTTGAGTGTTTGAGGTGAGATTTGAACTCAGGTCCTCCTGACCTCTGCACTGGTGCTCTATCTACTGCATCACCTAACTGCCCACACAGGAGAATAGGGAAGATACAGATATCCCAGGTGTTGTTAGCAGTATGTGCATAGAATGTTGCTGTGTTTTTCCTGCCTGTATAGCTATAATACTTTGATTTGTCCTTGTGTGTACATTCTACATGTATTCTATATTCTACAGCTGTTAAGATTATGAATTATTTTAAAGGTGCTTACATACTTGGAAATATCTTTGTTTTAAAGAATTTTTGTATTTTGGTTTTCCTAAAGCTTTTAATCTACAATCTAGATGTATAGTATCTTGAATAATTTTTTTTTGGGGGGGTCCCTTAGGCTGGGTGGAATTGTCTCATTTTTAGTACACAAAAAAGGAATCAAGGAAAAATGTACAATTAGCAATTTTAAAAATCTGAATAACCCTGAAGCACAATGTGTAGTTATTACTTTGGTTTATAAAGTGATTTGTTAAAGGCTAAAATTTGGCACCTGTACTCTGAAGAAGCAGAAAGGCAGACAAACTATCACAGGTTCCTATTAGAGGAGTAAAAGTTTTTGGCATACTTTAGATGTTCATGAGCTAAGAAAAACTTGAGTATTGAGAACAAGTGAATGGCTTTTGACTCACTGAGGAATAAGAAACTTTGGCAAACGTAGTTTTTCACAATCAGTCAGGAGTTGTCCAATAAATATTAATAAGCCCTCTTGGGTGTATTTTCTCACTTTTGCCTTTTTAAAAACACTGTTACAAATTAAATGTCTTTTAGACCAGTTCATTTGAACCAGTTGCATTTGAACACTTTGGATACATAAGTAAATTTTATGGTTTAAATGCTCCTTTAAAACTTTCTTGTTGTATTTCTTTTTTGGGGGGGCTTAAAAAGACTAATAGATGACTAATCTTTGATTTAGATGTTAGCTAATTGCTGTTTTTTATTTAACAGATCGCTTATCAATGATGGCAGTTTGTATTCGACTGTGACTGAGAAAAAGAGTGATCATCAAGAAGAATCTGTTTCCACATACAAAAAACAGATAGACCAGTTTGATTGGGCATTGACAAGGCTAGATAATTCAGTCCGAAGAACTGGCCGTATCACTCAAACCCTTTTACAGGACATTTTTCATGAGATATGCAGATCAGGTAATAAGAATTTTTGTTCCCTAAGTTGACTTTTTGCCATAGGTAGTTCTTTTTGGAAAAGCTTATTGTAATGCAAATAATTTGGCATTTTGAATTTCCTCTTCAAATTCCTCAGATGTTTGTAACATTTATAAGAAATATTTTGGAATCAATTGGATTTTTTCCTATTGGGCTAGAATTTGTAATAAAGTCCAGTAAATAAATTCTTTGGAAAATACTAATGCCATATCCTTAACCCACTTTTTATGATACCGGGTTGTGTTTTTGTTTTTAAGATTCCATTTCCTGTTTAATTGAAGTGAACACTCTGAATTTCTCAAGTTACAAACTTAGCAGAAATAAGCATGTAAATGTAGTTTTTGTTAATGTTTCAACAAATATTTATTAAGTACATTTATTAAATATGTTCAATTAAATATGACAAAGAATTTTTAAAAAAGGTGTAACAGTTCAGCAAAAATAACCAAAGTATATGTAATACTATACAAATAAGGGCAGAACATATTCTTTTTCACCTCTTCTCAAGGCCAAGCTTTGATATTAAAACTGTTTTGTTGTCTTGAAAGAAAGCAGATGATTTTCTAAGTGGAGAATTTTTATTCTTCATCCAATCCAGCAAACATTTATTTATTTATTATATTTTCCACAGTTACATGTTAAAAGAAAAACTTTTTAGCATTTGAGGTTTTTTGTTTTTTGCTTTTTTAAAGTTTTGAGTTAGATTATGCCTTCCTTTCTTCCACCTTCCCTGAGATGGTAGGCAATCAGATGTAGGTTATACTTGTCCAATCATGTAAAACATTTTCACGTTAGTCATTTTGTGCAAGAACATGCAAATAAAAAAAATAAATTGAAAATAGCATGCTTCAGTCTGTATTTAGACAATATCAGTTTTTTCTTTGAAGGCTGATAGTATACTTTATCATTATTCTTTTGGGATTGTCTTGGATCATTGTATTGCCGAGAAGAGCTGAGTCATTGGTATTGCCATATATAATGTTCTCCTGGTTCTGCTCATGTCACTTTGTATCAGTTCATGTAAGTCCAGATTTTCTGAAATCATCCTGCTTGTCATTTCTTGCAGCATAATAATACTTCATTACAATCATATACCACAGCTTGTTTAGCCATTCCCCAATTGATGGAATTTCAGATTCCAATTCTTGGCCACTATAAATATTTTTGTACAAGTAGGTCCTTCCCCCTCCCACCCCCCCTTTTTTTTTGATGTCTTTGGGATATAGACTTAGAAGTGTTATTACTAGATCAAAGAGTACACACAGTTTTATAGCCCTTTGGGCATAGTTCCAAATTGCTTTCTGAAATCATTGGATCAGTTCACAGCTTCAACAATGTGCTGAACATCCCAATTTTCCACATCTATTCCATTGATCATTTTCCTTTTTTGTCATATTAGCCAATCTAACAGGTGTGAAGTGGTACCTCAGAGTTGTTTTAATTTGTATTTCTCTAATCAATATGATTTAGAGCATTTTTTTCTTATGACTATAAGATAGCTTTGATTTCTTTGTGTGAAAGGACTTTTTTATGAAAGATACTTACAACAATGCCTATTCTGTTGTTGGAGATACCTGTCAAGCAGCTTGTTAAGTGTGTTGGACCTCAGGAGAGAGACCGAGATTAGATATATAGGTCTAGGCACCATGGGACCATTGGATGATGATGAACTTACTGAGGAAGGGTGTAGAAGAGAAGAGAAGGCAGGAGAAACTCTTCAGATCTCCTAAGAGATACCTAAAGGTTAGAGAGTAGGTCATGAATGATTGTGTTATGGAGTAGACCGAGAAGGATGATGGCCCAAGAAAGGAGAAGAGGGTAAGGACATTTATGGAATATCTTCTACTTCTAGAGTAGGTGTGATAGGTGCTGGATGACATGAGAGCCAAGGAAGAGAGGATGCATGACAAATTACAGAATGACATCTACGACCCCTAGTACCTTAGTGGCTTAGAATTTGCATTTGTAGAACAAGATTATCCCCTAAAATAAGAACACTTACCCATATCATAGGATTTCTTCTACAAAGAATACCAAAGGAGAAAGCACCAATAGTAGATATCCTATAATTGGGCTCTACATAGAAAATTCTTACTATTTTTTTTTAAAATAGATCTACCTAAAGGTGACTTTTGACTTTATATGAATGTATGCATGTAATTTAGGGATTAAAGAGAAATCAGTTCCTTAAATCTGCAAATACATACTTCTTATCTCATATTTGTGTACTCCTTGTTACTTGCTTTTACTTAAGTTCTTCTGGAAGAAAAAATTCCCTTTTTTCTTGCAGACTTTACTGGACTTTATTTACCTATTAAAAAAAATCTCTTTTCCGACTATTTGAACTGGCCACACTGTAAAACTTTAAGTGAAGATCATGATGATGTAAAATACCTCGAGTTAATGTAGTGCTTTTAGGTGTACAAAGTGCTGATTCTCACAACAGAAACATAGGCTGAGGGTGGTTAATAAGTTCATTGATGTGAGCTTTCCTGACTCCAGGCCCGGGACTCTGTGCCTCCTCTAGCTGCCTGGGAACCAGGATGAAAGGGAAAGTTACAGAATGTGACACATATTGGGAGATCCTAAATTGCTGTCTAGCTTGGTTAAGTTCTGCTTGTGTTGATTGTGATAGCTCTTTCTTAAGGAAAGTCAGAAGCACTGAAAATGGGATTTCCTATGACACAGTTTCAAAGTCCTAGACTACGATGGAAATAGGGAATCTTTTTTTTTAATGAAATAGTTATTTTTAAAAAATAACTATCTGTGACATTTAGCAAAGAACTTTTTGCGGTATATTTTTGCTTTTTGACATAACATTAACAAAAAATTTCATAGACTAGAAGATTTGTGGGAATTTTCAAGTTGATGGGTAAAATTTTGTTGTTGTTTTTTGAACTGATATAGTAACTGAAGTCTGTCACTATTTTATTAATTTTGTTAAATGTAACATTTATTACAGGAAATCCAAGTAGTAACCTGGCTTTGCTTTTGCTGCGTAGCTGTGGATCTCTCTTACCTGAACTAAAATCTTCAGAACGAACAGAATTTGTCCACAGGATATGGGACAAACTACAGCAGTTGGGTATGATTATTTTATTGTATAATTCACACATGGAATCTTATAGGTATTGTAACGCATTTTTTTCCTTTTCTTTTGCATAAAGAAGGTGATTCATTAAATGTGACATACTTATTTAGATTTTATGATGGGATGTTCAGTTCACAGTTATCTGAATCTTATTTTTCATTTAGGGAGTTATAGTGACATCTAGGGGCATTCGTAGTAAAATGGAAAGAAAATTAGATATTGAATCACTTTTGCATCATATTGCCTATCACTTCTGAATATGAAATAAACCTTTTCACTTGATGAGTGAAACTACTTCCTGGAAACATTAGGTTTTGGAATAACCTGGACAAATATGAATGTGTTATAATTTGGAGAAATGTTTTCTGAAATTAGGACTAACACTATACAGTACTGTAGTAGGTAAGTAAGAGAACTGCATCCTTCAGACATGTTGAAAAATTTACTCAGTGGGACCTGTTCAGCTTCTGTATAGTTCTAAAGTGATAAATATTTGGGACTGTTGAGGTTTCTAGGGTAGTGGGTCTCAACCATCTTTGAAGATGAGAACTCTTTAAATTGAAAAGAAATTTCAGACCTCCCACAAGACAGTAGTTGTACTATTAATATCCATTGATTGAGGAAATTCACAGTGATAAAAAACTACTAGGAACTCAGCAACATGTTTACATGAATTTGCATTTTATTTTTCACAATAACATATAATATTTAAAA
>CM053769.1:159504594-159554999 GCA_028658325.1 Potorous gilbertii | reverse complement strand
TAAAAACCTTTTCTACATTGTAACCTACAAATGGTCGAGCCAGTCTTTGCTTGAATATTTCTCAGTTGAGGGAACCCATATCTCATAAGGTGACCCATTCCACTCTTGGAATATTGTAATTGTTAGGAAGGCTTCATCAGGTCTAGATTAGACGTGTTTTATCTTTCACCTTCCACATAAAAACCCTTCAAATATTTGAACGCAGGAAACATTCCTAAATCTTCACATTTCCTTCCACCAGTCCTCATGTGGATGATCTTGAGTTTCTTTACCTTCTAGCTAGCTTTGCTTTGGTTTTTCTCTGCAAACCAAACACATGTAGTCTGACCAGGACAGAGCATAACAGGGATTAGCAGTTCTCTCAACACAAACTCTGTACCTTCCTCTTTGAATATAATTCTGGAGGACATCAACTTCTTTGATTGCTTTGTCCCCTGGTTAAGTCAAGTTGATTTTGATTGTGATCAACTAGACCCCTAGGTCTTTGTCAGTACAGTGGTTCCATGTTATTCTTACAAAGTTGGTTTTTTAATTGAAGCCTAACATCTGATTTAAATTTATCTCTATAAAACTTCATTTTAATATACTTGTGACCACCAGTGCCTTCTGACATTTTAGGATCCTGACAGGATTCAGGTGAAAGGGATAAGGGAAAGGAGAGGGAGAAGAGAGAGAAGGAAAAAACAAGAGGGAAAAGGTAAGGCTATGCATATATATGGCAAGAGCATCCTTGACCTTTGACCATGGATTCCCTCCTTTCTACTGAGGCTAGGGATTTTGCTTAATTATTATTGAGCAAACTTCAAAACTTGATGTGACCAAAAAACCTCTGTTCTCAGTCTGATTCTCACCAATAAAAACTCAACCAGAAGAACTGGTTTTGGGGTAGAAGTAATGTGAACCTTGAGGAGAAGTGCCTGTTTAATCTTAGAATTTGTGATAAAGAGAGAGAACTCTGACATGTACACTAAATTTTTTAACAGTAGATTTCAAGGGATTGAGAGCAGCGGTTCTTAACTCTTTGTATAATGGTACCTTTTGGCAGACTGATAAATCCAATGACTCTTTTCTAAGAATCATTTTTTAAAAATTCGTAATTGAAGGAAATGCCAAATTTCAGTAAGAGGTTAGTGAAAACAAAGATGTAATTTTCTTTTGCATCCAAGTTCACAGAGCTCTTCATTTTAAGTATCTGTGCATTCTAGATTAAGAACCCTTGGTTTAGAGAGTTGATAAATCAGTATAGTTAACACATTAAATAACAGAATCGGAAAATATCTCAACACACTGGAATATTGATCTAAGATGGAATGTAATAAAGATAAGTGTAAAGTCTTACTCTTGGGTTCAGAAAATCAGTTACACAACTAACTACAAGATATGTTGGCCAAACCAATTTACAGCATCTTCAACTGCATAAAGAATTTCTGGACTAGGGAGATAACAGTTGTGTGCTCCTTTGGCCAGATAGCATCTAGAATATTGTGTTCATTCCTGGACTACATTATAGAAAACTTAAACATTGCAGGACAGTTATAAGCTCGAAGGCAGCATGGAGGGTGAGAGGAAGTTGGAGAAGATAGGGATATTTGTAGTCAGAGGAAGTTGGAGAAGCTAGGGATATTTGTAGTCAGAAGAAGAAGAAGGAACTTTTGTGGGAAGGAGCATGAAAATTTTCTTTAAGTCTTTTAAGGGCTATCATATGGAAGGTAGGAGAGTATTTAGAGAGAAAGATGATAAGATTCATATTGGACATGTTGAATTTAAGATGTGTACGGGATACCTGTTTCGAGATGTCTGAAAGGCAACTGGAGGTGGGAGACTAGAGGTCAACTGGGAGGGTGGAACGAGATGGGAGATCATCAGCATAGAGTTGGTAATGAGGTCCATGGGAACGAAGGAGATCAAGCGAAGCAGCACAGAGGGAGAAGAGGGTTCGAGACCCTGTGGAATACCTATGTTTAGAGGAGGTGACTTGGGATAGGAACTTAGACATTTTAATATAGGAAAAGCAGGAAAGA
This sequence comes from Potorous gilbertii, assembly GCA_028658325.1. Lineage (NCBI taxonomy): Eukaryota > Metazoa > Chordata > Mammalia > Diprotodontia > Potoroidae > Potorous > Potorous gilbertii. The sequence goes on along the minus strand of CM053769.1, from coordinate 159,552,978 downwards.
AAGGATTACATGTGAAAAATTGACCTTTGATAGAGAATATTTAAAAGTATATGTTAAAATTTTACATGATAGTAACAAAACTGACCTGTGGTGTTGTTCTCTTCTCCTTTCAGTTATCTGTGTATTAAAAAATATGTATTTCATGGAAGCTTTTTTTTGCATCACTGTCTCTACCAACTTCATCAATAAATGCCTTTCCTTGTAATTGGTATGATGAAAAGCAACAAGTCCCCATGTCCAAGAAAGTATTCCTCATTCTGAACTCGTTTGTCCCCAGAAGTCACAGATGGGGTATTGTTACGATCAGGATTGTTTTCTCTTACTTTATTATACTCACCATGTGTGTTGTTCTGGTTGTGCTCACTTCATTCTGCATCAGTCCATGTAGGTTATTCCAAGTTTTCTCTGAGTTTGATATTTTTGTAATTTCTTACAGCACGGTAATATTCTGTTATATATTTACAAGAAGGATTACTTTTTTCTGTTTGGCAGCAATGGGTAAAAGTTGCAGAGGCCAGTTTAAGTTCTCGTAAGGCCATTTCTAGAACCATCTGTTTCAGAAGGTACTCAGTTCTCTTCAAAGGCCGTATTCAGGGGAGTGCTGGTAAACTGTTTATTGGATATGTTTTAGAACAGGTAGCAGATCTTTTTTTTTTTTTTGACCGAGGCCCTGTGAGTCTGTGAAGAAATGCAAAACAGGCCCTACAAATTTCAACTGTGACTGAACTAAGGAGCATTTTCATGTGTATGTTTTGTGGACCAAGTTATACTTGAATGCGTTCATAATGGTTGGTAGCATTTTCTAACAGGAAGGGCTATAAGAAGTCTACTTCTGGAATACCTAAATATTTGAGAAGGCTAATCACTTTATCAGTCATTAATAAGCATCAGTTAAGCACCTACTATGCCAGGTACTAGGAAACAATCCCTGTTAATAGGGAGTTTACATTTTAATGGAGGAGACAACAAGGATATAATTAAGGACATACAGAATAAATACCATTTACTTCTTAGTAATTGCTTGCTAAAAGGCTTAGGTAGCAGGTAGGTCTAGCAGATACTTCATATAGGTGGACTCAGCTCTCCTTAAGATGCTGAGGTGATAATTCTAAATTCAGATTCACAAGTGCTATTGTTGCCCATCTATGCTGTGTTTGTAATTTTTGTGAGAGGGAGGTTCTTAACGTTATTCCAGTTTGTGTGAGAATGATACAGTTCAGATAACTTATCCTTTTTTTTTTGTTTTTCATTTTTAGGTGTGGTATATGATATAAGCCACTACAATGCTTTGCTTAAAGTATATCTTCAGAATGAACATCAATTCTCACCAACTGAATTTTTGGCAAAAATGGAAGGAGCAAATATTCAGCCCAATCGAGTGAGTAGTCCCCTTGTGGGGAAGTACATAATAAAACCCCTTACCATTTTCCCCCCCAAATTAAAAAAAAATCAATTTTTTCCATTTTCTTGACAGGTTACATACCAGAGACTGATTGCTGCTTATTGTAATAAAGGAGACATTGAAGGTGCCAGGTATGACTTCACATATTCATTTGTGTGATAGAGTTTTGTTTAAATTGGGGGGAGGGGAGAGAAATCACATAAAATTACTAGTAAAACTATGCAGTTTGAATTGGAAAACAAATCCAAGAACAGTTTACTTAAAGATGTTTGGTAATATGACAGACAGTCTAATACCTAAGGAAAATCAAATATTAGTCTCTAATAAGCATTTTGACCAGGAGTTGTATATTCATTTTTGAGGTTTGTGTTTTATAGGATGGGGAACTTGTGGCCTTGGAGTCATACGTGGCCTTCTAGGTCCTGAAGTGTGACCCTTTGACTGAATCCAAATTTCATAGAACAAATCCCCATAATGAAAGGATTTGTTCTGCAAACCTTGAGGACTTAGAAGGCCACATGTGGCCTTGAGGCTGCAGGTTCCCCACTCCTGGTTTATGATTATCCATCTATCTCATTGTAACTTGTTGTTTAGGAAGAAAACTTAGCTACTTGGGAGATTCCATCTGTCCCTGGACTATACATTTTAAATGCCATCCCATGAAGCCACCTGTACTTTTTAAAAAATTATTGATATTTTGATTTGCTAATACTTTTCTTTCCAAACATACCCCTCTTTCACTGGTGCCCAGAGATCCATCCTTTCTTTGTGAATTAATAAAGTAATGTGAAAATCTACCAGCATACTGCCCCTTTTGGTAACTATGAATTTAGGATTTCCCACCCTAGGCCTTTATCTCTCTCTCAGCTTTGATTTTCTCAACTTTTTCCATTTTGCATCAAGATGGAAGAGATCTGGTTACCAATAGTTCATCTGTCAAACAAAAGTGGCTCTGGAATCTGAGGACGTGGATATAAGTCCTGCCTCTGACACTGATTACCTGTTGGACCACAGGCTAGTTACTTCACCTCCCAAGCCATCTGTGGAGTGAGGGGGTTGGGACTGCAGTCCTTTCATGAGCTGCTTCTTTACTAATACAAAATGTCTTTTTCCTCATCCTCAATTTTCACTAAGTTGGTCCTCTGCTGTTGACTAGTAGTTTTGACTGGTAAAACATACTGCTTTAGAAATATTTTTATGTTATCATTTAAGAAGTTTTTAAAGGATTAATCCTAACTGTGGCAGAGGCCACCATTATTGTATTATAATTTTTCTGATAAACATCATTTCTCTTACCTTTCAGTAAGATTCTTGGATTTATGAAGACAAAGGATCTTCCAGTCACAGAAATAGTATTCAGTACCCTTGTTACAGGGCATGCAAGAAATGGGTAATATAAAATAAGCTGTTTTCATTGTTTAATGACATAAAAATCCTAAACCTTGGCTCTTCATCTTCCTAAAGTCTGAATTATATGAGAGAATGCATATGTCATTTCTATTACATTTGGCCTACTTCCATTAAATTTGACTTAATCTTAATACAGAATTAATTTCTATTTCAAATATTAAGACGTACCCAGTTTTTCCGTATGAGATAATTAATTAGTTTGTTCCTGAAAATGTTGAAAAAGGAACTTAAGTAGTGATATAATTCTCAGAAAAGGTTAATTTGGTGCCAAGAGTAATTTATCAGGTTAATCAATCCTATTTGAATATCCCCTTAATCATTTGATCATTTGTGAAAGTTCATTAAAATAATGAGGTTTTTAATTTCAGAAACCTAGGTGATTATATACATTTAAACTTTAGAACATTGTATTGATACATACAGGTTATTTTGAATCTCATAGGTTACCACCTTAGATAATAAAACAATTTTAGATCAATATAAAGCAGACTTGTTTAAATAGGGATGTCTTTTAAAAACCTTTCAAATAATTTACAGGGATATGCAGAATGCAGAAAATATTCTTTCAGTGATGAGAGAAGCAGGAATTGAGCCTGGTCCAGATACTTATTTAGCATTATTGAATGCCTATGCTGAGAAAGGCGACATTGATCACGTTAAACAGGTATGATTTATGCAGTATTATGCATTGAAGAGGTTTTTTGAAAACATTGAACGTTAAATTGCTAATATTTTAACAAGGCATGAAAGTAGAAGTGGGATTTATTCCTCTTTTGCCATCTGAAACGTTCTCTAGTGGTCAGAATTATTTAGGGAGAATTGTATATTATTTAGCAGCTTAATGTTATTTTAATAGCTAATGGATGTATTCCTGAAATTAAATGTTCTTTTTAATGCAGTAACTACATTTTTATCTTTAGAAATGGATTGTTTTAGTTTTGGAAAAGAAAACCTTTTCTTTTAAAGTATGAATGATGCCTTAACTTTTATCATCTTGGAATTGTCTACAGACTTTGGAAATGATGGAGAAGACTGATAACTACCTTATGGACAGAGATTTAATGCAAATTGTCTTTAGCTTCAGCAAGGCTGGATATCCTCAGCATGTCTCCGAAATTTTGGAACGTATGAAATTTGAAAGAAGATATATTCCAGGTTGATTTTTAAAAGATATATTACAGTTGATAAAAATAGGAGCCATATCTTTTAATGTTATGGGAAGAGATGTTTTCTTAAGAGTATCTGAATCTAAACTATAGTTAATGACAGGAGTCTAGAAGTCCTTTGAAGCCAACATACAAAAGTAGCTTCAATTTTAAATGAACTTATATTCAGATATATTTTAAGTGGATATTTTAGAAACGTTTTCTTCGACTTCTAAAAGTAGTTTTTTAAAAAGGTAGTGTGTATGATCCATATCTTTGAATTGTTATGTTTTTTGGGTGATGATGAGTTTTTCAATAATGCAAATTGCTCTTGAATGCAAGAATATAGTTCAAAGTAAGGGATAACTTGAGTAGTAGCTGAAGTGTATAATGTTATTTAATTTATAGCAAGTACATTATCTATGTTTAATTTCTAGATGTGATGAACCTGTGTCTGAGTTTAGTGACGGAAAGATTGGAAGACGTAGCAATGCAGATTTTAGTGTCATGTCCAAAATCAATCCTGGAGACTACACAGGAAAATGCTTCTAATCTAAACAACTTTGGCAATTTCTTTTTACAACATTGTGTCACCATGAATACGGTATTCAGTTCATTCTTTACTTCCTGAAACTTGCTATTTAGAATAGAATTACAGAAAAATTATTGACTTTAAGAAAATTTTGAAGCTCTGAGGACTTTGTGATGAGACTGTGACATTCCAGATAGAGACTTTCCTTCACACTGTTTTTTAAAAAATATTGGGATATTTGCAGACAATGAGAGAAAACTGACAAAATGTATTCATTATTTTCTTCTAGCCCTTCAACAAGTTGGAAGAATTTTGTGAAAAGTTAAAAGAAGAGAAGCTGCATGTTGCCCCTTTACAGTTCACATTGTACTGTGCCCTGAAAGCCAAGAAAACTGGTATTCCATTCTTAAATTGAAAACAAATGTAATAGATTTTATCCTGGAATAGTCTATAATATTCCCTCTCTTTTTCCAGCTTTGGCAACTGACCTCATGAAGGCAATGAAAGAACAAAAAACTCCTATCAGACCTCACTATTTTTGGCCATTGCTAACTGGACATCAGAAGGACAAAAATATTCAAGGTTAGCTGTTTTATGTCCTTATTTGCTAAAAGGCATAATAATTTAGGAACTCATTTTGAAAGGTTATCACTGCTTGGAGCATCTGTGCAAGCCTAATTAAATTCTTTGGTGATAACTCTGTGGAGTAGAAGAATTTCTTTTGGACATGTGGGGAATGTTTACTGTGATAAATGTTTTTGAGAATAGAATTTTAAAGAATAGAACATTATATGGTTTTAAATTTCATTTATTTTACTTATTAATCTTTAATTTTTGAATCCAGATGAATAATGAAAACATAATGACAAAATACTACGCATCGTTAACTTTTAAAGTGAGGTCTTTCTGTTCTTGCTATTATAGAGTCTATAAAATTAAATATTAATAGATGCTTTCAAAGTAAAGCCACATCCCAAGTTTAGGTTTCACTAAAACAACTGAGAAGCTTAATAGTTTTCTTTGTGAAACATCTTTTTTTCCTTTTAACTGATGAGCTAAATTTGAGCTTCGTTACAGTAATAGAAAGGCAAGGAAACTCCTATTGCCAGATTGAGTGATCGTGACCTGACAACGTGCTGATTGAAGGGCAGAAATGGAGTCTTTCGGGCCCTTAAGTACATCTGAGCATTTAGCACACTCTTCCCTCTTACACATGGGATGTCTGTGGGCCATGAATAAGAATGGAGCAAATATTAAATTTTAGAGTACAGTGTCTAATTCTTTGGTTTGCGTTATTGGTAATTCAGAAAGAGTAGTCTCATAAAAAGATGCTTTTAACAGAAGTACTTTCCCCTTGGGGAAACAAAAAATGGTCTTTTCCCTCTTATCTCACAGTATAATGTGCTCTAGAATGAGATGCAGAGTTGTTAGTGTGACATTGGGTGACAAACAAAACGCACAAACACAAAAAAAGTGCTTTTAGCAGACTGTTCATATTGCAATTTTATTTTAAATATACAGTTGTATTCAGGTTTAGAAGAAATGCTGAAACAAGTATTCCCTAATTGTTTCTGACTGTAAAAGTCTCTAAATCCTTTTTTGAAAGATCTTTGTGAAAACATGCAGTTTTATTAACTCTTTGCATATCTTCTAGTTCTGAAACTCCAAGGTCAGCTATAATCTCATGTTTCTGAACTAGAAAGTTAGTATCATTCTGTGAAAACTTTGGTTCATATATTATCTCTCTAAAACAACCTGTTTTTAAAAACAAGTTTTAATTTTTTTTGTTTTTATGATTGTCAAATCCTAAAATATATTTGATAACTGTTGTTGAGATGTTCAGGTGGTTAGGCAATGAAGTCTTTGCTTTTCTGAACAAAACCTAAATTCCTTAAATCAGGAATATGTTACTAAATTCATCTCTCATAGGTGAGTGGATAAATATTATCAGGGACCTAATTTTTTTGTCAGAGATCACTTTTCTTCATTTGTAGTTTATGCTGGTATCCCCTAAAAGAGGTTTTCTTGTGTCCAGGCCCAATTAAATCTGAAATCAAAGGTCTGACCTTACTGGCAATGAACCCACTTACTACTTAGTGGAGAACTCTCAGCAATTACTCAATGGAGAACTAAATTCTTAAGGATTTAGTTGAGGTTTAGTGAGATTAAGTGGCTTTCCTGTGATCCCACAGCTATAAACATCAAAGGCAAAATATGAACACACGTGTCCCTAGCGCTCTAGTCTAGCTTATAAAATCATAGAACCATATCATTGGAAGGGACTCTAGACATCATCTAATTCAAGTCCTTCATTTCATAGATGAGAAAAGTTTAATCCTTTCCTCTTCCCACATGCACCACCCTTTACACCCCTGCCAGTAATTCATATGGTTCTCAGTGATGTCTTTAGAACTGTAGATTTCTCTTTTGAGAGGTTCCTCTGTGTGTGCATATGTATGCATGTGTGCTTTTTTTGCCTTTATTTTTTCCAGTGACAGGATCTGTAACTACACGTTTCCTTAATATTAGAGAAAATTCATTTTAAGTAACATAGTGAACAGATTTTTCTTGGAGATAAGTGTTGTTCTTTGCTCCGTTAAACTTCCTGAAACCAAATGTGCATGTGTGCATATACACACATGGAAATAGACAGAAGTAATGAAATGTGGTGCAACTTTGGTTGAGGGAAAGGTATACATCTGAGTAGAAAACTACAAAGAAAATACTGTGGAAAAGTAGCTTTGAATTTCCAAATAAAATGTCAAGGTTGCCAAGAAACTGATTACACATATCCAACTGAAGCCTAAGCAAATTTTAAAGAACTGTTTTTTTCACCTCCAGCTTCAGATAGGTCACAGTGATTTTTCTTAGTAGTTTTGTCCTCTGTAGCACAAATGCAGAAATCCCCATAAGCCTACCTTATTTCACTTTTCAGAACTCTAAATATCCATCAAGTTTTTGAGAATGGATAAAAACTAAAAACAAGCAAACTCATTTAGGATTGGGCTGCATTATGAATGCATAAATGAATATCAAAGGTGAGAACTTAATGACATAGAGAATTATTATTACACATTTGAAGATACAAATTTCTTTGAAAGCTCAGGAATTGACCTTTACAGAAAGTGAAGAACAGTGCTTGATGATGATGATTGCAATTTTAGGACCAGGTTGTTACTACCATAAATTACAAAAGGGTTATCCTTAAGGAGTTCAAACTTAACAATCAGTATAAATGAATGCAAGGAAATGGTTAGAAACTTTGCACCACAAGCTGTAAAAATTGAGCACCTAGCAATAAATGACCTGATAGCTAGAATTATACATCATAAGTTCACTGTCTTTCATGGACTTACAAATCTCCATACTAAAAATACAGACCTAAAAGTATTTTGGAAAACTCAGCCAGTAGCTGTTTCGGAACTATAGCAATATCTAACCACATTATTTCCAGTGTTTACCTGAATATTATATTGAGTCACAAGTCTTAAGAACATCACTTTAAATATTACTCACATTCATTGCTACATACAGCAGAGGAGAGCAGAGAGTCCTATATAAATAAAATGAGCACATAATCAGTTATCCTGCTGATACGGAATTGTGTCAGTTTCTGCTCCTGAAATTGTACAAAGGATGAACTCAACATACTTGTGAATACAAAAAAAATAATTATTTCATCTACCCTTGCAGTAGTCTGTAAGACATTAAATATGCAGAAACAATAGGACAGTTACTTGTCCCAGCACCATTTCTATCTTAATCTCATCAAGAAAAATGAGAATGAGATCAAACCAGCAGCAACCAATTCATCTGAGAGTTAATAGTTTGTAAATTTATTACATGCAGAAATCTTAGTTGTACAAATCACACCCTTTTTTCAAATTTGCTTTAAAAGTATTTTGGTAGGCATTGAAAACTCATTAATTATATTTTCTGCATCTACTTTGAATCACTTTCAATAACCCTTTTAAGGAGATACATTTTTGATTCTAAAAAAGAGGTTTTCCCCAAATTGCTAAAGGGATGAAATGTATAGGCAGAAGAGCACCTGTGAGATGAAAATGAAGAAGTTGAAATCACATGTCTAATATAAAAAGTAGACTTGTTTTTTTAATTTACTAAAGGCCAGTTTCTTGTCATTCCAGAAATAGCAGGAGTTACACTTTATTGCAGAATTTATTGAGAATATGATTTAAGCTATGAGTATAATAAAACTTAAATACTTTCAATTGGTTTTTGTTGTTGATAGTTCATGGTTATGCTGATCCATTAGCCATACTATGTCCCTTGATCACATTTGTCTTAGAAACAAAAACAACTGACTACAAAAGACTTAAATCAGATGTAGATGATAGAAATATGAGCTCCTTAGAGTAGTGATTTTTTGTTGAGATTGTAATTTTTTGTTTTTGTATATCCAGATTCTTCTTAATTTTTGTTTCCTCTTAAATGTTTCTGATGTGGTTTTCAAGAATTAATTCCTCTATGATGATTTGAACTTGTACCTATTCAGTAGTATCTAGGAACATAAACTTTATTATTTACAAATTAAATTACTAGTTACTGTGTACACAAGAATCACTGATAGTTTCTGGATTTTTTTTTTTAAGATCTTAAGGCAACTTCAAATAAAGTCATAATTTGTAATAGATCTCAATTATGTCATTTGTTTGTATTCATGGGTTATCCTTGTCAGAATAAATACCGGTGTCCAAAAGTTAGGACAGTCAGTTTTCTCTTGTGTTTTTTAGTCACAGAGTTATATGGACTTTTGTGCTTATGCTTGTGTTGAGAACTAGAGTGGTTCTGTTAACCTCAGGTATTTCCTAATGTGAAAACCTTGCTGGTTATTTTACATTTGCCAAATTTTTAAAAATTATTTTATTTGTTTTCAATGTTCTATAATCACTTCCATGTATCTTAGATTTTTCTCCCCCTTCCTTCCCTCTCCCTCCTTGCGTTGGTGTGCAGTCTTACATAGGTTCTACACATACACATTTGCCAAATTTTCAGAGTAATTTTATTTCTTGCAAACATTTTGGTGATTAAGATTTTAAAATTTGTGGAAAAAATAATTCTTTTATATTTTTTGATATTTTGAACCCAAAATAGAATCTTGTTCAAAGCATTCTTGTACAGGGGTGCAGAATTTAATCCTTCATATATCATTAAGGTCTTTAGAGGAAAGGCACACCATGGTGCATGATATCAAGTACTCATCTTGATGTCACTTTTCTGTAGGTGACATCTTGGAAAAAAGGCATAGATTTTTAAGGGAGAAATTCATGTTTAATAAATAAAAATAAGATTTTCTTTTCATTATTACTTGAGAAATTGTTTCCTCTCTCTTTACTAAAGCAAAAATATGATCTTGGTATTAGTTATATTGACCAGAACATTTTTTATTTTTTTATTTCATTTTTATACCTGACCAGTTTTAGACAGTGTATAAGAATGACTAAATGGTTCTGGTAAAAGGAGGTGGAAGACTTTTGCAATTAGAAGATAAACATTGTTCAGAAAAATTGAAATTCTCTAAGTGTGCGTGTGTGTATACTCCACTTTTTAGAAGACAAATGTATTTGATCAAGAAAAAAAGAGAAACGTCAAGAAATGGTTTAAAAACTAAGATAAATTGCATCAGGTTTAAATGCAATGAAACAATAGTGTCTTTGGATTAAAAGGCAAAATGCCTGTATTTTTCATTTTTAGTTGAAAAAATGAAAAGTTAAAAGCAAGTAGATTTCTCCCCACGTCTTCATGATAATCCTGTTTTGAAGTTTCATTGTTGTTGGCCATATTGAAGAAAACCTTTCCACTCTCTTGTTGAGTCTGTAATCCAACCCCTGTCCCAAGGACTTGGCTAAACCTAGCATTACTATTATCAGAGTTTTACTTACTTGAACGTGTAGGACATAAGTGTCCTGTATCTAACAGTGCATGAAGCTTCCTAAGTTTTCTTTCAAGTGGTACTTTTATACTATTGTATCTGAGTCATAAATGTGTTTTGTAATTGAAAAGGTGATTACTGAGATGCTTGGGATTTGTCTAACTCCTTGCTTCCTCTAGTTAAAGAGTACCCAGTGCTAAGTTCATAATGAGATTTAAGGAAGGTTTTATTATTCTACCTAGCAGTCCCATTTTCATTGTTCCTGTCCTTTTGTCTTTATCAAGATGTTGCCAGTATTTAATTGTCTTTTAAAAAATTACATTGTGGAGATTTAAACTTCGGTATTTTTTTAAAAGGAAAGTTGAACCAAGCCTTTCTATTTTACTCTACTTTATCCCTGTTCTTTGCTACTATATTTTTTCTTTTTAGGCATAATTGAAATTGTCAAAAGAATGCATGAGTTGGGAGTAAACCCTGATGCCGAAACTTACGGGAATTATGTCTTTCCCGCTTTTGATAATATAAAGTCGGCACGTACTGTACTACAGGTGAGTCAAATATGATTTTTTAATTTTGATATATTGATCCAGGTATTTGAGCTTAAGGCAGTGAATCAGGCCTGTACAACCTGTGGGCTGTAAGCAGCCTCTCACACCAAAGAATTTTGGACAACCTGGGAAAAATGTAGAGAATTGTTGTCCCAGTCCATTCTGTGTTCCTCCAGGAGAAAATAGTCTCGAGAAGGTCTAGGAACCAGTTGCTGACATGCTAGTTCTATTTAGAGTGGTAGAGGGGCTGATGCTACGCTTGCATGAGCACAGGGAGCACCTGAGCCCACCCAGCCAGGCCTCTTCTCTCACATTTGGAGTTTTCTCTAAGTGGCTGAGTGACTTGGTCAAGACTGCATAGACAGGGTTGGGCAGTCGTGCTTCTAGACGTTTATAAGATCTAAAAAGCTTTTAAAATTTTTACTTAATTATAAATATTAACTTGAAATTTATGATAAAGGCAAGATTTATGTGATGAGCATTTTCCCTTCAGGTATTACCTTCTATTCTTTCTCCCCTCCCCTCCCAACTTGCTAGTTGCCTGACCTTTATCACCTGCCCCACCTTCCCCCCTCCCCCCAACCCCTGCTGAAACTTTTGGGGGAAAAAAGAAAAAATAAATGACTATGGTTAAGCAAAACAAATGCCTAATTCACCTTACCAAAAGTGCATGTATTCCTGTTCTGCTTGAGTAGCAGAATTAAGTAATTTCTCCAAGTAGCATGCTTCATCATAGGTCTCTTGGAGTCATGTGGTCATCACATTGATCAGAAATCATAAGTCTTTCCAAGTTGTTTGTCTTTAACAGTGTTGTTGTGTAATAAATTATTCTCTTGGTTCTACTTACTTTACTGTGCATCATTCATGTGATTGTTGATAACTTGATTTTTTTTCCATTGAAACTATTTGTTCATATATTTTGACAATTTATATTGGGGAGTAACTCTTATTCTTAGAATTTTGAACTAATTCTTTGTATAGTTTGGAAATCAGAACTTTATCAGAGAACTTTGCAATTAAGATATTTCACCAGTTCACTGTTTTGTTTCTAACTGGAGAGGCATTGGTTTTGTTTGGATAAAAATTGGATTTTGTGTAATGAAAATTGTCTTATTTATTTCTCCTTTATTTGAGCCTGATCTCTTCCCCTATTCATTAGTCTAAAAGGAAATTTTTTTCCTTGGTCCTCTAATTTGTTCTTGATATTAACTTACTAGCTATATTTCATAATACTTCATCCCACATACTTCAACCAGTGTCTCTTACTTACTATTTCCTATAAATACCATGCTTTCCTATTGCTTTGCTTTTGCTGATGTTGTGTCTTGTTCCCTGACTATCTTCTCCACATTGTGGTCCCCTTTATACTAGCTGAATTTGTACCCTTTCATTCTCTAAATCTCAGCTTATATACTACCTTCTCCATGGCATAAACAGCCTTGTACCTGGTTTTATACTTACGTATTTTTGTCTTATGTTGTATTCTTTTTATTTGTGTATTTGTCATATTCTTTTCCTGCTCTGAAAATTGTGTTAATGCAGCAGGGGTGGGCAGTGCCTCATCTAAACTTTGTCTTTCTTTGCATAGATGAGGTGCTTAGTTAAAGTTGAAGCCAGATTGACTTATGTGTGATCAGTTGACAGTTGGTGAAATAAACATTGGTTGAGCCCCTCTCGTGTACCAGGTGAAGTCTATTTTTTCTTAGAAAATTCCTCATCATGTGATAATACAGTAAATCTTATGGTCAACAATTTGATAGAGCAGAGCTGATTCTTCTGGATTCTATATCAAGGAATGTTACATTTGTCTCTACCATAGATTTCATTTGAACTGCTATCAGTGAATCAGTTATTAATTTACTACGTTTCACTTACTGTTTTACTGAAATTTTAAAGTCATGTTATCTAAAGCACATTCTTCATCACCACTGTGAAATCAAGGATTTGTATAGCTTGTATTTATTCACATAGTATCAAGAGTACAGTATCCTTTGCATATAGTATAGTCAATGTCCCCCATAAGTCCTTGGTTCAGTAAGTCAGCAAATTAGTATTTATTGCCCAGTGGGTATGAGGCACTGCTGTAAATATTGGGTGTAATGAAAAGCGTACTGTCTCTGCCTCTAGACTTTATTAGGAGAGACATGAAGTGAAGTACATGTAATACAAATGACTGGAATACAGAGTGATGTAAGTACATGAATAGTGTAAACCAGAAAATAGAGAAAGTGCAGCAAATGGTCGGGAAATGGTGAGTTAAACAGTTTGAAAGAAGCTTGGCATATGTAGAAGTAAGTAGTATAAAAGCAGACTGCAAATGATATCCAGATTGTGGTGGACCTTGGATTTGTACTTGATTGAATAGGTAATAGGGAACCACCAAAACTTTTGAGCAGTGGAGGGACTGTTAGATCTATTCATAAGAAATATTAACCTGGTCAAACTTTCAGCCAACCAATAAATATTTATTAGGCACCTACTACCAGGCAATGTGCTAAGCACTCGTAATGGTAGTGTAAATGGGAATATCTTTCCCATTCATTAAAAGGTCCATGTGAGGCCTGTAGGTTATCCTCAACCTGTCTGCCAAGACAGTTTACCAGGATGTGACTCCTGCACATGCTACAGCTTCTTGGAGCCACTGATGAAAGTTGGGTGTCCAGTTGGACTTTGAAGGTGGAGAAACATCCCTGAAAAGGGCTCAGCAAGTTTTCACACTAGAGGCACTAGTCCTCCCTTAACATACTCCCTATGCCTCCTTTACCTCATCAGTAGAGAGATGGTAATTAAGCCCATGGAAGTTATTGAGATCACCAAGTGAAGTAGTATAGCGAGAGACCAGAAAAGGGCCCAGGACAGAACTCTAAAAGATAACCTACTGTCAGAGGGCATGATTTTTGATGAGGATCCAGTAGGAGAGCACAGATAAGTTAGGAGGAGAGCCAGGAGGGAGTGTTATCCCCAAAATCTAGAGAGGAGTGTTAGGAGAAAATGATGATCAGCAGTGTGAGAGGCTTTAGAGAGATAAAAGAAAATAAGGATTTAGAAAGGCCATTGAGTTTGACAGTTAAGAGATCATTGATAACTTTGGAGAGCACTGTTTTCCTGGAATGATGAGGTCAGAAGCCATATTGTCAAAGGTCGAAAGTGAAAGGGGAGAAAGGGTAGGTACCTGTTGTAGGTGTCCTTTTCAAGGAATTTAGCTATAAAGGATAAAAGAACTATAGGATGATAGGTAGCAGGAATGGAAGAGGTTGTTAGAGTTTTTTGAGAATGAAGGAGACAAGGGCATGTTTATAGGCAGCAGAGAAGGAGCCATTAGATAAGGAGAGTGAAAATAAGTGATAGAATGGAGATGACAGAACGGGACAGTCTGGAGGAGTCAGAAAAATAGGATTGTTGTAGCAGAGACATCATTTAAGACAGGGAGGGGTTAAAGGGTCAGTGGCAGAAGGGATGTGAGTGATTTGAAATGAAGTGGAGAGGAGGCAATTTAGCCTATAGAGTGGGAAGAGATGGGTCTGCAGAAGATTTTTAGAGCTATTGTGGAGAATAGGAGCAGGGAGGGCAACCTGCAGCTTCAAGGAGTCCTTGGGTGAGTCCTTGTGACTGAGTTCAAGTTTTACAGAAGACATTTTTTTAAAGGGATCTGTTCTGTGAAGTTTGGATTCATTCAAAGGGCCTTGAGTCCCAATTTCCCTACCTCTGGGAGAGAGTGTTGATAAGGGAGTATGGTAGGATTGCCTACTAGCAGCGAGGGCCCAGTTGAGGCTGTGTAGCATAAATTTGTAGTGGATTGAGTCAGAATGGTTGTGCGATTTATTCTACCATAGTTTTTAGTGGATGGTGGGAATGATCCAAAGCTGAGGCCTGGCAGTACACAATCAACTAATGATAAGGGCGCTACAGACTAAAGAAGAGGACAGTATACCAAGGTGTCAAGATGGGGAACGAGGAGACAGTGACGAATGCAGGGAGGTGACCTGCATTTGATTGCAATCGAGGATTCAAGGAGATGGAGGTCACAGTGTGGATGAAGAGTAGGGTTTAGTAAGGGAAGGCAGAGTGAGAGGTTAGAAAGCAATAGGTTATGGTAAGTAAAGATTTCTTAATTCTTTGATGGAGGTCGTACATTTGTGGATGATGGGAAGATCAGGAGTTCAAACCATCTTTGTGTGTGAGAGGAAGGGGAGATGCAGGAGTAGTTCATGAGAAGTAAGGAAACTGAGGAACTGAGTAGTTTAAGATATTAAGGCAGAGTCGTTACGTACATTGAAATCCTCTAGTATGAGGGCAGTAGTTTTGGAGAAGACAGAAATTGTGAGCCATGTGCTGAACTCATTTGAGGGAAGGAGAGTTACCTGGAGGTTTGTAGTTAACAGCTGCTGGGATTTTGATTAGGCCATAGAAAAGAATAGCACGACCTCAAAGGAGAGAAGAGAGGTTGCCGAGAGAACCTAAAACATAGACGTAGCAGCAGGGGACAAAGGCTAGATAGGGAATTAATAGGTTGAAAGCAGGAGTAAAGTACACGTGGGAAAGATGTTAGGAAACATTGTATGTTGTCATATGAAGAGTCCAACCAAGCAGGTACCAAGATTAGTGAAGCCACAGTTTACATTATAGTTGAGGATAATTAAAAAAAATTTTTTTAAACGCATCTTTAATACTTATATTAAAGAAATCCAAAACAAAATTGATGAAATGTGAGGGGTGAGTTAAGTATTGATGGGATGGGGAAAAGGGGTAGTTTAGGGACTAGGCTTCATGGAGCAGATGACTTTGGACTTGGTTATTGCAATTTATTTCTTTTTGCCTTAGGAGCATCAAATCCTGTATTTAAAAGTTCAGTGAAATATTGGGCAATACTTATCATTAAATAAATAAATCATTCAGTGTTGTGGTATTATATTTTCCTTGTCTTTTCCCTCAGCAATAGAATTTCATTAAGATTTGTTGAATGTCATCATTTCACAAGGTTTTTATAAGGTCCCTAATGGGGTATATAATATGCTATTACCATTGTGTATAGAAGTCTCCATTGTCTACAGAAGTATGTATTGCAGTGAATTTTTACCTCATTGTTAATAAGAGATATTCTAATCCCCTCAGTAGCCATTGTAAAAAGAAAACCTCTATCATGAATGATTAATTTATCCATGTAATTTTAAGGAAGGTGGTGAGTAACTTCTCATTTATAAGAATCCTGAATCAAGAGAACTCTTATTTTTGTTGAACTCTATATTCATTGGTAAAATGTCTTGTTCGATTACATGTTAAAGTGTTGGATTAATAAATTTATCTTCTATTCAGAAAATTGTATATTATGGATTGAGGTGCGTAAATAATACAGTAGTGTGAAGAGGAGATGGAGATCACCTCTATATCAAAGTGTTCTTTGTTGTTAACTAAGAAAACTAATTTGTTCATAAATACTCGTGTCCATAGGAAAATGGGTGTCCAGTTAATGACGACATATTGTTTTTAGCTGAATTGAGGAATGAAGCAATAAATGGAAACCTTGAACATGTCTTATCATTATGTAAGTATTCTATTTTTCCACAATCTATGTAACATCTTGTAAATTGCTGTAAGGCAGTTGTTTCCGTAAGTTAATGTAGGTATATCATTTCTCCATAGCATGCAGTATTAAGTAATGCAAAGGAGTGGGTCTCTGAGTGCTCTGCTTACTCAGTGAGTTATCTTGAACTGTTTACTGCAGATCTCTGAGCCCTATTTTCTTCATTTAAGAAAAATAGATGTGTCCCTTTCCAAGTTGTTTTTTATCATCTTTAAAAGTAAAGAAGAATGAACTATCCTGTCAGATCCTGTAATTTATTATATTAGTAAATACTGATTTCATTAAGCAAGAGCAGACAAATCTTCAAAATGAAAAAATTTACCATGCCTTTTTTGAAAAAATCTGATGTGGAGAAAACTAAATGTTAATCTATAAAATGAGAATTATAATAATGAGTTGACTACTATGAAGTGATTTTACTTTCAGTGCAATATATGAAATTTGGCTTTTATTACAAAGCAGTGTCCTGTGTATTGCCTAGTAGAATTAATAACCATTTTTAAGTGCAGCAATCTCCCTTAGAAATTTTTAGTATTATCATTTAAAAAGATGCATTGGTGTATTCATTTTAATATGAAGTACTAGTGGAATTTCCGAATTTAATTCAGCATGTATGATAGATATGTTGATTCTCAAAGCCAGGGGGCTCCTTAGCGGCTACCCAGAGTCTTATCTGACAGAGGAACCTTCTTCCTAAAAGTAAGTCCCCAAGTAAAACCTACATATACTTTTCAGAACTGGAGGACTTGACCCCCGTGACCTCATGCCTCATTAGAAATTAACCAAAGGTCTGAGGCCTACTAATGGGCCGGGAAGATCTTTAACTCTTCCCTTCACCACCATCACCCTTATACTGGCATCACACCCACCAAAAACAGTTTTTTTCAAAAACTTTCTTAATTTTAAAAATTTATTGTCATCTTAGTGAATAGGCATTAGAAGTATAATAATTCTATTATTCTTTTAAAGTTTGCAAGATTCTTTTTCCTCACAACAACTCCATGAAGCAGGTAGCATTTTATAGAGAAGAAACTCACAGAGACCTTAAGGTTTTTCTGGCAGTCACATAGCTATAATTATTGACAGATTTATGATTTATGCCTGTCTCCTTATTCCAAGTACAGTGGTCTTTTCACTATGCCTTACTATTTTTAAAAATAAAATTTATTGAAATCGTTTGATTTTACATCCCCTGGACTTCCCCCCTTATGCCTCCTTTTCCCTCCTCTTAGATACCTATCCCTTAAAAATTTTTTTTGAAGGAAAAGAGTAAGAGAAAAATCAGCAAAACTGACCAATACATTTTTAAAATGTGATGATATTGGCAGTGTTGTTCATTTGTAGGAAAACTCTCCTCTCAACCGATCCCCTATAAAGGGAGTTATCTTCTCAGACCTATTCCTTGGGGCCATATGTGTTCTTTGTAATTTTGTAGTATTAAATTTTTTAAAAAAATTTTTTGTGGCTATTCTTTACATTGTAGTAATCATCATGTATTTTACTGTGCATCAGTTCTTGTAAGCCTTTCTATATTTCTTGGTATTAATGTTCATTTTTTACATCATAGTACTTCATTTCATTCATCTACTATAATTTGTTTTGCCATTCCTCAATTGAGTGTCTTCTACTTTTCTTCTACTTCCTTGTTTCTACAAAAAAATGCTCCTATAAATATTTTGTTATATGCGAAGCCTTAGCAACACCTTCCTTGGGGTACCTGCCAGAATATAGCCCTTTAAAAAAACTAATTCTTTTATTTTCATATTTTGTAATCCATAGATCATGCAGAATTTTTTAAGCAAATTGTATTAAAGATTGGTGAAATGTATGTAGATTTATCTGTATTCCCTTTATACAATTCTTAAAGTAGTTAAGATCCTGCCTAGTTCTAAAAGTGTCAGTTTTTGGAACTGAAAAGAACCATTCCAAAAAAAACTTAAAGTACTGAAATCAAACAATAATTGAAATATTTTAGGGGAGGAGTGAAAGAGGGCAGGGAATACGTTGTTTTTGCCTTTGTGTCTCTGGCATTTAGCCCATGTATATTGGAGGCACAGAATAAGTACTTGTTGGATTGTATTGAGCCTTTGGATATATTACCTAACAATGGGTGTAGAATTAGAACTAATAGTATATCTATTCACAATATTTTATCACTTAATTTTCTAAATTAACGTTCTTCACAAAGTCTACCTTTCTCCAGGTACTCCCATCTTCTCCAGTCACTCAGTAATCACATTTCAGTTAAGAAAGGCAGTATCATTTTGGATATAAGATAAATCAGTTGCAAAGTCAGAGAATAATTTAATTTAAAACTCATGTCTACAGTTTTTACAAGTAATAGGTAACTGAATTTAAAACTCAAATCTGTGCTCTTTGTGAATAGAGGGTAATGTGAGGGAATACAGAAGATAGGAAAAAAGTTTAACAATTTGGAAAAAAGATGTGTGCACTCAAAACAACTACATAGCAATATATAACTTAGGTACAAAAATAAATGACAAATACAGTATGAATTCAGAGAAGTCAGAGATCAGTTTGGACCAATTAATTTTGCACAGAGCTAAATCTATTTTATATTTGCAGATCATGAATGCGTGCTGTTGATCAAAAGGGGAACTGGAGCAAGTCTTTATTTATAGATGGTTCAGTAAATGGGCTAAACCATCACCACTGTATTGAAAACCTATTCAGAATGTATGTTCTACTGATGTTATGATTTAATCATCTTCAAATAGAAAGGATAGTTGTTTTTATTTTAATTTTGCCTTTGAATTTTTCATTATGTTTTCTTTCCTCCCATTTTCTATTGTAAACTCCATGAGGAGAGAGACTCTGCTCAGTGCTCCCATAGTGTCCAATTTAGTATTTCCTACATAAGCAGGGAATTATGTTTTATGTGACTGTTCTTGGTGACTGTTATTTCTGTGGGTATTTGCCATTTGTATTGTAAAATGAATAGATACACAGATGCGAGCATAATGTGGACATTTAAATGTACTATGCAAGTTGAAGGTGGGCATCATCATCACTACTTACTTACACTAATGCTTTTTTAATCTCTATAATGAAGCCAAACTTTAAAAGTAAACATTGATAATCAAATATATTTGGAATTATTTAGAGTTTAGAATAATGTGCTATATTTTTTTCCCCTAGGATATAATGAAACTATTTTCTTTTTCAGTAGTATCATCTACATCATCTATGGATTTGAATTCTTTTAGAGGCAGTTTGATTTTAGGCTTTAGGAGGTAAGTTGGGCACTTACCAGTCATTGTGAATCCTGTCTCTCTTTATAACTCTGATTTTTACAGCTTAGTAGCATGTCTGACACAAATCTGCTATAAAGAAAACTGTGCACTATTTCCCTTTAAGTCATATTAACTATATTATCAGTTCAAGAGCTTAAGAGGCTTTTAATTGTGGATTATCTAATCTGGAGTGTTTTGTGCTTATGTTCCCATTCCCCCCTATGAAATATTTTTTCTCATGCTACTGTCCTCTCCCTCATCCTGAACCAAACATAGGTTGGAAGATCGCTTGTGAGCAAGAGCTTCCATGTGTTGCTTTCATGATTGTGCTTGTGACTTCCCATTGATACATCTTTCCTTAGCTATCTGACCACTTGAAGAATTGTGGGTACCTTCCAGGACTGATGGTTGAGAGAATGCAGTTTTTGAACAGTGTGACCCCAAAGGCCACTAGAGCTCTATTTAGTGGGGCCTAGATGGTGCCTTACATTGAACGCAGATAAGAATAGTAGGGATTTGGAAATTATGCTTTAAGGTCAATCTTTTGAGTAGGGGCAGGACACTTTGACTAAGGGAAGTGATTATCTTAAAGGATTTACAGGAGTCAGTGTGGAGAAAAACCTGGTTTCAGAGTGAGAAGACCTGGGTTGGAAGCCTAATTCTGTTCCCAAGTCAGTCAGTAAACACCTGACAAGCACCTGTCAGGCTCTGTGCTAAGTCCTGAGGATACAAAAAAACCCAAGACAGTCTCTGCCCTTGAGGAGCTTATCAGTTCCATCAATTGTAAAATGAAGAAGCTGGACCAGATGATTTTTTTTAGCTTTTAATCTATGGTCCTGTGAACCATAATGCATTATGAGATTCTTGAAATTTTTTGTTTGGGATGGAAAGAGTTGGTGTTACCCACATTTTCCAACAAATTTCTTCTTTTGCCTACTTCCATAATTCTGTTCCTTATCCATCTGAAAACAGAGCACAAAGAAACAGTTTAGCAAAACTAACCAGCTTGTCAGCCATATCCATTGTTTTATGGATCATTTTTTAGCTCTCCCAGAAGGGCCAGCCAATTGCATATCTCTTCTTTGTGGCCAAGCTCTTTAACTACAGTTTCATTCAGTTCCCTTCTTTTTTGCTCCTGCTCTTTACATAGTTCTAGTCATAATGACTGTATTGTTTTCCTGATTTTGTCTTTTTTTATATCAGTTTATGTTAGTCTTTACATATGCCTCTGTATCCATCATTTTCATTACTAACTGTGCAGCAATATTCTATTACTTTCATGTACTACAAGTTATTTGCCATTCATTGAGTATCTACTGGGTTTTTGTTTATTTCCCCAATCCAGGGTGATATTTGTACTACAAAAGTGCCAAATAAAATGCTAGAAAAAAAATTTCATTTATCTCAGTGGTTTACAGTAAAACAGACTCTCAAGCAGTTGAAGGAGATTTTCCTCATTAATTGGTATTGGTGTTTTATTACATTTGTGTTTCTTTTATGGCTACTTTAGTGTGAGCAACTACATGCCTCTGGATAGAGAGCTGGCCGCAGAGCCAGGGAACCTTGAGTTCAAACCCTGCCCCTAACACACACTGGGATCATTTTTCTAGGGCTTTGGTATCAACCCTACCAAGTCTGTACATGACGGTCTCTGAAGGCCACCACAGATTGGGTTCAAATTATTTTTGTTAGATAATTTCCCAACTACATTTTAATCTGATTTTTAACTGCCCTGGAGAGTACCTTAGGTTACTGTCTAAAAGAAAGTGTTGACTTCTTGTAGGGGAGAATTTCCTCACCAAGAAGATGCCCAGAATCAGTGAAATCACAAATCCAATCTCTATAGATACGGGGTCTAATGTGGATTCATCCAGAAAATCACCAAGGCTAGTTTACATTGACTTGCCAGATGGTATCTTCTGCTACGATACTTGGAACAGTATTTGATTGTAAGATAAGATGTTTGTAAAATCCTTAATAAATCTTCAAAGTGCTATTATTACTATTATTTGTAAAAATGAGCTTTTTTTCTTATATCTTGATAATTATTTTTCATGTACAAGTCAAATAGAATAATCCCCCCATCTTTAAAACTTAGGGGTGGGATGGTTGAATAGCTTTTGGGTAAATGTAGCTTGCTGTAAATTTTTTCATCACCTTGAGTAAAATCATTTTTCATTTGGACAGGAATCTTTTTTTTTTTTTTATCAAGCCATTGGCTTATGCCCTAGGCCTATTCTGAATGACTGGTTTTAACATAAACACGACCCACCCAATATCTAATTAGTCACGCACTGCTGGAGAGGCTTTGACTCTGGCCCTAGTGTAGTTTTGTTTAGAGAAAACTGTCTTCAAAGGGTTAACTGTTAAGTGATTCTGTGTTGTGGCCACATTAGCTTAGGAAATCATCTGAGGTATGGAGGGGTTTATGACCTCCCACCATGGAGGAGTATCTACAGAGATGATATTAGGGATCCTGTAAATATTGAATTAAATATGACTTGCTGGTTTGTAGGCCTTCAAAATTGGAGTATGAATGTGTTATTCTCCCAAGTCAAATTGTTTGAGGATATGTGTACAGTTTGCTTTAAAGGTCTCCAGATGTTTGAGGGTAGTTTTTTTACTGTCCTTTAGTATTACCAGGGTCACTTATTTGGGGGATTTGAAATAAAACTTTGCTGAACATAGTTGTTTTTATTTAGTTTTTCTGGAAGAGGGTGTCCTTAGTGGTGTAGAATAGGGAACCAAAAATGTGATGCCATTCTCTAGGTTAAAGTCACATATTGTTTTATCACTCGTTATTTTTTTTATTTTTAAAATGTTATCATTCTTAACACAATCATCCATTCTACTGTCATTGGATGTAGAGTCCCATTGACTTGACTTATAACCTGGGAGATATCCTGGACTCCCCACTATTTCTTTCCACCTTTTCTCCCACTCTCTACCCCTATCTGAGCTGTTGCCAAGGCCTTACCATTTCACCTTCGCATCCTCTGTGAATGTGCCCCATTCTCTCCTCTGACACCACCACCACTGGTACAAAGGTCTTTTCATCATCTCACACAGCCCCTCATAGCTCCCTCCTTCTCCTCCATTTTCAGTCTTTTTGCACCTTTAGCCCAGACTCATACTCTTTTGCCTGGCCATTCCAGGAGCAAGATACAGAATCTCAGCTCCAGGCATTTCCCCTGACTGTCTCCCATGTCTAGAACTTTCTGAAGACTTTTCCATCCTCTGCTTCACCTCCTGAGTTGCCTGTCTTCCTTTAAGTCCCAACTAAAATCATATCTTTTGCTAAAAGCTTTTCCTAACCCCTCTTAATTTTAATGCCTTATTTCTGTTAATTTTTTCCTCTTTATCCTGCATGTGGCCTGTCTGTATATGTTTGTTTAAAATTGTTTTCCCTATTCAGTTGTAAGCTCATTGAGGGCAAGGACTGTCCGTTGCCTGTTTTTATATCCTCAGCATTGAGTGTGAGTGTGAGAAGGAGCTGAATTAGGTATTGATTCATTGATTGATGCAAATCTTCCCCCCTAAAGAAAGTACAAATAAAGAAGCTGTGAATATTTTTACATGTAAAAATATTTTTCATTTTGATAATTTAAAGAAAAAATCCTAGCAATGGGATTCTTGGGGGCAAAAGAGACCCCCAGTTTTGTGACTTTGTTTACTCTGTTGCCATGAGAGGCAGCCCACATGGCATAGTGGATTGAACTGACCTTGCAGCCAGCCAGGATGTGAATTCAAGTCCTTTCTCTGAAGTATCCTGTATGACTGTAGGCAATACATTTAACTTCTTAATATTCTGGGCAGCCCTTTAAGACTTTTTACAGGGAGAGTTTCATCCTTTTTATAGAGGGCCTTTCCTAATCTCTGTACTAGGTTTGGCCACTATTTTGCCATATCCAGAATATTTACATTCTAGTAGATCCCATAAACTCTGTTAGAGAACTGTTTCCCTATAGCTTTGTTAACATAAGAGTGAGAGAGTGCTATGGTACTTTCATGATTCTTTTTAATCTTTTCATTATTTGTCTTTTTTTTTTAAAAAACGTTGTGCTCTATACTCAGAATCCCTCACTTTTGCCAAAAAGGCTAGGAAGTACCTTGGTATCTTTTGGGAGCCAAGGTTGATCATGACTGTTTCCAAGTATCCAGTTTCACTTGTTTTTTCTGTTTGCTTTGTTTTTTTGTTATTGTGAATATTGTTTTCCTAATTATCTTATGTAAACTGCCTCAGTTAATATTTATTTCTATCCAAGTTTCTCCATATCCATCATATTCATCATTCCTTATAGCATGGTAATAATCCATGTCATTTGTGTTCCACAACTTGCTTAGCCCTTCCCCAGTAGATGGACATGTACTTTACTTCTAATTCTTTGCTAATATAAAAAGTACTGCTTACTTATAAATCTTCTGTAATACTGGAGCCTCTTTGCCATTGATCGCTACTGTTTTGCAGTGAAATTTCTGGGGCAGAGCCTCAAGAAATCTTAATGGCATGCGTAATAATTAGATCCATTCATAGGTCCACCAATGTTACTGTGTTAATAATCTGTATTCCCACAACACTTTCTTCATGTACTGTTTCCATCCATCCTTTGTCATCTTTGCTACTTTGCTCATGTGAGATGAAATTTCAGTTTTGATTTGTATTTCTCTTACTAGTGATTTGGAACAGTCTGACTAGTTCTTGTTTCTTAAAAAAATTAGTTATTTTTATCTCACTTAGTTTCAAATGCATGTCTTCTATCTAGAGAGCTATCCCTTGTAACAAAGAAGAAAAGAACAGTGAGGGTGGGGAAAATGATGTTAAGCAAATATAAAGTATATATTATGAACCTTACATCAGGTGCAGTGTTCACACCCATAATCATCTGCAGCTGCAAAGAAGGGGGAAAGGGCATTTAAGCATTTTATCTTCAGGCTGTGATCAGTCATTCTAATTTCACAACTTTTCAGCCCTTTCTTCCATTCCTCTTTCCCTCTCTCTCTCTCTTCCTTCTACTGTTAGTCATTTTGTATGTGGCTATTAATAGTTGACAGTTCTTTGGAGAACTGTTTGTTGATATTCCACAAAGTAAAAGGGCTCAAACTGTAATAATGTAAAATAACATTCTAAGCTAAATCCAATCAACAAAGATACACCATTTTAACCTCTAAACTTATTTGAAATCTTTTTAGAGGTAGGGGAAAGAAGCCTCTTACTATTTAAAAGTAACATGTTTAAATTCAAACATTTTTCTTAGCCTTTCTCTTTTTTTTGTACTCCTTTTCTTTTCTGAGACATTGAGGCATGAACCTTAGTAGAGTAGAAAATTAAATAGTAGGCTTAATTTAAGTCATTCAGAGTGGTCTGTGACAGTAAGAATTTCTCTCTGGTAAGGGCAGACTACCCCCTAAGGGAGAATAGCCAGTATTTAAAGCTTTCCAGTGACCCGAATTTTAGGTTTTGCCCTAAGGCTTCACCAGAAGGATCACCTTGTTGTTATGATTCTAAGGTTTCAACTTTGCATTTTCTAGGGAGAAAATGTTCTCCCCATCAACATTGAACTCTGGGAAGTATAAACATTGCCCCCTGTGTTTGCACAGAGATGTCAGTAATGTTGCTAATACTTTATAGGCAGTTGGTTGGGTAGGAGAACCAGTTCAAGTGTTTTGTATTTGAGAATTCACGTCAATATTGCCTCAAGATAGAAACACAATGTATGGCCTATGCTACCTCTAACTTTGCGGTGGTTTCCTGCACCATACAGGAAAATTTGGTATGTGTCCTGATGAGATCTATATAATGCAAGAAAAGGGGGAGGGGAAGTATAAAAAAAATTGTACTTTAATTTTTAAATATTTGGAAAATTTTGGACTTGTAACTGTTTAATCATTGAGAAAATGAAGATTGTCATCTGTTTTCTAATAAAATGATGGCCTTATGGGGGAAAAAAATTCTTTATGGATCCTTATAATCAAATAGATGATTTACAAGCATTTAAGTCTCTAGATGCCAGGTGTTCTGTTTGAGTACTGGGGATGCATATACAGTAATACAATAGCCCCTGTCCTCAAGAAGATTATTTTCTGTAGAGGGAGACATTTATGCAGATAAGTCTATTCAGAGTAGATAAGAGATAATTTTGGAGAAAGGTCTGAGCCTTGCAGAAAGATTATGGACTGATTTGGTGGTGGGAGTGGGGGTAGGGAAGAGGTGACAGTATTTAGAGCAAAAAGAAATAGTTGTGGTATAAATCGGCTTTAAACATTCTGTCAAGGGCAAACACCATTAAATAGTAATTAAAATTCTTTGGGAAATACAGAATTCTAGGCATTGGAAAGAGTATACAACCAACATAGGCTGGTTGTGGGGTTTGGGTTTTAATCCATTAAGTAGATAATATAGAAAGGGTTTTCAGAATGAGAAAACTTGAACAAGTGGACTCTTTCACCACAGGGCTGTGTGAGGCAAATGTCTGTTAAAAGGAGTCAACCAGCAGTATGGCTTTTTCCCCCTCACTTGGGGTCTTTTCACTGGCCATTCGGCATGCTTGGAGTGATCCTTCACATCTGAGCTCAGGTTCCAATGTTAGTGCCTTCCCTCTAAAACCACTTCCCTTTATCCTTTGATGAGCTTGAATATTTGCATGTTTCTCTCCCCATTAGAATGTGAGCTTGAAGGCAGAGACTTTGTCTTTGCCTTTCTTTATATCCTTGGGGCTTAGTACAGAGCCTGGCACATAGTAAGAATTTAATAAATGTTTGTTGACTGACAGAAAATGCTTTTGACAGACAAGTGGCAAATTCTCATAGGTGTCTTTTTTGACACTTCGCATTTTTTTAAGTTTTCAAAGAAAGAGACAATCCTGCCCTCCCATCTGAGTGAATACTGTCCATGTTTCTGTCTAGATTTTTTAATAATTTAGTGCATACATATTTGATGCTAGTTGGATTTTTGTTCAAATCATATATTCTTGAGAATAATTTTATTTTTTACATTTAAAAAAATTGATATCTGGGGGAATGTAATTATTAGTCATGGAGCTTAGATGTTCATGGGACTTGTTTTAAATATGGTCCTATTTTTCCAATACTTCTATAGTTAACTCTCCTTGTCAAATCTTGTTTCAGCATTTCCAGGGGATTCTCTCAGTTCTTTTGTCCTGGAATTTTGGTTGAGATTTAAAATCTTGGTTACTTGGAGATATTTGTTGTAACAAGCCTTTATCTGTAATGTGTACATCACCTTGAATGACTTCTTTTATGTTTCTGGTGTTATATTCTATGTTTAGAAAGAAAATTGATTTATTCACTTGTTATTTGATAATTCATTATCCTCTGCTGCCCTCTTCAGGTCTGATGATATCAATCTTTGGAGTAAAGTAAGTCCTAATTTTCCTGTAAGCTTTCATGTATGATCAAGAAAATAGTAATATGTATTACATGTTTATTTTGTAAATTTTTAAATTCAAAATTCTGAAGTAGGCAGTTTCGAACACAAACTGGATCATGAAAGAAATCTTCCCGCCACAGCTTATTGACCAGACCTGTGTAGTTTCATTGACATAGGGAACTCCCCTAGATAAAAACTTCCTCTTCTAATAGAGGCCTATCCCCTTCTCTACAACTCAGTGGTCTCAAAGAGTTCTCTCAAACCACAACAGAGTCCAAGGTCACAAGGGCAACAGAGGCAGAACCTGGAAATTGGTCTTCAGCTTTTAACTCATCTCAAATTGGTACAGTTGTGTGTTTGGTTCAGGGATAGTGCAAGTATGGCCGCAATACTTAAAATTTATGAAAGTTTGAATGGGCTGGCATACAAAAATCACATGGCTCCAGTTACACATCCATAGCTTTCTTTGTCAACCCACAGTACAGTCACTTCTCTGCTAGTATCAAAAATTACTTCTCAATTTTAAATGAGTGCCTGGTAAGAATACTTACCTTAGAGACAGAGGCACAAGTGACTATCTCCGTAATTATGAGTAAGCCATTTAACATTTCTCAGTCTCAGTTTCCTCATCTAAAAAACTGATACCATACTACAGATACTAGCTATGGTGTTTGAAGTACTTCAATATTCACAGAGTAGTTATGCTGATGAAATGATGTGTGTAAATACTACATTTATCAGTAGTAAATGTTATTTAAATGCCGTGATTATCAGCAGTCATCAGTATAGCTTGATATATATATATATATATATATACATATATGTATATATACACACATGTACATACACATATATTATTGACAGAACTATAATAATTAAAATATGTGATTTTTGTAGTACAGTGTGTCTAGAGATGGTATGTGATTTCCTCTTTTAATATTTTTAAAAGATACCAGTTGAATATAGCATATATAGTTATAATTTAGTTTATTTACTCATGTACAATAATTGTACTTAATTCTCAATATAGAAACAGTAATACATTGATAAAATACCAGTTATAGGCCATACTTGCTCACGATGTATAGGGATAAAAATGCACCTTTCCAAATATGAAAATTGCATATGGTATTTGTCTTTAGAATTTCTATTGTATCTCCTTTGACATTTTGAAGGCAAATAGAAAGTATTGCAGAGGAGCTCATTATACATGGCATCATATTTTCTTGAGATTTATATTTTGGCACACAGCAAAAAAAAAAGTGTGTCTTTTAGTCCACCCTATCATTGAAGGTAAAGCAATTGATTTTCTTTATTTCAGTGTTACTTTAGCATATTCTGTAGCTTGAATTTTCTTGGACTTTTATGGTTTCTGTTGAAGAATAAAATATTATTGGTAGAAAGAAGTACTAATAAACACAAGGATGCTTACTATCCTTTAAAGGTTTCATCTATTTTTTAGCCATTCTTTGTCCGTAAAACCCTGGTGTTTTTAGCCCTTTAAAGTGAAATAAAACTTTTCACATATGAATTTTTGATATTGAAGTGGTGAAGATTTTCATATATAACTCTTTCCCCATACATTCTTTTGTTTAATGCTATTGAACTGTCAAGCAGTGTATTGCAAGTGATTAAAATAAAGCATAGTTAATTTAAACATTTTTTCCCATGTAACTTAATTTTAAATAGAAGTGGTAAAGTCAATATACTTCAATTTCACTCTTGCTTTAGAAATCTCAAACAATTTGCAAATACAGACTCAAATGCCATAGGTAATTTTAATTTATAATTATGTGAGGAAGTGATATGTAAGCAAAATGATTTATATTATGGTTGACTTATCCCTGCAAACATTTTTATTTGCACTTTTTAAAGAAGAAAACTTATGATTATCCATAGAGAATTCCTTGTAATTTTTTTCATCTTAAATTACTATGATGCAGTAATACCTTACTGGAGAGACACTTTATTTCAAGAATTCAATTTCAGATTGTATTTGCCCTTGTTTGCTTCTCTTGGCTGCAATTCATGATTATTCTCTCTGAACAGATAACAGAACAGTTGTACATGAATGGACATTATCGCCAGGCACCTCCAGGACCAACTGGTAGCGTTTCAATTTCTGTGATTGTAACGTATCCACAAATCCGTTGTTCTGCGTAATGATGGACTACAGCGATTACAGCAGTAAATGCTGAGTGCTTCTTTTTTTAAAAGTGAAATTTGAAAACATGTGTATAAATCACTGTGATAATCACAGCATTTTAAGAGAACAATAAATTTTTTAAAAAATTGTGATTAAAGTCCTGGCTCAAATATTAGCCAGATTTATGTCTCCTAATGGGCTTAAATTTTGCTGTTGAATATTTTATTCCTATCTCCCCTTTTGGAATAATTTATTGGAAAAAAGCCCATTATTTTGTGTTGAATGCTTTTGTTGTTTTATGCAATGTAGTATAGAAACATTTAGGACAAGTTTATGTAGTTAATATATATGTTTCCAGAAGACAACATTGCTGAAAGTTCAGGTCTTTCTGAAACATTAAAAACTGATTTTATATGTTTTCTCCTGAAAAGCATAGAAAAATTACTGTTCTCAGAAAACATCCTTTTTAATCTTGATTTTTTTTTTTATTGACAAATAAGCTGGCTTTCCGTAGGATTATGGATTTTTTCATGAATATTGTTTCATTCCTTACATAACATTTAACAGTTCTTATGATATACATTCACCTTCAGAAATTTAAATATATATATATGTTGTACAGTATCTGTGACCACTATTTGCAGTAGTGGACAGGGAAGGGTGGGAAGCCTTGGGCAGTACCACTTCTGTCACACAGTGGTGGAAAAAATAGATTGAAGTAAGATTCAGTACTGAAAAGCTGTCACTGGGTCTGAAAATAATTAATATTCCTTTCACTCACCAGTTAGATATGTGCTCCCAAACCACATAATCTCTATGCCTCAGTGATCATTGTTGCCATTTCAGAGCCTCTCATCAGGGTGACATCTCACACCAAAATGATTTCTTATAAATTAATCTTGATAACATGACAGTGTCAGTAATTTTAGTGGAATGCTTTCTCTTGTTTTTTTTCCACAGAAGCTGTTGGCTATTTTCTTTATAACTTGATTGACAGCATGAGTGACTCAGAGGTACAGGCCAAGGAGGAGCGTTTGAGACAATACTTCCATCAGCTGAAGAAGATGGTACCATTTCATTTTTTGCAACATAATGCCTGTCCTGCCTGACATGTATCTATTAGATTTGAAATTGCTGCTTTTAAGTACAACCAGACCACTTCTCAATGACATGGAAGAGTTAGAGACTTAAATTATGTCTGAGATAATTTCTGTTAGACAAATTTCAGTTTAGTTGTGTTTCAAAACTCATAATTTTTTCTCCACCTCTTGGTACAGAATATAGCAATTCCTGAAAGCATCTACAAAGGGATTCGTAATCAGCTGAACAGCCGTCATGTTCCTGAATTAATTAAGGTGTGTTTGTGTGTGACAGTAACTATTTTAAATAAATTTCTATTACTACAAAAATGCTTAAATTTATTTTTAGTATTCATTCATACAAAATAAACCTTTTTTAGTCTGCAAACATCCAAATGTTCCCTGTGTTTTAGAGATTTATTTTGAGCTTCATCTTTAGGATTGTTCAAAAGAAATGAACAATTTGACTTTCAAATCTTATTTTAAATAATTACAATTCAAACCTACTTTACATAATTTCTTATTCCATAATAAATCTGAATTTTAGGATGTGGCCTTGTTGGTTGACAGACAGACTTCAGGCTCTTCAAAAGTAAGTGAGTCTTGGATATTTTTCACGTAATGGTAACTACATTTAGTGTACAACCCCAGAAAACATTTATATTGCCCACTTATTCTAGCAGCAAATTTCTCCTCTTCCACTCTGCTCCCCCTGCTCTCCTCCCCTCCCCCCACCCCAGTATTATTTGGGAATACTAGAAAAGAAAAGAGGAATAGAGATTAGATCACTTAGAAGAACGTATGACAAGACAGCATGTTTCTGTTGTCTCCATTTTCCAACGGGTAGAAAAAATAAGGTGTGAAATGAACATTTTCTCCTTGCAAAAGTACCATTTTAATTCTTACATTTTTTGTTAGATTGTTGTCTCAAATTTTCAGTTATATAGTCTTCCTAAAGAATGCACCATATTCTTGGCACTATTGAGAGAATTTTTAAATGGGGGGAACACTCTTTTTAAAAGAAATATTGACATTTCCTCACAAAGTATAATTTTTGGTTAATTTCTCATTTCCATAGATTTTAGTGGAAAACTCATCTGACTTGGAACAGAAACTTGAAAATTTGAAAACTGAAAACCGACCTGTAGGAGATACCCTAAAGCAACTTATACTAATATTGTGTTCAGAAGAGGTAACTTGAACAATACTTTCTGTTTTTAAAAACTCCCCAAGATTTGTTTTCTCTAAAAATATAATTTATTTGTAAGCAATATTAAACATTGTCAGGTAGGATGTTTATGATTTCTTTACTCGGTGGTTATAAATCAAGTATAAGTACAAAAATAATTAAATGAAAGATTAACTAATTTCTGCTACACCTTGAATGGCATGTTTTGGGGTTGCTGAAGTTTGTTTACGATAATCTGCAAAGTGAATGATAGTAACAGCTGTGATAGGTTTATCATACATGCCAAATGTCCTTTTAAGCCATGGCTCCGGTCTCTTATATCTAGATTGTCAAGCAACTGATACATGCAGTAGTCATTTGCAAGTCAAATATTACTAGGTTGTTAATGCAGGGATTGAAATTCCATTTTCCTGCTGGAGGAAAGCTCTTTCTGAGATAAAGGGGCTCTTGCCGTCATTCTGCGGGCGTCCAGCTGTACTTCTTATTCATGTTAGTGTGTGACTGCAATTTGTGGGATATCAGTAGACTTTTGTTGAATTTCGAGTTCAGTATGATTTGGTCATAGAACTGTGGTTCTAAATAAGAGTCATAACT
The DNA here is from genome assembly GCA_028658325.1 of Potorous gilbertii. NCBI lineage: Eukaryota > Metazoa > Chordata > Mammalia > Diprotodontia > Potoroidae > Potorous > Potorous gilbertii. The sequence continues at coordinate 159,520,818 of CM053769.1, read as the reverse complement.
CTTTCACATGATAATATAGTGTCTTGCCTTGTGGTTTTAAATGAGATTATTTCAGTTTATGAAAATGTGTGCAATTAGTGGCCTCAACTGTGATTAGATTCTTTTTTATTTCTTTTTAAGATTTTCTCATTTTCTTTTACTGTATGAAAGATAAAGATGAGACAACATTTGCTGTTTTAGGACGTGATAGTATATATAACTTTACTAGTTTTTTTTTGGTTATAAACACTCAATCCTCATCTGTGTGCTTAGAAAGGTAAAGTTGATTTAAATATAGTTTGTTAAATAAAACCAATTTCTAAACTCAGTGGGCTCAAAAGCAAGCACATTGTTAACTTTGTATTCACTTTTCCTTTTTTTGTTCTTTTAGAATATGCAGAAAGCTCTTGAAATAAAAACAAAATATGAATCTGACATGGTTGTTGGTGGTTATGCAGCTTTAATAAGTCTGTGCTGTCGACACGATAATGTAGAAGAAGCAGTGAACCTGAAACAGCAAGTGTAAGTACACTGGCACTGAAACATGTCCCTGAGATTTATGCTTATACACAGCCCTGGCTGAAATTATACAGGCTGACTGATAACCTTCGATTCTCTTCTGCAGTATTTAGTGTCATCAGAATTCCAGCATTGCAGAGCTTTGTCCATCTTCCAGTTTGTCTCTTCACTGCTCCTGTAGTTAGTTGTTCACTACAGTAACATGGCAGCCGGTGTTGAGGACTCTATCATAAGGCTTGTTGGCAGACACTCCCATTTCTAGCTTCCAGGGGAAATTTCATTACGGTGTCAGATAGGAAACTGTAGAAGAGAATTAACAACATCCAGTGGTGTCACTCAGCTGTTTGATCACCTTGCCTTATTGCTTTGTTCCACTAAAAATCCTGTAAAAAGGATATCTTTATGCTGGAATATTTATTATGAAGAGTGAGCTGAAGTAAACGTTGATACTTTTGATGTTTCTGTGTATATATGCTGTACTTTTGATTATTTGCTTAGGCAGACCATTAAAAAAGACATCATGGTCATTAATAGAAAGTGTTTATTAATTATTAATTTTGATTTTTTGTTTAAAAACATTTTAATTGTGATTTTTGTTTTATATCATTCCCTCTGAGGGAGCCCTTATTGAAGAAAAAAAATTAAGTTAAACCAACACTGATGAGCATGGTTGACTGCCCACGTATAAAATATTTCACACCTGTAGATACCTAATATCCACATACTTAAGAGCTAGACTTTGTTTAATGCTGATATCCTTCTGAGAAGTCAAGTGTTTCTTTATCAAAATAACTATCAGCATCTGGTCGGGTCCTTCATCTTTGTTAGTTTAAAATCAGAATGAAGTCTAACTTTGCTAATATCTTAGCAGTTTGCAAATAGGCAGAACTATCTGTGTTTTTATTATGTTTTGGCTTGAATGTCTTTTACAGCTTTAGAAAAATAAGAAATTCTTAACTATAAAAATATTACTATACTTTAATTTTTAGAGAACGAATGGATTCATCCATTGCTCTCGACGCTGGCAAGTATATAGGCCTTGTGAAAGTCTTGGTGAAGCATGGCCGACTCCAAGGTATGCCTGCTGCTTTTGACGATGAAATAGAAATGGATGGTGAAAGTATCTTGCCACTGGAGTAAAATGTGAATTGATATTAATGGTGTATCATGTCCTGCAAAGTGCTTGAAAATTTTGCATACAAATTTGCATGTGAATTCAACCAGAGATGCTTGGACAGTGCAGGCCATTAGTTTTAATGGATTGGCAAGCTTGTCATTTACATTTGCACAGCTCAGTGCCTTTTGCATTTCTGCAGCTAGCTCTTATTAGCATTATTGCTTGGATCGAGTTGGAAGCTCATGACTTAGGGCACAAATGGTATATGTGCCTACACTAATGGCTTTGTTTTTGCTTAAGAAGGGCTGAAGGTAGAACATAAAACCTGGAAACATAACCTTAGAGGAAAGTGAATAAGAAGTGATTTTATCCCAACTTTAATAAGAGTTCCCCCATCAGCACTCCCTCACTTGCACTAAAATATCTTCACTTGAACCAAGTTTTGGGTTGTTTTTTTTTTTTTACTTGAAAATTTTCTTGAACAAGTAGCCACCCATCTTTTGTGGTCCATTTTTCTTGTCACTGAAGTAAAAATAACTTAATCATACTTGACATTATTAAAGTCTTGATTTTATGTGTAAATTTGTACTGTGATCTATTTATTTTATTTCCACAAAAGTCAGTGTTTCATTATGGGAAAGATGAAGATTGCCTTTTTTCCCATGGGAGCATTCACAACATTGAAAACTGTTTTTAAAAATTAATTTACTTTTAATACTTGCATATAAAATGGTCAAAACGTTTTGGCTGTATAATAATTTGGAAAAACATTATAAAAATTCACTTATTCCATATACAAAAATGTTTGTTTCTGCCTTCCTAATGAAGCTTAATGAACCTAATGTTTTAACATTCAGTCTTTTGGAAAGCTTTCATTGGCTCTGCTTGGCTAATTAGTATCGACACAGCAAACAGGCCCTATCGGTATCAGACCATTAGTCTGGCTGTATATACAGTGTAAACACATCTTTATTATCTGGCCTCCTGACAAGCCATCTGCTGAAGAAACAATGGTGTGATTTAGCAGATGTTAGCATTGAACGATAAAAGCATCCATTTAGTAGGATCTTGCAGCTATAGGGCACACTGTACAAGGTTATGTGGTGCAGAGTGGGCACACGGTTTCTATCTATAATTTGTAGTCAAAGTTGCAGCGAAATGATAAAACCATGCTATTGTGGATTTATAATTGTAGTCTCGTTTAGAAATGCAAGTAGTAATTAACTTGAAATCGGCATTATACACCAGAATTTGCATTCCTGCTGGGTTTGAAATGCTGTTTTAATAGCAGTTTGTTTTCCCTACATGAAATTACCTAAGGATCTTTTGTGTTACTTCATTGTAGATGCTATTAACATTCTAAAGGAGATAAAAGAGAAGGATGTTCTTCTCAAAGACAGAACAGCCTTTTTCCACATCCTAAATGAGGCAGCCTTCCTAGGAGAAGTTGAAACAGTTAAGCAGTTACATGAAGCCATCATGACCCTGGGGTTAGCAAAACCGAGCGTCACTCTATGTTCCCCTTTGGTTACTCTTCACCTTGAAAAGTAAGTTAATTGAAATTTGGGTATGGGTTTTCAAGGATACAGTTGATTATTTGCAGGGAGGAGAGGGTCATCTATATAAAATCATCTATGGTGATATAAAATCGTTTTGTACTGTATTTTCTGTGGAATAATAATTTGAATAAAAACACCTTGCAATTCTTTTTCCCACGTAGGACTCCTAAAATAAATTGTTTATGCCACTTTTCTTCAAATATACCCTAAAACTATGTGGTGGAATTGGAGGTAGGAAGGCCTGGATTCAAATCCTGCCTCTGACAATAGTCCCCTTGCTGCAGGCAAGTTACTTAACCTTTCTTGGCCTCCGCATTCCACAGGTCTTCTTCATCTGCTGCTTTCTCTCCCCCTTTCTGTCTTCCTCTGTCTATAAAATGGAAACAATAAGATCTAAGCTATCTACTTCACAAACAAGTTCTACAGCTTATACAAGAGAATAATGCACATAGAACCCTCTATGGCCCCATCAAGCACTGCACAAATGTCAGCTCTTTTTTTAAAACTAGGTAGAGTTATATATGATGAAGATTGAATTATTCCTAACCTTACTCTCAGTGTGGGGTTCTTTAAGTGTTGTTATTATTGTAAGAAATAAAGTCCTCTGGGCTTTTCATTATAGCCTCATAATTGTACTCTTTGAGTAATGAGTTAGAAGCATCTTTGCTCTTCCACATGGTGTTTTATTGTAATCGTATATTCCAATACTGCTATTCTATATAAGTGTTTAGGAGTTTTCTTTCAGCTCCGACTATTGCTTTGAGAAGAAAATTAATTTTCTTGATATAATCCAGAAATTATTGAGCTAGAAGATTTTCCTTTGCTGCAAGTTAATGACTTCTGTAGACTTGCAGAGCAAATTAATGTTGTGTACGTCATTCATTGCAGAAGAAATTGGTAAGTTAGAAATATTTCTTTAGGCTAGTAGTACTTGCACACATCCATTTCCTTTGTTTTTTGGTCTACAATTTTTTTTCAGAAGCTGAATTTGCTTCCATATTCTCTAATGTAATTTAGGATCTTGTAATCTGTTAACAGTAAATTGATCTTACTAATGTTAGTACAGGCATATATTTCCATGTTTTAAATTGAATGTCAGAATTTTAGAATTTGTTTCTTTAGCCTGATGGGCAAATTTGGACAGTAGTCTCTAAATAGCCAACTATGACAACATTTCTTTTTCCAGTGATTAAGTTGTCCAAAGCAAATAAACTGACAAACTGCCTCCATTTAGGAATGAAAAGCATTTTTGCCAGGGGCATATGTGTTGGGTATGAAGATTTGTAAAGTGACCTTGACTTGCTTTACATTGACTAGTAGAAAATTTTCAAATTGCGTTGTGGGTGTGTTGGACTTTTGGCCAAACAGCTTCACATTCTCACAGGCTTATATCCTTTTTAAGAACTACTGACACAACTAGCTATTGGGATATTGAGCTTTTTTAGTCACAGCCTTTACCAAAAATGAAAATCCTATAATTAATATGTTTCCCACTAGATTTTTTTGTTATAAAGCACCCATCTCTGCAAACAGCAACTGCGTTCTGCATAAGCTTTAGAAAGAATTTAATTAAAATGGGCCCGATGCCCAGAAGTATTAAACATTTCTTCACTACTAGGCAGAAATAAAATAAGCACCAGCGAAAGGAGTGAGTCCAGATTAGTTAGAGATATCCTATGAATAGAAATACTTTGATGAGAAGGGAGATCTCAGGCTCCTTCCTGAACAGGTCTGCAGATGGGGCTCGTGAACAGAGCAGGACTTGGCAAGCTAAAGTGGAAATTCAGGAGAAAAAAAAAAAAAGGAAAGAGAGAACAGTGAATTTCAAGCTCCAATAAAGGTAGTTGATAATGTTTACTGTTGCATTTAAACCTCCTGATTGGTTTCTGTATGTAGATGCCTCTTTGTTTAATACTTTTAAAATTAGACTTTCTTAGTAGATCTTTGCCTCCCTTAAGCTATTTGGAAGCCTAACTAACAGGTAACCATTGAATGGCTTTGTCTTCTCTTTAGCATCCCCAGTCCAACAGCAGGTACTCTTCCCTTCTTTCCCTCACGCAAGTTTTTGCAGTATATTTACCTACCATGAGTTCCTAAGAGAAATTTGAAAAGAAAAAAGCATTTCCATTAAAGTGTCTTGCATTTAAATGTATAATAAACTACAAGCCACTTGTTGACCCATATATATATATCTCTTAGGAATGAAGACATTTTTATTTAATGGCATAAAATAATGACACTTTATGATGAAATATTAGAAAAGATTGGATTTACATCTTTTAACTGTTTTCTAGCTATGTGTCAGAATCATATAATAAGATTTTTACATTCAACTATTCAGATTAATCATTTCATCTGGTTTGAAAACAAAAAGTCCACATATATTTGATTTGATTAAATTTATTTAAACCTCCAGTAATATGTAATTGGCCCCAGCAAGAGTTTTAATTCGTCTAGGAGAAATCAGCTCTGCGTATTTAAACTTGATACAGATTTACCAGAAGAAACTCAGAACATGTTACAGCTCGTCATCTTTTTCATTCAAATCAGAATAGCTTTTTGAACTAACATTGCAAAATAATCTCAGATGATGTGACTTAGGAAGTTTAATTTTAAACAGCCAGAGGCACTGCGTTCCCCAGAAGGACATAGCTTGAAGATTTTTAAAAAGTCACTCTGACCACAGGGAATCACAAGGGTAAGAGGTTCATACTGTGACCATGTGTCTGAATCATGTAAAAATCCTTGTGGATATGGGTGTAATGCTTCCTCCCCCTCCCCCGAGGCAGTCAACAGTCCAGGGGGAATCTCAAACATTAGCAGATTTGCAAAACTATAAGGAGGTTTGTAAAAATAAGCCGCTTCTGTAGACTTTTGATAATCTTTTCGTTGAAGGGGAAAACAGCTCAGAGAACAAAACAATTCTGGTCTTTGCTTTCATTTGCTAATAGGTTATATTTTAGAAAGCAGATTTGTAAACATTAACAGCTATATAACCTTTGTCTACAGGTTATTAAACCTAGATTTCTTTTTTTTTTTTAAAGCCACTTCATTTTTGGTTTATTTCCTTCATTGAAATAATAAATGATTCTAGGAAGACTTTTTTAATCCATTATATATATTTTGGTGGATGAGTTATTTTAAAATATCTTAAAAGAATCTTTGTTGACTTTTATTGCTATGAGAAAGGGAGTGATAATATGAAAGCCATATTTGTTGGGTACAACCTGTGTTATTTTTGATTTTCCTCTTTCATGGTTGGCTGATTTATTTTGGTCTCATTGCATTTTTAAAATAGCTGAAGCTATTTAACTGGATTATATTAGATCCAAGTGATCAAAGGTGCTTTAATTTGTTCCATTCATTAAGGATTCTTCTGGGATAATTTGTGCAACAATCTGTATATGCATATAAATATTTCATTTATGTCTCAGTCACCGGATATGTAAGTATACCATGAATTGTTCATTTGCATGTACAGAACTCTTGCTTAGTTAAGTGTCAGTGGTTCAGAAGGCATTTCAAAAAGACAAAGGTATAATAAAATAAGTTTAAGGAGCACCTTTAAAAATCTTCTGCATATCTAGTTAATGTTATTTGAAAAAAGGTTGCTTTGTTTCTCCCTTTTTTTGTTTTAACTGAGTAATGTATTTATAGAATGCTTGCTTTCTAGTTTAAAATTCTGTAAGTGCTGTAAGGAAATTAAGGAGGTTTGGCTCTTTTACTCCATTATTGCAATTAGGAATTTAGCATCATCAGTGCCAAAGGACAAAGTGGTTCATTTGCCCTAGGGGGACAGGACAGTGATAAGATGATTCTTCGTCAAGGATCATTGGGTCGTAATTAAGTTACATTCATGGCTATTGCTTTTTGAAGGATGATTGGTAAATGACAGGCTTCATGTGCTTAGTACGGACAGTGTTCACTAGGGTTTTTTCTCCCTCTGTCAGAAAATCCTGTTGAGCCTGATAATGTAAATGTGGCATTTTATTCTGAACAAAAGAGCAGGGAAATGAGCTATCTTGTCTAATCATTCAGTTGTTTAACACCGACTTCCAGTTTAGACTCAATTGGCTGGAAAGCACTTGACATGTGAAGTTAGTGCTGTTCGGAACGCATGTTTGAGTAAATTTTAAAGTAAGTGACAGCTAAATTGTACCTAGGGAAATTACAAAGCCTTCAACACAGTTAATTTTTTGGGGAGGATTAGTTGTAATTGCAACACCAGTCTCCTTGAAGATTCCTCGTTATAGCTGATGAACAGGAGGGGGAAAAAACATTTAGCTCTTTCAAGAGCTGGTTTTCTTAACAGAATAATTTTTTGTAAAGCTGATTGCCTCTTCCTGAATTGATTTCTCTCCACACTAACATCTGTTTATGATTTATGTAGTGGGATTTGTTTTTAAGTGTTTTTTGTTGTGGGTATTTTTTTTTAAACTTTTCTTCTTCCCACTCACGCCCTTATCCCTCAAGAGTTCCCTTTTCCTTCTCTCTCTCTCTCTCTCTCTCTTTCTCCCCCTCCCCCCCCAGTGGTTTCAGATTTGAGAGCTTTTCAATCAGTAAACCCCTTAGGTAAATTGCCACTTCACTAAAGCTTTATGCATAACGTGGAAGCACTTCATTCCAATTAGAATCAATATTTAGAGTCTTATTTTTATCAAGCTTATTCTCAGGGTTGGAAAGTTATTTATTGTGAGTAAAGCATTTAGGTTCAAAGGTTCTGTGGAAAATAGAAAGAAATGACATAAGGTTTAGCAGTTTATGATAATTTGCTATTGGTCCTTACAAGTACAGTAGCTCAAGTTCTTGTTAAGGTTCTGTTTGATTTAATTGAGACTATCCTGTAAAGAACTATGAATAGACTAACTAGGGATTTGGGCCTTTTATGGGTCAAGCATAGCTTTCATACTTTTATAATCATTTGTGTTATTATGGCATACATCAGTTTTATTTGTAAACATCTGTTTCAGGTAAACAGGTAATATATAAAATAAACTGGCAACATGCAATATGTTTGGAAGAGCTTTAATACAGAAGCTGTGCCACTTGATAGGCATTCAATCTATAAATTGCATCCATTTGTAAAATTAAAAGCTGCTTATGAGATCTAGAATAAGATACCATTTAAAAAAGTTCAAATCTTTTCAGTTGTTGATAGCATCAGTTAGCAAAGTTCTCCTTTACTCTTCTGTTTTAAAACCTACTTATTCAAATGACCTCTGAATTTGAGAGTCAGGTAATATTATGATGAAGTCTAATGTCCACCTTTTGTGTATTTTTTTATTTCTTCCACTACTTAGCCCGCAAATCCTATTGATATTCCTTTGGGCTTAAATATATAATAATCATATTAATTTTTGACATAGTAGATAGTTTGGGGTTTAAACAAGGTTAACCTTAATTACAACATTGCCCTTTCATAGTCTCCATAGCTGGCAATGAAATTTAAGTCTTTTTTAAGGCATGGGCAATCTCATTCTAGGTCTGATATACATCTGTTTATAACACAAAACATCACATGAAGTATCATACTTTTATTTAGATTAGAAGAAATAGATGATTAAATTCAATAACCTGGGAAGAATCCTACTCTGGAACTTAATATTTTATGTTCTTGAGCAAGTACCCTCATCTTTGGTCCTATCCTCCTCTCCACTCAGTCTCCTCTTTCCTAATTCCTTTCCTTTTCTTTTCCTTCCTATGAAGGAGTTGGTCTAGTGGCTTTTTAACATTCTTCTAGCTCTACATCTGCATTCTTCCTCATGATCCCTGCAGTCTATGTGAACAGACTATACTTCTATGGTTCTTTTGTAGATTAAATGGTCTTTTACTGACATGTGAAAAAAAATTTCCCTCTAGGAATAATAATAAAGTGCTAACAAACATGTAAACAAATTTTCCCCAAAAGTAGCATTTCTAAAGGGTTAGAGTTTTTTCCCCATCCTTTTTCATGTTATGGATCCCGTTTAACAGTCTGGTGAAACATGTGGTCTCCTCAGAATAATGCATCTAAGTGCGAAAATAAAATACAAAGGAAAATAAATCATGTTGAAATAAAGATGCAGTTTTTTTCTCTGTCCAAATTCATAGATCTCCTGAAATCTATCTTGAACCCCAGATTAAAACCAGTTCTAGAGCAAATTGTATAAAACAAGGGAAAATTGTTAACTGCCATATTAGTTTGTCTCACATACCTGTTGTTATACCAGGAGGATTGTTTGAACTGCCGAGTTCAAAATTACCGAATGACAGATAGGATTTAAAAGTATATGGGTGAAGACTCGGGGTCTATTTTCGTTCCCTGAAGTTAGACTTATAGTGAATTGGTCTTAAATTGTGTAAGTACAAATATATTTCTTTCTCTACCTTTCCTATTGCTGCTCTCATTTGCTGCTGAGTAATAACCGTGTTTTATAGCTTACCCCCTTCATGTATTATTTCAGTGACTTTTATTTTATTAGAAATGGAAAAGATATGTCAGCACTATCTAGAGTTTGTGTGCATTTTAATTTTTCTGTGTACTTTGTAAAAGGATTTTATTACACAACCTTAGTTTATTTTGTTGGCAACTAAAAGGAGGAAACCTTTACATGCATGTGGAATTAGCAACAAAAAGCTAAATTATTATTGTTGTTTATTTTACACATTACAGAAATACCTTCAGAAGCATACGTTTAGAAGCCAAAGATTGTTAATGTCTCTCTTTGACTGATGGAACATTTATTCAATAGTTTGTTGATAGTCTGACCTGAAAAAAAGTTACTTTAATGGTATGGAAATAAAACTGGAGAGTCATTCCTCCCAGATTGCATTTGTTGCTAAAATTCTTAAGTTTATTTCATGATTTTGTTTATTAGGGGAGTATGGGTGGCTATTAATTAAACAGATGTATGGAAAGATGCTAACAGAACTTTGGTCCAAAGAGTGAGCATAACAATCTTTCATCTGTGGTAGCGACTGTTGCATTTCTCCTGTATGATAGTAATCTAGCCTGCAGCATCTACTTGCAGTTTTGAAATTAACCTGTAATTTAGTCTTCACCCCAAATGACAAAAATCCCCATGCCTCTGTGGGGTGCCGGAAGATGCGCTGTCAACAGGGCTCGGCAGAGCTGAGAAGGGGGGGGGGGCGCACCCCGCCATTGGCTCGTTTTCACGGGGTGTCAGTGTGATTGCAACAAAATTAAGGTTTCTTCTGAGAGTATATTTTACTCTAAAGTACAACTGAAAATCCTAATCTTGATAAAAATAGTCATTCACTCTGGAGCAACTGATTATTTGTGTAATGGACAGAATAGTAGTGGTTTAACAAAAATGGGAAATGATTCTGTCTAAACTATTGCATATGTGTGAGATCGTTTACTTTGTGAATTTGAGCCATAACTTTTTTCCACTCATAAGTTTTTCCCATAAATTGCCTGCTTGACTCTTGAACAGGTGGATAGAACACTGGGCATAAAGTCAGGAAGACCCGAGTTCAAATTCAGCCTCTGACACTCACTAGCTATGTGACTCTGGGCAAATCACTTACCCTTTGTGTTGTCTTAATCAGCTAGAAGAGAAAAAAATCAAAGCAACATATTATCTTTGCAAGACAACTGAGTATGGGTTCACAAAGAGTCAGACACCACTGAACAATAGTAATAGTAACTCTTGAACATTATCACAGAATATCAGAATTGGAGAGGACCTCAGGACCCATCTGTACCACCCATGCCCTAACAGACATTCCTCTCCGGTAGTAAGTGAATGTCTGCCTCTGGCTTAGAGACCTTTGGTAAAGAGAGCCCGCCTACTTATCAATGGAAGTTTTTCCTTTTGTTGAACCTAAAATTCTCTTTGGAATTTCCACCTATTATTTCTGGTCATGCCTTCAGTGGACCACCTAGACAGTCAGTACATTTTTATTAAGTACTTACTATTGCTAAATGGGCATAGGAAGGCAAAACCCAGAACAAATCAAGGGACCGTTCTTCAAAAACTTAAAAACAGCCGCAAACATCTCTGGTTTCTTCAGCTTGTTTTTTTGTTTTTGTTTTTTTCAGCTTAGCTACTGTGGGTATGGAGTGGGAAAGGTAGTCTGTGGGACAAGGACAAAGGTCAGTTTTAGAGACAGCATTATTTAGTGGGAAGAAGACTGGACTTGGTGTCAGGAAAGCCCCAGATTTGAGTCTTGCCTCTTATTAGCCGTAGACTGGTGAACAATTTGCTAATCTTCCCTTTGTAGACAAGCAAATGGATTTTTAAGGAAATTAATAACTGTAGTTCCTGAGAGAATCAGCTAAGATTGCTTCTCTATTAGAGTCGTGAGGTTGTGTTTTTGTTTCAGCCACTGACAAGTTGGTTACTCTTTTGGGGCATCACTTTTCTGTCCTGTAAATGAAGGCCTCATACTAGGTGAATGTGATCCTTTTTTGGAGGTCATTTGCCATAGTGAATTAATAGCTTACTTTAAAGTCAGAAAGAACAAGGACATGCATTTAACTTTCCAGTGACTCAGGCAGCTCTATGAGGACTAAGTTGCAGACGAGTTGCCATGTATGATAGAGAGTGTTTTTTGACAGAGATCCCCATTACTCTGACTCCGTTGAAGTCACCAGTCTAGCATTCCCTTCTCTGTTCCCCAAAGACCTGCTTAGTTGTAATGGTGGTATTTTATCATATATATTCTTTAGGTGCATATGATAAACTTGAGGTTTATAGAGTGATTTATTTACTTTGTCTCAGAAGTGTCAGTGTGATGAAATAAAACAATACTTTGGCTATTGAACATATGTTGGATTTTCCCAAATATTTACTTGTCCGGGTCAATAATGACACATTGTAGTGGGAAAGTTTTTTTTGACAATGCATGGAGATTCTACATTTGGATCCTCTGTATCTAACCCTGGTACCTTAATATAAGATTGTTGTGAGATAGCTGCATCTGTTCTGTATGTTCAGCAATTGCTATATTAAGCAAAAAGTGAAGATGACATGAAAAAAGAACTTTTTACGTCCTCTCTATATTTCTATATGTCAGCACTTGAATGAGAAAAAAATACGTGGTCTTAAGTATTTTGAACAACTGGGCTTAAATCATAAGCAAGTAGACTTTTTAAAAATATTAAGATGTAAGTTCTCTTTGTCATTGATATGGTTACTGAGTTTGTTTTTGCCCTCATTTACATTTGGTCATTTTTTCTTTTTAGGGATGATATACCTGCAGCTCTTGAAGCCAGTATTGACTGCTATAAGAAATATGGTGTAATGCCTAGGATCCATGAGGTCTTATGCAAACTGATAGAAAAAGGAGAAACTGATCTAATTCAAAAAGGTTTGTTTTCTTTAATATTTTACTTTTAGAAAAAGTTTTGCAGTATTGCATATTCCAGACTCCTTGGAATCAGAAAAGACTGCATTGAAGTCCCTGCACCTGACACACATTTTCTGTGTGACCCTGGGTAATATCTCAGTGCATTAAATGATCCAGAACTACAAGGTGTACCTTGTATTGGTTCCTCATTTGGGAATTCCCTATGTCGATCAGAGTCACAGATCTAATGTCCCTGTCCTTAAACCCTCCTCTTTCAGAAGGGAAAGATTTGGGAACAGAAAATTAAGTTTTGATAAGCATGTTAGAAATATTTATTTCAGTTTTCACTGATATCTTTTTTTATATAACACCATTGTTTTCCCCAAACCACATAGCAAACCATACCTTACATTTTTTGTTGTATGTGTATATGCAGGCCTGGCACATTGTAGGTACTTAATAAATGCTCATTAATTGAATGGGACATAGAATAAAAAAGGGGAAAAAAGCACTTTTCTACCAAGCTATCAAGGGACTCATCTGAGTCTGACTGAATGAGTGGGGGCTGTGATGATGGTGGTCATCATCACAGTTCTCACTTGTCTGTTTCTTACATGCAAAACTCCAAAGTTATGATGACATAGAATTCAGTTTCTCCTGTATGGTCCTCTTGGAGAACAAAACTAACTAACAACTAAGAACTTATTAAATGCTTTTGTGTTTCATGCCTGAATTATTAGAGAAAAATCCACACAAAGTTAGTTTCAGACATGAAAAAGGATTTATTAAAAGAAATTATGTTCAGAAAGAATACTATTGTAAAATACTCTCGCTACAATTTTTATGCTTTCCTTCATAGAATTTCTTCATAAGGAACAGCATTTTTCTCTCCCCTAGATTTTACTCAAGCCATTTCTTTGCTAAAAGGAACTTAAATCATCAGTTTGCGGGCTCTAGACCTCATGATGTTTAATTTGTCTACTACAGGAGAAAAAAAGCTGCTTGACAAATTACTTAAGGGGGCTTTGTCACATATTTCAAGTTTCCCTAAACAACAATTTTCTCATCACATCATATATTTCTATGTGCATGTTCTAGTAGACTAATTTATTTTCTGTTGTCCTCTCCAGCTATGGACTTTGTGAGCCAAGAGCAAGGGGAAATGACAATGCTCTACGATCTCTTCTTTGCCTTCATGCAGACAGGAAATTACAAAGAGGCCAAGAAGATCATTGAGGTGGAGTTTTAACTATAGCAGTCTAATCATGTAGCTATTTAGACTCTTAATTAGAATACATTTAAAAATTTTAACCTTTAATTAGAGTTGTTCTGATTCATGTTAATAGAATTCAATCCCAATAATGAAGAAAAAGTAGAACTCGGCCACTTTCTTTATTGTGTATAATTACAGTTCAGAAGAGACAGTCTGGTTGTATATTAAATTTGTTTCCTTACTTTGTTAATTTCACTGTTAAATATCAAAATGATATTTGCATATTAAATCTTGGATTGTGGAACAATTAAATTAAACTGGCATTCCTGGGTGTAAAGTTGCTAATCCTCTTTGCCAAGGAATTCTTTGTTCTTAAAAGCACTGGAATTTAATTTGCTGCAGACCAGGCTCAGATTTATTTGTAATGCTTGTCTACAAGTTAATCAGCCAAACAAGTGCTTTCTGCAACTGTTTGGCATTTAATTTAGTAGTTCTTTTTTTCTTCTATGGTAAGCAGCTTATAGGAAGTGGTAGGTGACAAACTTAGTCTGTTTGGGATTAGTATATTTTATAGACTTGATTGAAATTTTATTTAAGTGCAATTGATAAGTCAAAGGGACAGTGGTAGAATGTTGCCAAATTTGACTGTTTTCTGTTTAGCTATTTTGGTTCTCTTTTTAAAACAACCCTGTAACTATTGGATTAGCTTTTTTAAACTCCCTGTGCTAAAATACTAATTGGTGAATTAATCAACAATTATTTATTAAGTCCCAACTATATGCCAGGTACTGTGATAGGTGTCAGGGGCATACAGTTACAATGTATGGAAACAGTCCCTATTATCAATGAATTTACATTTGTGTGCGTGTGTTTGTGTGTGTCTGTGAGAGAGAGAGAGAGAATAAAATTATATTAGAAAGGGTATTGTGGTAAAATAGTTGACCACTCTTTATGTTTTAGTGAATGCAGTTCATTTACACACACACAGACACACACACACACACACACACACACACACACACACACACACACACACACACATCCTTAACGTGTAAACATACTTTATAAGATAGTTTGGGAGAGAGCATACTGGTTGTTGAATGATTTAAAAAAGGTTTCCTTCAGAAGATAGTTCCTGTGCTCTGCCTTAAAGGGAGAGAAGGACACTGAGGCAGAGATGAGGAGTGGTCAGTGTAAAGGCCTGGACAAGAGTGATGGAGTGTTGTGTGTATGGGAAGGAGAGATGGCCACTGATGTCCCATGTTATGGACAGGTTGGCTCAGGTCAGATTGTGTAAGGTTTTAGCAGCTAAATGAGAGTTTATATTTCATCCTAGAGGCAACTGGAATTGCCCTTCAGAAACACTGATGTGGCAGCAAGCAGCATATAGACTATTTCAGAGGTGGGGGGAGGTGCTTTGAGATAAGAAGACCAGTTGGGGTGATGTGCCAGCAATTGAGGTGAGACAGGGTGATGACCTGCACACAAGTGAGATGAGCACCGAGAAGGGGCTGCCAGTGAGAGATGTTGTGATGGAGGCTAGTTCTGTCAGCTAGATGGGAGCAGAGAGGTAGAACAAGGACTCAGACACCAAGGTGCCATACCTGGAGATGGGAAGGATGATGGTGTTGTCAAGAAACCTATGAGCAGATAGTGGTTGGAGTGAGAATCGAGTTGTCTACTTGGTTTTCCCTTGTGACCTGCTTCACTTTTTCTTTGCCCAGACCTGTGATGTCATTGTTAATGGAAAAGGTATGGTGAGGGATCTCTCAAGGACAGGTAACTGAACTTAAGTTCATAGTCTTATTCAGTTACCTGGTTACAGAGAGATGCAGTGATTAAAGTTACCTAGCCACTGTGTGTTAGGGAGGGGCCTATGCCAAGGGCTTTATTGCACCAAGACCAGCTTTCACAATGTTGCCCTGCTTTTTAGGGTTATCTTTTTAAAAGTTTGTTTAGACTTTTAGTTCACATTCATTATATAAATGTTACTACCTATTTTACTTTTCTCCACAGTTGGGGGGAAGGGTGAGGGAAGGGCTGACAGTTTACATAGAAGTGTCAGGGGACCAGTTGAAGGATGATATTGAAGGACTTGGGAGCACAGGCATAAGCTTCTTGAGGATAGCTGCTACTGTGTTGTTTTTTATCTTTGTTATTTCCCTTAACAGGTAGCATGGTGCTTTTTATGTGAGAGATGTTAGTAAATGTTTAAATTAAGTAAAAAAAAAATGCTCGTTTGAAAATAAGCACAAGAATAGTATTTTTCTTAAAAGCATTAAAAATGAGAATACAGAAGACAGTAACAAGTTATTGAGAGTTTCAAGCAAAGCATGATGATTAGAATTGCATTTAAGAAATCTCAACTTGACAAAAGTTTAAAGGACAGATTTTAGGTAAGAAAGAAGTAGGGAGGCTATTCTAGAAAACAACTCCTGGCTTTCCTACCACTCCACATTCCTTAGCCCCAAATCTTTCATGGCCCTGTGGGGATGTGGAGTAACTGATAGCATTTATCTCTGTAATACTTGTTTTTTTTTTTT
>CM053769.1:159488709-159504094 GCA_028658325.1 Potorous gilbertii | reverse complement strand
TTTTTTTTTTTTTTGAACCCTACAGAAATATCAGTGGGCTTGCACTTCTGCTTCCTAGCAGCTAAATGTTGTACTCCCTCCATCTCTGTGAGCCTGTAGGGCTTCATCCAAATATATGAGAGAATAGACTTCTTGCATAGAAATGTCCAAGTTTAATATTCCCTGTTGTCTTCAAACCCCCTCCCCCCAACCCAAATATGAATCCTTTACATGTGTTCTAAGCTTTTTCTCTATCCTACCTTGGTGCTTTCTCCTCCCTTGTCTTTCCTCAGATTTCACTCTTACCACTCTCTCTGTAAATCCTGCCTTAATTGCTTACTGTAATGTGCCTTGCTCAGCCAGTATCCATATCCTAACAGTTTCTGTTGCCCAATTGATAGCCCTTTCCTGTGAGAAGAGCCAGTTGTTGTCATTTTCGTACCTGTTTTTTCCATAACTCTCCCCACTTTCTAGTGTGTTTCTCCCAGTCTCCTAACTCCCTGATAATATGAACATTTCCTTCAACTATTTATAATTTGTGTATTTCTTAAAAAGACCGTATGGATTTTGATTTTTAATCCATTCTCCAGAGAGGGCTCTCACATTCACCTACTGTAACTTGCTTAGCCGGTCTCTAGTTGATTGGTTTCTAGATTTTGGGGGATTTTTATTTTTTGTTTTTTGCTATTATAAAAAATACTGCTATAAATATTTTGGTGGTAAATGGGGGTTTTCTTTTTTTTTTTGTCAGTAACCTTGGAATATGTGCCTAGCAACCAGGTCTACAGGGCAAAAGGTTCATGCTTTTCAGTCATTTTCACAACATACATCCTAATAACTTTCCAAAATGTTTGGATCACTTCACAACTCCTCCACCAAGTGAGTTTGTCAAACATTAGTTTGTCAGTTTTTTCTACAACC
This sequence comes from Potorous gilbertii, assembly GCA_028658325.1. Classification (NCBI taxonomy): domain Eukaryota; kingdom Metazoa; phylum Chordata; class Mammalia; order Diprotodontia; family Potoroidae; genus Potorous; species Potorous gilbertii. Next base: position 159,503,194 of record CM053769.1, on the reverse strand, counting down.
CTTCCAGCAGTGATCATTCCCATCTTTTGTCATCTTTGTCACTTTTCTCGATGTAAGGTCATTTTCATTATTTATGATTTAGTGGCCTCTTTCACATGGTTTATAGTTTCCAATTCTTTTGAGAAAAGTTTATCCATATCCCATCCTGTCAAACATGTCTAGAGTAATCCCTATTTGTGCACTGTGCTGGAGGTACTTTGGACTGTGTTAACATTTATGGTACTCTGCTGTTGTTCCCTCCTCCTTATTTTACTTAAAATTCAAGACCTTTTGCACAAGAAAATTCAGAGTAATTAAAATTAAGGGAAACAATTACCTGGGAAAATCACAATAAAATTTTTTCAATACAAGTCTGAGATCCAAGATTTATAAGGCATTTGATACAGTTATTAAAGTATAAGCATTCTTTAATAGGTAAATGGAAGCTATTAAGACAAGACAAGAGAAATAAATTAAAGGCATAAAGATGGGAAATATAAGGTAAAATTTGCTAGTCATGTGTTTATTTACAATGTCTTAGATTAGTTTCATTAAAGTAACAGTATATAAAAAAAACCCACAGAAATGAACATTTTTATATAGCAGTAACAAAATCCATGAGGAAAAATAGTAAAAGAAGTGTTATTTTAAATAATTTAGAAATACCTAAAATATCTGAGCTTCAGCCTATCAAGACATGCTCAATACTTGTATAGATGAATTACAACATTTGCCTTAAAGACACAGAGGTCAAGTTAATTGGCTGGAGGAATATTCAGTGCTCACAGCTCACAATAAAATAAAAGTGATGCATATTTAAGTTAATTTACACGTTTAGTGCTATGCAAACTACCAAGGCAATATTTAACAGTTTGAGGCAAAATAATAGCAGGTATTTAGACCCAAAACAATGAAAAAAAGAGGTGAAAGGAAACTCACACTTTTTAATTCTGATATGACTTCTAATTCTTTTACAAAGCAGTAGTCATCAGAATTATTTGGTATTCTTTAGAAGTAGAAAAGTAGACCAGTGAAACAGAACAGACCAGGAAGAATTAAAACTAAACTTAAGTGCCACCTTTTTCTTAACTATTTGCCTCAGTTTCCTCAATCATAGAAGGGAGACTACAATAGTACTTGCCTCCCAGGGTTGTGGTGGGATCAGAGGAATAGTCAGTCAATGCTTGTTAGGCCCTTGCCATGTGCCAGGCACCATGCTAAGCACTGGAGATACAGAAAGCAGCAAAAGATAGTCCCTTCCCTCAAAGAACCCACAAAATAATGAGTAGACACCATGTAAGAGCTAGTTTTCGTTGTTATCCTTATGTTAATGCTAAACAGAGGTCTTAAATAGTTAAGGTCCAAGGAAGGGGAAGAAGAGACTTATGCTCTTGATGGATTTATAGGAGAGTTTATGTCATGCTTGTAAAGAGCATTCCTACATACCTTTCATGATTTAAATACAGTCCTAAAACATCCACAGGGAAGGATAAGTTTAAAAAAAAGGAAAATTATCAACCTATATCATTACATAAAATCCACTCAAACTAATTTATCTAAGAAATCATTCATTATAACCAAATTGGATTTTTATCTTGGATGCAAGGATGGTTCAGTATTAGGAAAACAACATGAAATTAATCATTTTTTTTTTTTTTTACAAATCCCAAGCCTTGATTATCTCAATAACCTTAAAATGTAATCTTCTTGATGGCAGTGATTGTCTTTGCATCCACAGTATTTATTTAGCATGGTGTCTTTCACAATTAATGATCATTTATAGATTGATCAACATTTTTAGATTTGGATTGCTCCTTTGACTATTTTACTTCAACTTGCTATTCTCCCATTGCTCTCTTAATATACTTCTTTGTTTTGATTGGTTTTCCTCACAAGCAGACTTCCATTATTTGTCTCATTCCTTTTATTAATTGCCAGCTTAGGGCCTGCCTCATATTGATCACTTAATTCTAGCCAAGCCTTCATGATCCAGGGTGTCAAAAAGCATTCATGTTTTTTCTGTATGCTAGGCCCTCAGCCAAATGTGGGGAAAAAGAAATGACACAATTGAAATGACTCAGCCAACTGGGTACATAAAATGTATGTACAAAGATGACAAGTAATCTGGGAGAAGAGAGGGTTAGAATCTATGTGGCTAGATGTACTCCTTGGAAAATTCACCTCAGCAGCTATTTGAAAGTTGGATTGGGATGGGGAGAAACCTGAGTCAGGGTGACCAGTTAGACAGTTGCACTGACTGAGGCAGAAGGTAGTGAGAGTTTTGTTGCAGTTGTATGTGAAGAGGAGAGGCTGAAGGCAGGCAGGCAACAGTTACTTACTTGGTGCCAGGCACTGTACTAAATGCTGAGGATACAAGTTCTCAATTTCTGAAGTTACTTATATTCTAATTGGAGAAGACAACACAAAAACTGAAAAATGGGTTAAAGCCTGGACAGGTAATTTCCAAAATGGAGACTCAGGTAAGAACTCATCAGTGAAATTAAAAAGAATTCACAGGTACAGAGGAAAGTTCCAAAGTGAGAAGTCAGCTGAGGCAAAGAAGCAATGGTAGACCATTTGTTACTCCTGGGTCTAAGTTCTATGGTTCAGGACCATCCTCTCTCATTGTGATAGCCTTCTCAGTGATTTCCTGCCTGTTGGTCTATTCACTCCCATTTATCCTTTATGCTCCTTTTGCATAGCTCTGCTTATGGCGTTCCAGGCACTCTTCATTCTGTGCAGAATAAGGCCTAGGTTTTTGGATTATCCTCTATTCTAAGGCCTTCCACCACCCTGACTCCTACATACCTTTTAGCTTTATCTCATAGTAGTTCCCATTTTACATATTTTATGCTGTCCCCAAACTGGATCATTCACCAGATTTTTTTGCCCCTCCCATCTCTGTACATTTATATTCTCATCCTGTTTGGAATGGAAATAGGGGTTGTGCAGGGGCAGCCTTTTGGTGATTGCTTTTTTGTAGTAAAATTGTTTGTGTTTGAAGAATTGATCAGCACATGTTTTATATTCCAAGTGCCAAGTGAACATGAAATTGGGTCCCTATAATGTTCAAATTTTTGTGCACAAAAGTTGTCTTGGAAGGAAGAAAGAGATTCGAAGGTAATTCAGTTTTCAGAGATTGGTCGACAAGGATAGTTTTATCTGAGTGTTCAGAAAGCTGTGAAACTTGCTTTGCTAAGTTTTTAGCCTAAATGTATTTCTTGTTATTTTGAACATTTTGAGGTGGAAACTCATAAACTTAGGGGACAAAAGGTAGGGAGGAGGTGTAGCCTGCCAACATTGACCGTTACAACATTTTCTAAGTTTTTTTGAAGATGTAATATCAAGCAAGGATACCACTTTAGAAGCATCAACTTCAACTTTAGGTCTGCTCAGTTATTTTTTTCCTCCTTGTGAGTTTTTTCATTCTTTCTTTGAAGGATTAGAAAGAAGGGCAAATTTTGGAGAGACTTGTGAAAATACAGAAGAGCAATTCCATCTAGTATTGACTTCCCCACCCCACTGTCTTCTTACTAGCATGTATGCTAGCGAGGGAACACAAACCTTTTATGAATGAATTCCCTACAGTGCTCAGGGTATGCTGTCGATCTTTCTGATAGAAATTAAGACTTTCCACTCTGTAATTAATTTGTGCCTCTGTTTGGAGTTGTATCATCTCCCAACAAGTACTAAGGGAATACAGTTCTTTTACAATACTCTAAGATAAAGAGAATTAGGGGTATATTTTTCCTGTATTATTATATAGGTGCTTATTTTGGTATTTGTGAAGCGTTATTTGAGGTGATGAACATTATTTGGGGATATTAACGTCACAATTTATTTCATGGTAAGCCTGGAATTTTAAGGTGAATTGGTTTGTTTGTTTGTTTTTGTTTTTGTTTTTTTGGATACCATGCTTATATTAAAAACTGGGTATGTCTAGATTTTTTACTTTCCATAAACTGAACACATTTTACAAGCACATTTTAGTCCCTTAGGAAAATTCATTTTTTTCTTACAAAAAATATACCCCGCACTTGCAAATGTGGAATGTTTTAAAACAAACTGGCCCAGATGAAAGCAAATATGACAGTCTTTTTATTATAATAATTACTTCTACTTACTACCTGTTAAACAGATCAGGAAAGATAGGTAGCAAGTTTAGTATTTTAATTAGGTGGTAATGCACATTGAGAATTTCACTCAGATCTTGCTTAATATTAATACTTTGTTGAATTCATTCATTATAGTCTATTTCCATTTTAAAATTCACTAAGATGCCAGGAGATACTGGACTATCATTTGTTCATCTGATATGAATGTTCTTTTGACAATGGAGACTTTTATGTGAAAACATTGCCTAGTTTCATAACAAAACACTGAAGAACTCAGCTGCTTTTGTAGCTGGCACCACCAAGTCAATCTTAAACTGGAGTTTTGTTACATGTCATGTACATATTCAGCATTTAGACTGTTGAGGTCTTGAGCATCTGCACTCACAGTGATAGTGAAATTTTAAATTTCTAGTAAAATTTCTATGTCGTTCTGGCATTTTTGAAATGTTCTGAGGCAAACTATATACAGATTCAACTCACTATTTTTCCAGGTTTAATTGTGATAATCTGTTCTTTTATCAAAAAGAGAAGGATAAATACTCTTGAGAGGAAGGTGAAAATTGTTCATATTTAAGATAGCATAGTAGAGGAAAACATAGGAAATCAACTTATTCATTATGCTAATGTATAAAAACATTGGAATTCCAAAGCAGAATTTTATAGTCTCTTTTCTGCCATGCCCATTGATCTCCCACTCCACCTTGATTCTGTCTCATTTCTTAAAATTGAGTTTAGGATCTGTGAATCAGGACTCGATATTTCGTTTTAAGTTCTCTCCAGAAATAAGGTGGGGAGAAACCAAATACTCACTGGAATATAGCCACTAGCATTAATAGGATGTGTATGGAAAAAAATTTTTTTTTTTCAGTGAACTGATTGAAATAACAGAGACTCCCTTTTAGGAATGATTAAAGTAAGATAAATAAATCCTTTGAACCAAATTTTTTAAAAATTCTCTTTCCTTAGTGGAATTATAGTTGTACCCGAAGACAGAATTTCTTAGCTAAATCTTAGTGTTTTAAAAAAATATATATTTTTGTGTTTACATCCTCATTATTATTCAAAATGTTCCTCTCCTTCCCAGCTAACAGAACTTTACTCTTGACTAATTGCAGTTAGAGAACACTTTCCTTTTTATTGTCATAAATTATAATACAATTATACTTTCTACGGTATAATAGAATACTAAATTCCATTTTAGATTTTCAGCTATTTTCCTAATCTTTAAAACTTTGGTTTTAAGGCCTAGTAAGTGACGTACACACACACACACACACACACACACACACACACACACACACACACAAACATATATCACACCTCTTTCACTGAGCAATAACAGACTAGATTCTATAGAGAGGTTTTTATTAATGACTGATTTCTTTTGACAGTTGGCTTGCTAAAATAGTTGACAAATACATCTAGCTTTTATATCAGTGGGCTATCTAATGAGATTTCACATTTAGAGAATACTTTAGGTCATTATTGAGAGGAACCTTTGGACTGCTAGAAGGTGGTTATTTACTCACTTGTACTCCATTATGTTGGCAATTAAAAGCTAATTAATAAGATTCTAGGTTGATTTCATGAGGATAGCGTGGTTTGATTTTTGGTGGTTGAGGGTGGTAGGAGAAATGTGGTAAAGAATGAGAAATAGGTTTCTTTGAAGAACAAGCCTTATTGAATCGCCCACTTTGAATATTTTATTTTGCAGACTCCTGGTATTAGGGCTCGCCCAGGGAAACTTCAATGGTTTTGTGAAAAGTGCATTTCAAATAATCAGGTTTGTGTTTATTGGTGATTTATTCCTCAACTCTTTTATCTTCTCTCATTTCCTAAAAAAGGTACATATGTGACCTTGAGCTGGAGGCCTCTAATTTCCTAGGATTAACCTGACAGTAGAAAGAGTGTAGGATTTGGAGTCAAGGAAACCTAAATACAAATCCTGACTCAGGCATTTATTTTATTAATTGTGGGACTGCTGGCAAGCCCCCTAAACCACTTTGAGCCTAATGTAAAATGGGGACGATATCTGTGGGATAACACATGTAAAAATGACCTATAATGAGCATTATTGGACAATTTTAGAAAACTACAACCATAAATTGGTATTTATCCATTATGCCAGATTGATTTTCTTAACTCACTGATTTGACAGCCTAAGATTATTGTAGCCCCTCAGTCTACCAGAAATTTTAAAGAAAGGTCTTCCTATCTGATAGAATTTCTCTTCAGTTGTCTTGTGATGCAGTATACATTCTTATCAAGTAAAACAGTAAACTGGGTATAGGCTGAATGATGAGGGACATTTGGGGTGGGATTTTTGATTTACAGTGTAATTAGTTGAGTTATCTCTGCCCTGTAGTTCTTGAGTCCTACCCAGCTGCTTCTTCCAGCTCACAGAAGTTGGTATGGACCCATTCTCCACAGTATTCTTCTCTACCCACTTGTGCTATATCAACTAATGAAGGGTCTGGGGGTAAAGCCGTAACAGATTGTTTCTCCTCTGTAACTGAGAATTGATTACATGTGTATTATCAAATACTGTTGAGAATTTGTCAGGGATTCCTGTTTCAGATTTTAAAGACATTTTATACAGCCATCAAGACATGTAATGACCTGTTATTCTGTAATTTTAAGGTTGAAATCCTGGAGAAATTGGTTGAATTGACACAGAAACTATTTGAATGTGACAGAGACCAAATGTACTACAATCTTTTAACACTTTGCAGTAAGTAATTCAATATTATTGCCTGTATTTTGCTTTGAAATATCCTTATTTTTATGGTGATTTTTATAATTAAAACCTTAGATTAACACTATGGAAGTAGAATCTTATAACATGTTGTATTTGATAGTCAGAGCCTTGCATTAAAAACTAATTAATTTGGCAACATGGTGGTGCAATCTCTGCTACTAGGACTAGTGAATTACCTGAATTCCAGAGATGGTACCTACGGTTGGGCCGAAGTCAACTGAGTAATTGCAGTAAGTCTGGCACCAATATTACTATCCTTGGGTAGTGGGCACCCACCATGCTTTCTAAGGAAGGCTGTCTAGAGCAGGTTGGAAAAGTGCTGATTAAAATTGGGAGCAGAACTGTGAGGCACTGCGATACATCCAGGCTGGATTCACTGAAAGGATCTGTAGGATTAGTCATAAAGTTATTGCTGCTACTCTTCATCTGTAAAATGGTAGATGGGCTCTAATGTCCTTCAGGTTTTGATCCTCTGACCTCTAGTGCTGGACAGTTTATTATATAATGACCTATACAGGTTGTCCATTTCTGAGGAGCTCTCATTGTCAAGAAGTTTTTTTTCATTTATTGAACCCAAATCTCCCTTCCTATATCTTTCACATATGTTAATTCTACCTTTTTGAAGTATACATAGCTAGTCTTATACAGGAGAAACCTTCAGTTAAAAAATATTGAGAATTTAGTGAACTGCAAGTTCCGCATGAGTCAGTCACAGTGATGTGGCAGCCTAAAAAGCTAATAAGATATTGATCTGCATTAAGAGGGGCATAGCTGCTCGGGTCAGAGTTCATCTGCAGTATTGTGTTCTGTCTTTTATGCCACAATTTAAGGACATGGATGAAATTGGAAAGTGTTCAGAGGAGGGACAGCTAGAATGGTAAAGGGTCTTGAGATCATGTTGTGAGGAATGGTTAAAGGAACTGTTCATGTTTGGACTGGAGAAAAGAATACTCACAAAGGATATGATATGTATATTCAGGTATTTAAGAAGTCTGCCATATAGCTAGAGGAGGGACTATATTTGTTCCATTTGGCTCCATAAGGCAGGACCAAGAGCAACTGAAACTTAATGTTAGGGGAAAAAAAATCATTTGGTAGAAATTAGAATCATCTCACAGTGGAATGGGCTACTTCAAGAGGCAGTGGGTTCCTCCTCCTAAGAGCTGATCTTCATATAAACATTGGATGACCATTCTTTTAAAAAATGTTTTAGTGGGATATCCTTTTTCTGTGTGTGCTAACTTTGACTTGATGACCATTGAGTTCTTTACAGCTCTCAAATTCCACCATCTTCATATAAATAACTTTTTAAGTTCTGCTCTGTAGACATTTCACTTCATCTTGTCCTTTTTCTTACAGAAAAGCAGTGGTCAGAATTGTACCAACATGAACTGTTGTTACTGTCTTCAAGTATTATTTGAGAGATTTTTATGAAAGTAGGATTAGATGTGGTCTCCACTATGACCAATCTATCAAAGTTTTAGAGAGTTGGATTACAGATTAATATTATGATAAATCTATTGATATTACAGCCGTGATCTCAGGCAGTTTAGATCATGACTATAACCATGTTTGCTAATTAGTTAGATATTTTAGATTAGATTAGGTTTAGTGCCATGACCATTGTTAAAACATGCTCATGTTGTAATCAGTTAAGAGGTCCAGGTGGTTTTATTCTGAATTTCTTGATGCGAATACCCACATTATCCATTTTCTTCTTGTATAGTTGATTTTTTTTAGGCCTGTTGTTGACTTTTCCATATATCCCTGTTCAGTTTCGTTTGGTCCAGTTCATCAAGAACTTTTTGTATCCTGATTCTTGCTCAGGTTCTTCTTAACAGATGTTTTTTGATTGTCCTAGTCCCAATCACTGATAAATATACTGGGTTAACAGAGGCCTCAAGCCTGTTAACTCGATTACTTCCCTGTCAATCCATTAATCACTTCTCCTACATCTGAAGATTATATTGCTTTCAAATGTGCTTAGTTAATACTATCTTCTAGTTTAATGTGTTTTTGTCTTTTCTACTAGGATATTATGAGCCATTGTTAGATTAGCAATGTCTACAACATTTCCATGACTCGCCAATCTTGTAACTCAATAGAAAAAAAGAAAATATCATTAACCTATACTTGTTGATCCGTGCTGACTCAGTAATGATCAATATTACAATAATCCTTCCCCAAGAATATAAACTCAAACTGTTTTTTAATATCATACCAGTAATTGATGTTAAACTCTTTGACTTTTAATTTCAATGAAGTGATTTCTTTGTCCTCTTTTGAAAAATCAGTTTTTTGCAGTTTCCAGTATTGAGGCAAGGATAGAAATAGTCTCTCCGAAGCCTCAAAGATTACTGATAGTTGTTCGGCAGCTAAAAATTTATTTAATACTTTTGCATGTAGGTTTTTTTTTTCTTAGTCATACCAGACTCTTGGATCTTTCTCAACACGTAACATACCATTTCCCATCTCCATACACTGGCGTTCCATACCTTTATATGCCCTTTCGCCTAACTTTCACTTCATAGAATCTGTATTATATGTCAGAACTCAATTCAGATACCATTTTCTATTGGAGACCTTTCCCTGTTCCTCCCACCATGGGGGTACATCAGGTAGACAACAAGTATATGCATGTAATTATGATAATGTCAGGAGATACAAAGACAGGCAAAAAATAGTGCCTGTACTTAAGGAACTCATATTCTAATGGGAGAAATGATATATAAATAACTGGGTTCATAAAAGATATATTCAGAGTCAGGTTGCATTCCATCTTCCCTGTATCTTACTTACTATATTCATGTTGTCTCCCCCATGAGAAGGTAAGCTTCTTAAGGGCAGGGACGGTTTTGTTTATTTTTTGTGTCTCCAGCACAGGACAGGTTTCCTGGCCCATAATAAGCATTTAGCAGATGCTTGCTGATTTATTCTGTTTGTTCATTTAGAAAAGAGAAGCCATCCCATTGCCATGTCTCAGTTATGAGTTATGTCACTCTGTGTTAGTGGTTATAGGAAGTCATCTTTATCTCCTTGCATTAAGATCTCTAGTTCATTTGGCTTCTGCTGATGAGCCAAGCCAACTATGAATGGTATTATCCTCTGAGGCAATCAGCATAGATATTAACTCTTGTTAAAAAAGAAGTATTTGATAAGAACTAAGTCATATCCTAGTAGAAGAGTATTTCTTCTTATTGGGCAGCTGGTGGCAGTGAGCCTGGAGTCAGGAAGACCTCAGTTCAAAACCAGTTTGTGAACCTGGCAAGTCACTCCACTTCTGTTTGCCTATTTCCTCATTTGTAAAATGATGACAATGATAGCATCTAACCCCTGGGGTTGTTAGGAGGATCAAATGATATAACAGTTATGAGCTGTTGGCACATGGTAGCTGGACATAGTCAACACTATATAAATGTTTGCTATTTTTTAAAAAATTATTTTTAGTTAGATTTGTAGGCTGCATAAGTTTTAATTGGTAATTTATTTCTGCTTTCATACATAATTGTCTTATACTAAAAGAACTAACTGGTCCTTAAGAAACAACATCATTTCAACGGGAGGGAATTCTACTTCCCAATGCAAATAGTCCTTGCCAGCCAGTTGCTCAGTTTGACAAGCCATGTCTGCTGAGATGAGAGATATAAGCTAGAATTTATTAGATTCTGTCATACAAATCATCAGTCAGCAAGAAAAGACACAACCAATTCTAGCTACTTAAATAAGTGGAAAAGGTTTGCAGCTTTATGTCATCTTAAACACAATAAACCCCTGCCTACTTTCTGTTATTTTAGACCCTCAGTGTTATCCTTCATCTGTTACACGCCAAAAGTTACTAAGCAGACTTTTATGAGAAATGGCCACCCCTTGCATAATTTAATTTCAGTTAGAGACTTTTGAATTAAATACATAAGCAAGATGAGGTCACACACAAACACAATTCTCAGAGTAGAGTAAATAGACTTGAAATAATGTTTTTTCTTCTTATAATGTCCAGTAATAAGATTGCTACAGATATTGAAAGGCAGAGCCATTGGCCTATTTTGAATTTTACCTTCTCCTTCTCAAAACCTCCCATCATATATGTAATTGATTGTAAGGCTCACCAAGGCAATTATTGACTTTAGAAGGTTGATTTCTGAATTCCTTCCCAGTGCAACAGTCATGATTCTGTATACCCATACTAAGGAAGATGTAATTCTAGAAATGTATTTTTGGGGTAGAAGGACATAGATCTAATCATCTTAACTTGTAAGAACCACTAGATACCTAGATTGATTAGGGGAAAATATTTCTTGATTAAAAAAATTTTATTTCTTTAAACAGCATGTGTGAAATCTTTGGTCTTAGGATGGCAATTTGGCATAATGTTGAGAGCATTGTCTTCCACTTTGAAAGAGTATTGGCATTACTTTTTATATCCAAGCTTTATAACTTTAGGCAAATTTAACTTCTCAGAGATACTGTTCCATTGTCTAGGACTAAATGACCCAATGTACCACCTCTGTATTATACAGGGTTGTTAAAAAGAAAATGCTTTGTAATCATAAAAGTGTTGCATATGTTTGAGCTGTAGTAACTGTGACCTGGTAATAGTTACAGTAGTATAATGTGTGTTACAGCCTCATTGCTTACATTGCTCTTGTATGGTTTCTGTGTCACTTGTTTTGAAATGCAAATCAGAAGACTTCTGATTAAATGGTACTGCTAAGAACAAATTTGAAGGTTCTATCAAGCGTCTAAATCTGTACTTTTGACATTACTTTAATGTATGATAGCCTTGACTAAAAGGGTCTACATCCTTATCAAAAGTTAAGCCTATTTATTTGCATAATTTGGACATTTGTGCTTTTGAACTTATTTGACATCAAGACTTAATCATGTTTTACAGAGGAAAATAATGACTGGCAGAGAGCTGATGCCATTTGGACTAAAATACAAGAAGAAAATATCATTCCTCGTCAGAAGACATTGAAGTTGTTGGGTGAAATCCTCAGAAATAACAATCAGGATGTTCCATTTGATATACCCATGGTAATTTGAGGAGAGAAGTTATTCTTGAAAAAAATTTTTGTTTATACATTATAGAACATTGTAGGTCTAAATATTAACCCATTCTTATAGACATGTTCTTTTTAAAAAATAAACTCAATAACTTTCTTTTTAAGTTGTGGTATGACAATCCTCTTGAAGCTGATCCTCAACACAGCACAGGCCTGCCCCCAGAAGTAGTCTTAAAGAAAGAGCTAATGACTGCGTGCCAGAGGAAGAAAAGCGAAGGTAAAGAAATACCTTTATCCAGCTCCATAGCAATGCTCTAAATCCTGGCACAAAACACCAACTGTGAGCCCCCAAATCTTAGCATAAGTATCATTGTTTTTGCTGTTAACAATTGGCATATGCTTTTCCTCCCACCTTGTTCAACTCTCCTTGAGGTGTAGACTGGTATGCACTAAGATACAGATCTTGACACTTAATCTACTCTCTTTTGATCTTTTGGGGTTTCTCTGAAGGAAGATTCAGTAAGGCTTGCTGACTAGGTATTTAAAGGAGCCGTGAAAGTGAATTATTATTTCTCAGGGACCAGAAGAACAAATCTTGAGCTAAAACAAGCATGGTATGCAGGGCAACTTGATTTGTCAGTACGGTGATGGATTTCCCTTTTAGATGTACTGATTTTGAGTTGTTCTGAAATATGTAATTGGAAATATACTGCAACGATTAGGTGCTTTAAAATTCAAATTCAGAAAAGAGGTCTGTAGATTGGGATTTAGGTTGTTCGAGTCATAAGAACTGCAGAACTCTCAATGGTAGAGACTATTAAGAGAGAAGAGTAGACAGATATGTGTGAGGCCTTGTGGAATAAATGTAATTTGTGTTCAGAGGAGGAAGAGGACACGTTCTGCATTATAGCAGTATTCAGCCAGAGAACTGAGGAACATCGGTAACTGGCTGCCAGCATCTGTGTGGATCCACCAGATCTTTAGCAAAGAGGACCTGCTACCTGACTGGCCAGGTCAGTCCTCTGGTAGTTCACTTGAGGCAGAGACTGAGGCCTAAAGACCAGCCTTAAGGGAAATCCCCATCGAAGTAGAAAGAGTCAGAAAGTATATGTTAGGGGAATATAAGCATAGCATTAACTCTGTTGTATGAAGAATGAATTGTAAAGTAGAGGATCTGTTTTCAGGAAGGAAAGCTATTACAGTGATCTAGCAAGAGGCCATAAGGTTCAAATGTACTGGGGTGGTGGCCTTGTGAATGGAGAGAGTTGGTAAAAATCAGCAAAGGCTTTAATGAAAAAGGTGTATTAATTGATTGGATGTGGAAAGTAAAGAGTTGATAATAAATAGGTTGTCAGTACCTCATTAAAAGTCTCTTCCACCCCTTTTAAGTTCTTAAGGTTTATTTATTTATATATTTCATATTAGCTTTATTTCTGAATTTATCCTTCCCCTACCCAGTGAGCCATTCATTGTTTAAAAAAATTAAAAAGGGTGTTTAGGGGATGAAATGCTCCACGCGCACTATGCGGGAGGCGTATTTTCTTTACTCTGGAGCCACACTTGAGTATTATGGTTACAGTTTTAAAGTTACTTTTTTTTCGTCCTTTGTATTCTTCTAGTCCTTATTTCACTCTCCTTCAGTTCAGATGTCTTATGCTTTTCTGAATTCTTCATATTAATTTCTTATTTCTTTGGATTACTGTATTCCCAAACAACAGGCTTATCTTTTTTCCAGTTCCTTATTACTACAATGAATGTGGCTATGAATGTTTTGGGAAGGAAAAGAGAATAAGCATTTATGTAAAGCCTGCTACATGCCAGGCACTGTGCTAAGAACTCTCCAAATATTATATCGTTTGGGTGCCTATGACACCTTTATTTCTAGCTGTTGGTTTTTGGGGTCTAACTTCCTTTCAGTGGAATCCCTGGCTAAGAGTGTGCTCTCATTTTAAACGCTTCTTTTTTGTAAGTCCTAATACTTTCTGCCATGATTAAACCAGTGTGTTACAGTTAGTTTACAGATATCCTTATTTTCCTACAGCACCTCCACAGTTGATTTAATTTTTTGTCGCTTTTGCCTGTTTGGGCACTAAAACCTCAGTTTTGGTCTGCATCTCTCTTATTATTAATTTGGAGCAATCTAGTATTGATAATAATTTGCAGTTCTTTTAAGAATTGTTCATATCCTTTGACCACTTAACTTGATCTTTATAAAGAAATTATTTCAACTGTTGTGGATATGTCTTGTTAAAACTAAATTTTAAAAAATTAAGTTGTTAAGTTCATGTAAACAACCCATATAAGTTTAATATGACTATATTATAAGTATTTTGGGAAGTTTATTTTATATGAAATTTTTTTAAGCCCTTGTTACTCCAGCTGCAGTTAATTTAATAAACATGTGTTATTTGAAATTCTTTCCTAATAGGTAGAGTGGTAGATAATAAGGGTTAATTAATTTTTACCACCAACTACCCAGATACTGAAAGATTTCAAGATTTACAAATATTGTCTTTCCATATAGGATTGTAAGCAGTTCAACTTTGATAAGTCCCTTGTGACTTCTCCTTGCTGTTTACTTTTTCATGCTTCTTCTCATTCTTGTGTTTGAAAGTCAAATTTTCTTTTCA
>CM053769.1:159441148-159488209 GCA_028658325.1 Potorous gilbertii | reverse complement strand
AAAAGGAGCAAAAATTTTTGTACCAAATGTAGCTGCTTTGCAAAGTGAAATTTCTTTGTGTGGCAATTTATAGCTTTCGCTACTGGTAGTAATTTACGTATGATATCCATAGAGCAGCAATCTTTTGAAAAATACATTTCGTACAGACATGACAATTTTTCACCAAAAGGTGATAATTTTAGTAACTTAGGATTCAAATTTTGTCTCTTGTACTTAAAGTTTTTACAAGGTAACAATGACCTTTGTTATTAATTCTTATTAATTATTCAAGGTCAACCAAAAATATCTTATTTTCTTTGTACAATATACAATTGTACCGAACTTTTATAGGAATTAGCAGATGTCTTAGATATTGAATTTTCAAATTATTTCATAAAACAAGGAATATCAAGGAAAATAAGGAAAAAACAAGTGATATTAAAAAATAAGAGTACACAGTTTCATTGTATTTTGTCTGTAACCTGCAGTTTTATAAATGTTACCTTCACTTGTGATGTATTGTGCTTCATAGAGCCATAAGAGAAGTTCACCAGGAAGGGAATGATCTGCAATAAAACCATGATATATTTTGGGAATATTTATTTGTAGTATAAAATACAAATTTATAGAGTATCTCAGATAGTATAGTAGTTTGGTTTTTAAGATCCAACTTTTATTTCAACTTAAAATTTATTACTGTACCTCCTGTGTAATTGGATATTTATCAGATGACTGAAATAAGGTTTAACTTCTTTTCACTTTTTGGGAGGTGGGGAGAGGTAGTGGTCATAACCCACGTCTAGCTAATTGTAGAATATAAAATGTTTTTCACAAATACATTTTTCTACAATAATTTCGTAATATATTTCTGTGTTGAACACTAAATGTATAAGTGATATGAGTAATATAGCCACGTATTGTAACCCGACATAGAATGAGAGTGATACAGAGATTTTTAAAGTTCATTTGCATATGTTGGGGGTAAGTAGTTAATATGTAGCAGTACTTTTAGTGTTTGAAATGGTAAGTTTTGATGTTTCGGATTTGTTCTTGGAAATGTGTTTACCACCCTAGAGTGTCTTGGTTTGTGTTGAAGATGACCTGAAAGGTCTTTTGAGGAGGTGCCCCATTTTCTCAATGTGGTCAAAGATGTGAACCTGATGTCAGACACACACACACACAGACACACACACTCACTCACTCACTCTCTCTGTCTGTCTGTCTCTCTCTTTCTGTTACGACTCCAAATCTGCTTAGATTTTTCTTATAAACATTAATGTTTAGTTCTGAGTTTGTGTATTTGCTGTTATATTTGATAACAAGATCCTTGTGTTTGTTGAAGGCCATATGTGACAGATCAGTTGTGCACCATCTTTATTGTGAAGTGTTTGTATACAGTACAGAGTGGATTATAGTCTCAATTGGATGTTTACAGCTAGGCAATTTTATTTGAGAAAAGTAAGTGACTGAAAGTGTAGTTACTTCTCTTTGGGTAACATCTTTTCATTCACTGACAGTTATTGTGAACGAGTGAAATAAAACTGTTAATCAGTCAAACAAATGTTGCTTAGTTTACTTGTTAGATATCAGTATATTTGAAAATTGTATGTTTTTGTGTAAGTCCTGTCGTAGCCAAATAATTTGATCTCCCAATTCCAGAATTGTAGGCTACATTCACATTAATACTGTTGTGCTACAGTTCCGACTATTGTAACCACCCACCTATAGATTAAAGATAGCTTTAAAATGGTTCCTTTCCTTCACTCAGACTAAATCATGTATCTGTGATTGGAATTTAATAAATATTAACAAGATTTTTGAAACATTGGCTCATCACTGTGATGGTCCTAAATTTGATGGATTATTTTTGGACTAGCATATATAATTTACTAAGTTTTAAAAATCCAATGAGAATAATTTTTTTTAAAAAAAGAATTCAAGTTGAAATACATCCATTTGGGCTAATTTACAGTTTTTTAATATGTAATTTTATCCTGAAGATTAGTAGAACGAAAAGGATTTGTTTAAAAAAAATTTTCTTTGGTGAAATCTGAAAACCATTTTTTTTCAGTTATTTGAAATTGCATTTGTGGATGTTTTTTCTTGTTTCTTTGTAGATGCATATGCTATTTTTCTAGAGGCACAGAAGAAAAATGTTGTGTTTTCTACACTTGTTTATTCCACAGTCATAAAATTATTGTTGGCTTCTGGTAGTCTTGATGAAGCCTTGAATGTGAAAAACATGTAAGTATATTTGAGAATGCTCTTTCTTTCTGTTTACTCTTCCTTTTAAATGTCACCAGTTGATTTCTAAGAAAATGCCTAGCTCCCTATTGTCTTAGTTCCAGACAGAAAATGGGTTACTGCTCAATTATTCTCAGGTACTTGAGTGATTCTAGATTTAAAAATAATGCAAGTTTTAGAACAGTCCTTGTTTATTTTTCACGTTTATTTCCTCCAATAACATCTTGGAGCCTTGATTTTGTAACAAAAAAAGCAGTTAAGGAAAGTTGATCAAAGACTATTTCTGACAGCACATGTACCATTCCGTACCTATAGTCAGCCAGCAGGCTATTGAAAGTAAGGAAAGCAAGTTTCCTCATCTTTTCTGGACCCAGAATGTTCCTTGAAAATAATTTCAATTTTGCCACCTTTCCATGTTTTTTTCTTTGTTTTGTTTTGTTTTTTATGTTATTGAGTTACTCTGCATATATGCACCACTTCTCACTACTGCTTGGGTTCCTACAGGTCTTCACATGTTACTCTGAATTCATTGTATTTGTTGCTTCTTTTTGGCAGAATAGCATTTTATTACATTTATAATTTGCCCAGACACTTCCAGTGTATGAGCATCAATTTTGTTACCAACTTTTTAAAAATAAGGCTACAAAATATGCTACCAAAATTATTTGTTATACGAGTCCTTTCTGTCTTTGAACACTTAAAATTTTATGCCTATTTATGGGTCTCTGGTTCAAAGGACATGAACAATTCTATGACTTCTTCCATAATTCCTAATGTTTGTTTGCTACATCAATCTGCATTAATTTTCTTGAACGACTAATTCTTTTTGTCATTTTTTAAGACTCACCTTTTTAGTAAAAAAACATTTTTCCTGTTGTGACGTATAACTGTGAGTCATGGAGTGGTATATAGTTCATTTTTAAATATTTATATCTCTTTTGTCTTTGGTACTTTGAATGTGAGATGAAATAGAGTACTTTTAACTATAATTGAAAATTCCCTAGTTGGCCTTTGATATTTTGTGTTACTTATTTCCAGAAATCAAAATTTAACAAAAAATGTGAATCCTCTTTACCTTATTCCTCTTTTAGCACTCTGAAGGAAGGTCACAAACTGAGATAGAAAAAAAGAGGAAGACAGTTAATTCTTTCTGCTTACAGAAATTACGCTTTTACTGATATTTATCATGTTCCAAACTGGTTGACAAGCCTTTATTAATCACCAGTCCTTGCTACACCCTGAGAACAGAGGGGAAAAAAAGAGTTAACAGCTGCTACTTTCAGGGAGCTTGTGTTAGTTTGGGAGAGGTGACATCAACATAAATAAGAAAAGAAAGCTTGCTATTATGTATGTTAAAATAATTAACTGTTATCCTGTTACTCCCTCCTATTATGATGCATTTGTTTTATTTTAATTTTTCTGTTTCTATAGATGAGAATGAAAGGATGTCTTGTGTTACAGATAGTACCTTTTCAATTGAAAGGAATCTCAGAAGCCCTTTAGTTCAACACTCCACTTTACTCCCTCACCTACCCCTAATTTTATAAATGAGCTACAAAGACCCAGTGATGCTTGGTCGTATAATAAGAAGTTGAGCCAGAATTTGAACTCGGATCCTCTTAATCCAAATCCAGAAGTCATTTCCCTGTAGGATTCTGGCTCACTATATATCCTGGGGAGGTTTTATGTATAGATTTTATAGAGATTTGGACAACCATCGAGGCCTTTTCCAAGACAAATGGAATATACAAATTTTTAAACATGCATTTAAAACAGGAGTTTTAAATATACATTTGGAATATGTTTTCCTTAAATCTACCGAGACTATAGCAAGATCAGTTCCTCAGAAATGTTTTTAATAAACAGATGTATTTCACCACTTAAAGGTAAGAAGGTAAATTTTTTCCAAAGTAGTTTAAAATAAAAAACCCTTACCTGTTTTCTTCATTTCCTCCAAAATAATGAGAAATGCTGCAAGACCCTGGAAATCATGAAAGATGCATTTTGTCTTAAGAAATGGGAATGACATGATGAAGTAAAAAGGCAAAAAAAAAATGATGCGAGACCATTAAGAAAATGTAACATATAAGAAAACGAGGCTAAGAAGTGTGCTGCAGCAGTTGTTTTCCAGCTGTGTTAATGCCACCTTGGCATTCTTTTGGGTCTTATGACAGCTGGTGATGCCATGGATAGAACACTGACCCTCGAGTCAGGAAGAGCCGAGTTCAGATACACCCTCACACTTAACTAGCCATGTGATGTAAGCTCATCCCTTGACCTCTGTCTGCCTCAGTTTCTTCAAGTGTAAAGTAGAGGTAATAACAGCCTTCATCCCCATGTGGTGAGGGTCTAGTGAGATAGTAATTGTGAAGTGTATTGGAAGCACCGCAGTAACTAGCATTGATTTCCTCCCACGCCCAGAGTTTTACCGTCTTTTCTTTGTCTTTTCCTTATTGTAATCTTTTAAGAGAGTAATGGATCCTGTTTTCCATGATGCTACCTAAGTCAGTTGTAGAAAAGGAACAAAAATGAGGGAGTGCTTGAGCAGTTGTTCTCCCAGGCATCTGTAATCGGTAGGGTACTTTTAAGCTCGTCCTCCAACCTTGAATCTCTTCCTTTCACTTTACGCCTTGCTCTCCTTCCTCTTTATGGAGTATATTTCACAGCAGCGCAGGACTGACCACTGTGATGTTTGTTCTCTTATTCCATCAAGAAAATATCATGTCAGTACCAAGGCCATTCTAATGGCAAACTATCCATTCTCCCTCTTTCCCATGGACCCTTTTCTTTTGCAGTTTTTCCATTGTACTGGAGAACTAGATAAGGAAATGATACACTGAAGCAATTCTAGTATATATCTTTGAGCACTCCATTTAATCTACATTGTCTACTTTGTTCTCTGCAGCCTTGGATACATTGTTTTACTTTCAGTTTCCATCTTAAATCTAGGAGTTGGATTAGACCAGTAAAAAAGAAATGTAGACTTTAAAAGTTTGATGAGGAAGTAACTTTATTCTGACAGTTTGACCAAAATGACCTATTGCAGGCTAGTGACAAGATACCACAGCCCCATAGATAGCATAATCTGGCCCTGAATGTCAGCAATGGCACAGTTACTCACAATCCATAAAATAGCAGTCTGTCGCTATAATTACCTACTTAATGTCACTTGTTCAACCTTAAGAGCAGTGATTTTTTCTTATGAATTAAAAACTCAGTCTTTGTTTTTATTATACCTTTGCTATCTTTTAATGTGCGGTAGCGGCAGTTGACCTCTAGTGATAGTTGTTGTAATTTTTTTTTCACAAGGTTATTTAACCCTTCTAGCCTAGTAATGGAGCCCCAACAGTAGTAGTAACAGCTGCCTTTCAATAATGTAAGTTGAAGGCAACTTTCGTTTTATTTTTCCTTGTTAGAATTTCTGGTTACAGCCCACTTATACCCTTTTGAATATGTAGGATAGAGAAATGTTTTGTTTTGCTTTATACCAAAGTTCCAGTTATCATGCAAATATACTTTCTATGCTTTATAATCAGAATTTTTAAAGACTAAATTAAGCATGGGGAAGTAATAATGGAATTAAAGCAGCAATGAACAATAAAAATTATAAAATTAAAAGAACATTGTGGTTTAGGGTTTTTACTGTCATGATGATAGAGCTACTCTTTATTAATGCAGCCTTCTCCCTTTGAATGTTCCGAGTTATTTTCTCTTTCCTCTACCACCCCTCTCTATTTTTATTTTTAAATAGATTAGTAGTAGCAGCAGCAGTAGTAGCAGTAGACTACCATAACCTGGCAATTTTTCTCTGATAATTTTTCTTTTAAAAATAACATTCAGTTTTCCCAGTAGTTTCATGAGGAATTTACCTATTCATTTTGTTAAGTAAAAGTCTTAATTTTATTGAGTTTTTTTCATTTTTAGGCCACATCCATTTCTTTCTGAAATATTTAATTTTGAAAAATTTTTATTTTAAGCCAGAAAGTCAACAACAAACCTGAAAATTTCCAAAATAAAAAGCCAAAATCAAAATAATCATAAATCCCTTACGTACAGCTTGTTTTCAAAACTGGCATTAAATGTTCCTTTGGTGTTCTTTTCTTTTTTGTATATCATTTTTCATTTTCTTTTGCTACTCAGATCCTCCAACTCAAGAAAATGTGCCTCCCTTCCACTTACTTTCCCCAGTACCAAAATTTTAGTCGAAACAAATATGCTGTGAGGATTGTGTCTGTAAATATATCTATCACTGTGTCACACCCCAGCCCCCTTGTTTCACCAAGTCATGGGTGGTCATTGCGTTGCTCAGAGTTCTTAATTCCATTCAAGGGTATTTTCCTTTATATTTTGATCACTATGTAAATAGGTCTCCTGATTCTGCACACTTTATTCTGTTTTAGTTTGTACAAGTTTTCCTGAGTTTTGAAGGGATTGTGTTAAGGGAATTATTTTATAGTATTTATTCATTCATTTTAAATGAATATTAAGAAATTCTCAGTAGTAAATATTCTAGTGTCTAAACGTATATGGAATCCCAATATTTAGTCATGTTATTGTTTGAAAAAATAAGTAATCCTAGAGCATATTATCATTTGTTCAAAATACGCATGTGACTTGGGTTTTATGGTCTCTTTAAAAGCCTTTCCAGATCTAGACCAGTGATGGTGATGAATTGCTATATTGCATACTGGCCATAACCATTATTCCTTGGGATAAGGCCAGTTTTCATTATTGAGAATAGTGCATACTTTCCTGTTGACTGTGCTGTGTCATCTGCACACAGCTCATAGGCAGAATTGTATCATTGGAAATATATACTTTTCATCATTAGTTATATTTTTCCATGTAGGATTAAGAGAAAATACTCCACATATTCTTTAGGATAGGCTTTATTGTTACCACTTTTGTAGACGGGGGAATATTAAGGAGTGATCGTTTCTTTGGCCAACTGCTAAAAGTAAGTAATATAGATTTTCTCCCCAAAAGATCCAAATTTTGGATCATAAGTAAAACCATTTTCAGCAGTTTATATACCCAGATATAAGTAAATGCCTTTTTACATTCCCACTTTAAAGTACTTTGAATGCTGCTATTTGGCATTTATTTGGGCTGTGTAACCAGTGTAATGCCTCAAAGACCTTTCTATGTTATCCATTCTGTGAATTTTGTGCCAAAGTCTTAGCTTTTAGACTCTGATGGAGAATTGGGGATGGGGAGCTGGAAGGGTTAAAAAAAAGCCTACTATCTTAATTCATGAGACTAGAAAAAACTCACATCTCAATGATATCTAGGGCAAATCTCTCATTCTTTATAATCTTTTACTTTTAGATAAGTATACTGTACACAGAGTAAGAAGTTTTTTAGTATTGGAATGATAAGAAAAGCTTTTATATAGTAGTGACTGATGTTTATTTAATCACGATGAAGATTGGGGAAGGTAAATCCTTTACTACATGCAATTTATGGTGCCATGCTCGAGTTGTTGACTTGACTTAAAGGCTTTGACAGATGGGACAAAGGGGAAAAAGGCAAACTGAGCAATGGGCGCTTTGGGAGAGATTAAGAGGATTGGTCGGGGGAGTAAGAGAATCCTGAATTCATTGGCTGCACTGGGGAACCTCAGAGGCTGAAAGTGACTGAGAGGATAGTCTTGTTGTGGTCTTTGGAGGATTTTCTTGGGATTGATGAGAATAATTGAGCAGTGACCTTGCTTTCCCTACAATCCGCTCAAGCTTAGAAATTCAAGTTCATAGGCTGCTCAACTGTTTGCCACAAGAACATCCATCAGTGAGTTTTATCTTGATTTTTTTATATGGCAAATGGCAACAATTGCTTTAGCTTTTTTTTCCCCATGGAGATTTTTTAATCTGAAAATGAACCTTGTAAAGTTATATTTCGGTATTAAGGCCATCTAAATTTCGTTAGAAATAGTATACTAAAAACATAAAATTAGTCTATTTTTAAAAGCAAGTAGGTTTTAGTAATCAAATATTTCTTTGCTCTTGAGTTAAAAAGTTTTTTATCTTAAGGATAGCACAAAAGTGATATGCCATTTCCCTTTTGATGTGGCAAAGGCATTAGTACTACAGCATATTCAGCTTAAAAATTGTATGCATCTACATGACAGAAATTTGAAAATTAATCAACCAAATGATACGGTGTTAGTTCATAATATGCTTTAGTTTATATTTAAAATATACAGGGCTGAAAATAAATGTTTCAATTTTATTGTAGAAAGAATAGTTTTACATTTTATAATTATGGTGAACATGAAATAAAAAGAGGAAAAAGTATCCAGCTTAGGATACAGCAGAACAATGCAGGGCATGCAGTTATTTTAGTCATCTAATATGTCAGCATTCAAGAATCTGAACCGATTGTTTAAAAAAAATCTTGTACTTTGTTTCTTTTGTTGCTCATTTCCAACTTTGTCATCTGTCAGAATGCAAAAAAAAATTATCCTTCTATAACCATTGACAGGATAACACAAAAGCTGTCTCCAGGTCGATATTTTGCAGCAATATTTTTAACATACGAACAGTAGTTTTTATAATTTCACCTTGGTGCTCAACCATTTATTATCGTATCAGAAGCATGTCAGTAATTCCTTTCTAAATGTCTGCTTCTTTTAGTGCTGAGACCCACATCAAGGGCTTCACACTGAACGATGCTGCCAACAGCCTCCTCATCATAACGCAAGTTAGGCGGGATTATTTGAAAGGTATGTCACAATGCTTGACCTTTACGTCACATTAATGCCTCTGCAGATTTTTCTTGTAACGCCCTTCGAATACTTGGATAAAGGAGTCCATTTAGCAAATTACCTGCTTATCAAGAGCCTTTTGTGGTAGCTGAGAGACGTAAATTACTGTACATGCATTTATAATACAGCTTGAATATGAATGTACTTGTCATTTGACCACTTAGTCCAGTTTCCATTCCATTTAACACAAGATGGGTTTTCTTAAGATGAATCCCAGCTCTTCAGACATGCAAAATTTGTACTCCAGAACGAGAGAAAGTACAGGCTTTCAAGTGCGTTAAAATTCACAGCACAAGTCATTTTGCTTTGGAAATTAACATACTTTAGAGCATCTGAAACAATTCTCAGCAGTTGTTTCTTGCATATTGTGTTGGTTGTGTGAGATATCAAATGAGTTAAATTGAGTGTTAAATGTGCATGATTGTGCACTAAATGATTATAATATTGATTTAAAAAACTTAATCTAATACTTTTTTAATAGTTCACAATACCAACAGTAATAAAATGTAGAGTGCTTGTCTCAGGGTTTAGGATTTTTAAGTCAGTTTTATTAAGGGATCTCAGAAATGTTGGTTGGGACATTGAACTTGTATTGAATCAAGATGGTATCCTTTATTACAATACTGCTGTTTTCTGTTTGCGCAGTGTAGTTTTGATTTAGAACTGATGAGGCTGTTAGCAAGGGAAAATGTTCTTCAAATCAAGGCTGTCTTAACAGTGTCCCTTTTTCTTCCTCCCATCCGCTGTGTTTGCCAATTTGGCAAAGCTATGATTATTTACTTAGATTAGAGATCTCCAAGAGTTAGATGAAAAGAATCACCATTTTATTGCATTGTTGTATTCTTTAGTAGTATTAAAATACTTTACCTGTGAATTTTTATAAGGTGACTTTTAGACTCCTGCTCCTATGTGAAATGCACACATAACCCAACCATAGTGCTGAGAGGGAGAATTTAGCATACTAGCTATTCATGATTTCGTTTCTATTACTACATAAGGAGGCTCTTACATTTCATTTATACTTTTAGTTAGGCCCAAATTTGTTTAGAGAGATTAAATTTTTTTTAAGTGGTTCAATGTTACCACCCTATCATTGATGCCCTTAGGGTCCTCCTCCTCTTTCAATCTTAATCCTTCCTTACCTAGATGAAAGCAGTCTTACTTTCATCTTTTGTAATAAGAAAGGAAATTGTGTATTAAATGATGTTGGGGAGAAAGTTGCAATTAAGTTTTTTTATTTCTTGAAGAAGATGAGGGTAGAGGACATGAAAATGCAGATAATTTGCCTAGAATGTTAAATATTTTAAAAGTATAAAAAAGGAGAAACTAGAGACTATGTAGCAAGTTCATTTTTGGTACACCCCAGATGGCTACTTCTTTTGACATGAAAATGAAAAACTAGAGTATTTGGTCTTTGGGAAAGTTTTTATACAGAATCTGAGCATGGATTCATTTTTGTAGCTGCCACTTGTCTTTATAAGTAGTATATGGTTAGCCATTAATTATATGGTTTCTAATATTTGACATTGTATCGTGGATTGTTATCTTCTCCCTTGCTATCAACTATAAGCTCCTTGAAGTCAGGGCCATGGCTTTGACTGCTGTACTTGTTTATGCTTCATTTTCTTCTTCTCTTCCCCTCTGGCTAATATTATGGCAGAGGGTTGAGTTGATAATTGGTGCTCAATCATTAACTTTCTTTTTTTTCCATTTTTAGATTATATCATTACTCATGAAATAGATGTGGACATAAAGAAACATTGGCATCAATAAAGCTAACTCAAATTAGACAGCCATCCTTCTCTCCCTACCCTGTCCCCCTCCCTTCATCCAGTCCTGGCCCCCTCCCACTGCACTCCCCTTATACTACCCTGCCTCCACATGCCATGTGGTTACTTCGCTGCCCTTGGCTATCGACTGCCCATGTGCTCTTTTGGCTCTCCCTAGGTCAGCTTTTCTCTAACCCTTACTGTAACTTCCCATTTGCCAGTTCCCATTTGCCAGTTGCTGAAAGAAGTAAAAACCCTTTTTTGGGAAAGGCCCTTTATTGCTGGTTTGATGAACCAGTTTGATCATCTAGTTAGAGAAGTTTTATTTGGTGCCCTTAAAATACCACCATACTTTCCACCATTAATATGACAGTTTGCTAGGAAAGAAAGAATGATTTTGAGAAATATTTTTCCAGAAGTACCTGAAATCTGTGTAAATTGCTCCTTTCAGGTTCAAGCATAAGGCCTATCGTTGTTAGGAGCGTGCTTTCAATGATTTTCCTAGTTTCTTCCTAGAGCTGCAGTTTCTTTGAATTTTGGGGAGAATAGGTAAAATTCCAAATGCAAATTGTAATTTTAATGAGGAAAAAAGTAATTTATATATTTGTGGGATTGAATAATGGGCAGTGATGTCCTCACACTGATGGAGATTATTCTTAGATTTGTTAATGGCTTATGTTTTCTTTGATAAAGTTATGTAAAACGTTCAATAAAAATGAGGCTACTGCTTACAAAATTACAGTAAAAGCAAAGGAAAAGGTTTTAGTCTAATTTGTTCACTTTAGTTGTCCATAATTTTGTTCATTTCTAAATAAAATGTTTTTTTGTTTACTAATAGACATAGGTATAAGGATTGAACATAGCTTTCTTGCTATGTTTCTCAACGTGGAAGTCTGCATAACTTAACAAAACAGTTTCAGTGTTCTTCTTTGACTCCTGTTATCATTAATACTGATAGTACCACAGTTAATGAAGTTTAGTAAAAATGGTTATTCTAGTTTTGTAATAATCACAGCTCTAAGAATTTAATGTAATGAGAGTTTATGGGAAAATACTGAGATTGGAAGAATTTGAATGTGGAGTCAAAAGTCTTAAGTTCAAATACTGACTGCACAGAACAATTAATCTTTGCCCTGGAGAAGCTTATACACAACCTCTTAGGGCCTCTTTCCTTACCTGTAAAGAGACGAGATAAAATTAAGTGATATTCAAGAACTCATTTGGCTCTGAAACCTGTGGTTCTTAGGGGCTTTGGGAAATGTCGCATTTGTGGCTGTTCGTACAGACTAGGCACTCAATGAAGGTTTGTTGGATTATTGGATTTTGTACGTTAATTATGTTTTTTTCTTGAACAGCAAACTTGGAATTTAATTCATAATTTTAACCTTTGATTTACAATTTTATTTTATCCAACCATTTGGATAAATTTAATTTAATTTGGAGTTAATCTAAAATTCAAAGAAAACAAAAGGAAAAAAACTAACTTGTGTTTCCCCCTTGTCAGTAATGTGTACTTTGTCCCAATAAATCACCGTGTTTTTCAAAGCTTTAAAAAAGTTTTCACATTGTAGGCAGTCTTTGAGGAGTCCATAGTGATTTGCCATTTTAAAAAAGCAATATGGAAGAATGCTTGAAAACAACCGAGTTTATGAACTTTATCCTCTACTTGCTCTTTTTTTTTCCTTTTCTGTTTTAGATGCTTTGACTACATTAACTACAGCTTTAGAGTCTCATCAGGTACCTTCTCCACTCTCAGTTACTCGTCTTGTTCAGGCTTTTGCTTTAAAGGGTGATAAAGAAAACATAGGAGTAATCGAAAAGATGGTACATGACCTTCAAGATCCAATTCGTCTTTCACGCATGCTTTTTATCAATAATAATGCCCTTGCTGAAATAAAGAAGTAAGTATTTTCAAATATCAGTTAACCTTTTATTGGAAATTGGTGAGGCACATTACTAGAACTTCTTTTAAGTTCAATCTTTTTATTATTAATCGGGTCTAGCAACCTTGTAAGTTACGTGAGATACTGATGCCATGGAAGCGGTGATGATTGAGCATTGAGACGCTTTCCTTATTTTTACTTCCACTGTAGACAACGACAACCATATGTATTTGGGGACCGTAATTTCTGGATCCTCATTCATGCATATATTAAGCATATCCAACTCCTTTATTCATTGAAACATTTTGTTCTAAAATTGAATAATTTGGTTGCACAGTTCTTTGCTGTGTCAAATAGCTCTTGAAGTTACCTTGAATTCGGTAAGTACTTGAATTTTTTTAAACCACAGAAAGCATACTTAATTTGCTTGTTTTTTAAAAATTATCTTTTATCTTGGAATTAAATCATTAAATTTAGGGTATAATATCCTTTAAGTGGTGTTAATTTACCTCCAGTATCTTATCTAGCTTTTATGTGATGTGGTATCACAATATGATTTGTATAGTAAGGGTAATTATAGACACATATATAATCAGACATGCGCAAAACTCTTACACTCACACACATATTAAACTGTTATTTTCCCCCTTTTATTGGAGAGTCTGAAAATGTTTTTCTGTCAGGCTCCAAAAATACTTCAATGCTTCTCATATACTCTATAGAGTCACTTAAGAAAGGATGAATAGCTGGTTGTGATATGTCCTAGGACCAAAGAAAATAAGATATTATATGATACTTCCTGTGCAGGCCAATTTAAATATTACATAACTGGTTTCACACTCACTTTAAAATACAAGTTATATGAAGTATGGTTGCTTTGGTAACTATTCAACCCTAATGTAGCTTATGGTTAATTACTATTTCTGTTGTGTTAATGCTATAAAATGTTTTTAAATTGGTCAATATTTCTAAAGATTTCTTTTATAAGTAGAATTTTAGACAAGTAACCTTTTCCCTTTACCTTACCATAATTTTTTAAATGTTTATGCAATTTAATAATAATTTTCACTTTTTGAAATCTTTTATGCCAAAATGTATATTGACCTACCTGAATTTTAAGCCACTAAAATTTTAAAAATGTATTTAGAGTAATTTAGTTTTACTTACATACAAAGGGGAAATGTTCTTCATATTTCAGTTTTACCAGATGATACCAGATTGACTTCTGAACATGTAGGTCTTAGTGTCTTGAAGGTCTTCAAACCATTGTGGGTTATTGTTTTCATGTTATAACATACCCCCTTATAGTATACAATATTGTGGATGTGATAGTTAAACCTTCCAAAGAGATATGAAAAATTACAGCTCATGATTTATGAAAATACTGACTTAAATTGATTGTTTACTTGAGCATATATGTTCATATTGCCATTTCTGCTTCCAAGACACTGTTTTATAAAGACATCCATCACATTTATTTACTTAGTTATAGTAGAGATCAGAGTTTGTTCTCAAGAGAAATCCAGTTGTGTTTATCACTGTTTATTCACCCACTTACCAGCAAAGAAGATACACTGTGTTTCTATCTTTTTTACTGTCCACCGTGTCATAGCAGTTTTTTAAAGTCCTTTTTTCATTGTTTGTATGATATTATAAACTAAGTCAGCAAAACTTCCCTTCACAGCAACAACCCAGATGCCGCAGTCGAATATCTTGAGTCTTTGTTTACTTCTGGGCCTCTGGGCACTGATAAGCAGCAGTCAAGTATTGCCTATTTGTTCAGAAAAGTGATAGAAGAGCAGTTGGAACCAGCTACTGAGAAATGTAAGTTAATTACATTATGTAGTGCTAAATTCATAAAGTGACTTTTATAATTCTAATGAAAACTTTTCCTTCCCTGCATTTCAGTGAGTATTATGGCAGAGAGGTTGGCCAATCAATTTGCAATTTACAGACCTGTCACGGATCTATTTCTCGAGTACCTACATGCAGGCAGGGTGGATGATGCAAGAGCTCTACTACAGGTAATAGTACAAACTGTCCTGCTTGTAGTTTGTCCTCAGGAAATGATGAGGGTGTATAGAGAGCAGAACCCAGGAGGGGGAGTCTGATACTGGGACACGGCCGTTGATGTCTGTGTCCTGGTAGCGTGGACGTGAATGAGAAACCAGAGTCTTGCACTGTGAAAGTTAAAAGGGACCTCACTGCACAAGACAAGAGAGACTGACTCTCAGACGTTTAACAATGTCCCAAGGTGAGATAGGAGTCCTCTGAGAGATAAATGCCTTAGCCATTTGCTCAGTTTTTAAAAAATCCTTTCACATGAGATCACAATCCATTTTCATTTCTTACTTAATTTTACTAATGTTCTAAATACTATGCATCACTATAGCAACACAGTTTGCAAACAACAAGTAGGAAATGTTTGCTTTTCATGCAAAGCTTCTCACTCAAATCCGCAAACATTCTCTCTGCTTTATTCAAGGTTTATTAAGAGTTGAATTTGCTTTCTATTCACTTGTGTGTCAAAGACACATTAAATGACAAATGCAGGTCTCTGTGGCCCAGAATCTCAGTTAAATTAGCAATCTTCAGGGAAAGAGACAACCGCATTCATGCCATTTTAACAGTGCTAAATATAAAGCCTGCACCAAGTGCAGAATGAACTGTGGGTGATAAGAGCTGCCACCGGCAGTGTACACAAACAGCCACAGACGGGGAGTCTCTTCCCAGCAGGTGGCAGTCAAACAGTCACGGGGATGCCGGGGATTGCTGTGTTTGTGTAGACTCCCTGTGTCAAAGTGAGGCCTGTTACCAATTTCTGATAGTAAATACAATTCTGTTCACTTAGGCTTTTGCCAACTGCTAAGTGTCTTAAGTAGGAAAAAAAAGAAAGACACCCCTTGGCCACCCATTGGAGCTTTTTTTGAGTCTTTAAGGCCCTTTGGCTGTTACGTAGAAGGAAAAAGAGGAAAGGAGAAATTCCTGGATATTGATAAGTAGTCTCCCTTCTATGTATGTATCCATGTGCTTGAGAGAACATTTTTCTAGTTTTTTTTTTAAGAATGAATTTATTTTTTATTAAAATTGGTCATCTTAGAATCTTATTTCTTTTTAATTTTGTTTTTCATATTAATTGGTAAATAGTGTTTCTTTAAGTGAAAATATCTCATTGCATTTTATGTCAAGTGCTCCATAAATTATAAGGTGGTATAACATATTGTTATTGGCTCTGCTGATGTCATTATGTAAGGCTAGACCTGGGGGTAACCATTCATCTGCTTTTATTTAATCTCTCAACTATTTGGGGGTGATATTCTTTTGTGAAGGTGATTCTGTGCAGACCTTCTGCACATTTGTTTTGACCCCTGAATCTTGAAGGACTGTTGTTTGTCTCAAGTGTCTCAGTGTGATGAGGTTCAGTGTCACTGCCAGCTCCCCTGAGCGCACAGCAACCTCAGAGAGAAGGCACGCTGCCCACCTCACATCAGGTGTGTGCCCCTGTAGGAGAATGACACTTCAAATGATAAACCCTCTCTACAGGCCACTTTGTGAAACAGAGGACGACCCACCATAGGTCATGCTTGCATCATGGGAGGAAGAATGCCTTATTGAAAAATGCTGAAAACTGCCACTTATACTGTACCTGTTCTGTATGCCCCCCCAAAGGGTTTTGTATACTATTCCATTTCACATTGACAGTGTAAAGCTTGTAAAAGGCAGTGTGCTTTTAAAAACTTTTAAGAATGACATCTATGATGAGTGTAAACTAAAATATTTTCTTGCCATATTTGATTTTACTATAGCTTCTGAGAGGGGATAGACACTTGATTTATCTGGTCTGTCACATAAACTTTTTTTTTGAGTTTAACTTTTGTCTCTTTCTCAAGCACTGGCTGTCTGTTGCAGTGAAAGCCTTTTATAAAATAGAGAGATTGAAATCAGTCCTTTTGTATGCATAAGTGTAGGTAATTATACTTTAAAGAGAACTTGCTTTGTACATTTTAATTTTTATAAAGAAACGAGCAGTTATCTCCCTGACACCTTATTAAATGTATAATTAACCTTATGATCCCTAGCTCACTTGTGAATGCTTGGCAGTATAATTGGAGAGGAATAGTGTTTCTTTTTTTCCTCTTTCTTTGCAGTCCTAAACCTTATTCTGTGCATGTTGAAGCATTAGTTTAATTTTTTTCTGTTCTTTTTAAACAAACTTTATACTTGCAGTGCCAAGGACATCATTTACAAAAGCTTGGCATGGGTTGTACTTGTTTTCTTTTAAAAAATAAATGATCGGCTATTAGGCCTTACTGGTAGTAATAATATATTGCTGTATTATTTTGAACTTTCTTAATTGGAAATATTCACCTTAGTGTGCTTGTTGATGAAGAACCTGCACTTATTGAATTCTGTTTTAATTTTTCTCTTCCTTTTTTAAGAGATGCGGTGCAATAGCTGAACAAACTCCAGTACTTTTAGGATTTTTGCTTAAGAATTCCAAGATCCAAGGACAGGTAATGTTTCAAAGGTTACCACCTCTGTATGTTTATTGTGATTATTAAAATCAAATTTGGATGTGTTGAGTTCCACATTATTGCTTATCTGTTATAGATGCAAGGACTTTTCTTAAAATGTCTGTTTCTATAAAATTAAAATTTCTAATTGACATTAAGAAACTGAAATAGGAAACACAATGTAAAGAAAGATATCCCTGATATATTGGAAGGAGGGGAAGGGAGCCTTTTTTTTTTTTTAGGTGCTCATATCAGAATTTTTATTTTTTCTTTCTGTTTGAATAGAAACTGCATTCTCTATGCCCCTCTTTTATTGTCCTTAGAATCCATCTCTACAGTTGTATTAGCAACGTAATGCCATTCTACCCATTGAGTTTTTTGCTTTTATGGCTATCGATTGAACTCTAAAAAAAGCCAACAGAATTGTGAATTTAAAACTGTGCCAGTTATGTGGTCGCCATTGTGGTGGAGCTATTGACAAGAGCCAAAATTAGTACAAGTAGTAAGTTATGAATATGTGGTGTTAATAGTTGTCATCAAAGCACCTGTTTCAAATGTCACCCTAACAATGACTACCTTTGTAATTTTGGGCAAATCTCTTAACCTGGGCTTCAGTTTCCTTAACTGTAAAATGAGAGGTTGGGTTAGGGACCTCAAGGTCTTTTCTCCCTATAGATCTATGATGCTATGAAGCCATCAGGTCATCATTTTTGGCTTTGCTTTCCCTTCCTTGTGATCCCAGCATAGTGTTAGGTGACTATAAAAACTTCAAACATTTCAAAGCCCTAGCACCTACTTGTATGTCACAAAAAACCACCACGTTTTATTCCTGCTTCCATGCAGTAAGCATTGAAAACCATTATTCTGTTCCTACTTGGATTGAATACATTGTGTTTTCAGACTGATGTAGCAGTAGTAACTTCCTGTTTATGTGATAAAGAAAAAAATGTCCTTCATTTTACCACAAAGCAAGTTCTTCTCTCATTACTTTATAGAAAGCCTATGGCTTACATATGAAAGTGTAAACCTGATACAACTTAGATCATCATTGTTACTTCTTTCTTAGAAAAATTGCTAAATGGAAAATTTAAGTCACGTGGACCCAATCTACTGGTTGCAATTTCTTTCCATCATGCTGCTCCCAAAAACCCTGTTTGTAAGAGAGGGAACAGAAGACATAAAGTGACTCAATATGTCCTTTCAGAACAATCTTTCCCAGGGTCTGGCACAGAGATACAGGAAATCGTAGAAGGGTCCAAGTCCAGAAAGGGCTACCCTAAGCCAAATGAAGTAAATTGTTTAAGTGGCCTACACACGTTTTCTGCTGTGATTGAGCACGCACCTCTTTAAGTCATTGTTGCTTTCTGATGTAGAAATAGAAAAGGGGCGCAAAACTTTAAAAAGTATATAGTTACTATTATTTAGGATAAATTCTTGTATTTTTTGGTTATCTACTAAAACTTGGCAGAATAGTACAAGTCAGAAATAAAATGAAAAATTCATTGAAATACAATATATGTGACTGAGTTCACATTTCATCTGAATTTTTTAGGCATTGCACATCCTGCTCTATAACTATTTAACCAAATTCATGATGGAAGCAGAGGTTTAGACCCAGTAATGACAGTAGATATTGTATAATCTAGCCCATTGTTAGTTGATAAAACAAATTCACCTCTTCCATGTATGCCCTATCCTTGCATGTCAGACCTTGAATTTATGAAAAACTCAAACAAAAATTGCATGTCTGGGTCTCCCGACTCTATTGTAGTGTCAACACCTTAAATATTCACCATTCCTCATTTTCTCACAGCAAAAAATGCTGTGCCATGAGTGAAAAAATGTGAGAACCACTTAAGTCCTTACTTTGCAGATGTGTAATCCAAGGCCTAATGGGTTTAAATGACTTAACCAAGGTCAGGTACCAGGTAAACAAGGCAGGATTCTGATCCGTGTCCTCCATCTATCTCTAAAGGCTTTTTCCATACTGCACACTGCACTCACTTTTTAAAACTCAACCTAGATTAAACAGTTTTAATGTTTGGAAAATAATGAAATCAAGTACATATGTAAATATAGCTGAATTAGTTAATCAGCATTGAGAGTTTTTTTAAAATTAATTCCCCATCCCCACCCCACCCCACCACATTATTGAATCTGCATGAAATGCCAAGAAATACAAAAGAGAAAGTAGCCTTCATATTGAGCTGTCTGTTCGGTTGTATTTATTACCAAAAAAACTTTCTGAAATAACAGACAGAAGTCAGTATTACATTTTTTTATTCTTTCTTTACAGGTTTTTGGTAACGAATTTGTTATGTATTTTAATTTTCTAGACACATGTTCTCAGATCCTTATTAGAAATGATTCCTGACTTAACTGCAAATCTAGAAGTATACGGTTTCCTTATGAGAAGCTTCGGTAATGTACTAAAATTCACAGGGGGTATATAAGTTGTTTGTTACATGCTATTACATACATTGAATTTTTAGTTTAATGACTCACAAATACCAAAATCCCAATATCAGCTAAGTTATTCAGTTGATTTTCAAATTTTATTTTGTGATTTTAGGTTTATTTCTAGTCTTCAAATGTTGTATGTTCCATAGAAGGCCACATTGGTTCAGTTTTCACCAAACCTGAGTCCAGTTTTGTTCTCAGTACCTAGTGCCAATCCTGTCTTCACCAGGATCCTTCAGACTAGAATGTGGCATGAAATGGGACAACCTGAGTCAAAGTATATTGCTGCCTTAGACTGCTGTTATGCCAAATAATCCATTATCTTGCTTCTCCCTTGCCTTGCCCAACCACCATGAAACAAGAGCTCCCTTTCAGTTAATGGTAATACTATTCTAAAACTCAGAACTCCAATATCTTCCTTCCTGGTGGGAAGGAAAGCTAGGCCAGCTGATGGAACACATCTGTGCATCTCTCTTCAGTGCTTGGTTTAATGTAGAAACCCTCTCCTCTCCTTAAGTAAATTATCATATAAACTCCAAAAAAGAGAGGATTAAATTCTATCTCAGTATTGCACATCTCCCTTTTAAAAACAGTTTAAGTGTTTTTATTGTTTAGCCTTGTGCAAACTTCAGAATATACATTTCCTGGTGGGGCTGCTAACGAATGTCAGGGATTCCAGGTATCATAGAGGGACTTTTGTCCCTAGAAACAGACTCTCATGTACTAGTAACGGGGAATGAATGCCTGACTTGTTGGTATTTCCTTTTTCACATTTTATCTAAATGTTATAATGTCATAGAATGTCATTTTCTGCTTCTGAAATTTTGGAAGTATTTGTAACCAAGTCCATAATAAGATGTTAAAGCTAGCAGGAACCTCAGATCATGTAATTGATCCCCTGTCATGGTGCAATCTAGGTGAATGGTGAATTGTGTTATTTTTTATGAGAAAAGAGAGGAAATGACAAGACATGGAAAGCAATATAAAGCCAGCTCTTGGGTTTTTCATGTTTTGAGAAAAAGATCACTGTCATGAGTGATAATTCCAGTGTCCTTCACCTTTGGCTTTAAAATTTGTTTGTAGCCTTATATTTCAATATAAGACAGACAGCAAGTGTGGTCCTAGATTGTGACCTGGGAGAGACCATAGAGAATCTGTAGTCCAGGGGTGGGGACTTCAGCCTTCTGACTGAATCCAAACTGTTCCCACCCACTGTTCCCCTATCCAAGCCTCAGCCTTGACCAAGTGTAGGTGTGGCATTGGTCTTTGGTTCATCTTCTTGCTAAAATGGTTTTTTTCTGTGGCACACTTGATATTTGAATGGGTATTTCCAGATTCTTTATAAGCCTAACCTAAGAAATTCTAGATTCACATATTTCTACAGTATGTTAATAAATGGATCCAAAATTTCTTTTCCTACTGTACATGCGTTTGGGGAAAGAAAAAACAAACAGAAGTATGTTTAGAAAAAGATCTCTTACATTTTTTTTTTTAAATAAAGTGTTTTGTCATTGGATGCTTGCTGATGATTTCCTTATCTTACTGTAAAATGTTGGAATTGGACTAGCTAGGCTCTGAGGTCCTCATTGGCTCCTTGTAGATGTTTAATGAATGCTTTTTAAACTGTTGTTTTTATGGCTCATATTAATACCTTTTGTTTAAAAGCAAGCATCTATATACTTCTTTTGAGCAAGGAGTATGGCAGTCAGTACCAGTGAGGGCTTTTATAGATGAATTCTTAGTGAGAACAGTTCCTCAACTCATGCAGAAAAGCCAGTCTGCTAGTCTGCTAGGGGACTGAGGGGTTGCCAAGGATCACAAAGCTTCAGTTGGTCAATAAACATTTAGCATTCACTAAAGAGAAAAGGCAAAGGCAGCCCCCCTGCTTTCAAAGTGCTTACATTCTAGAGAAACATGGTGAGCATAAATAGGCACAGATGTGATAGACGTACCAAGTAGAAACTCCCTTCGTAACCAGGCTCTCTCTCCATGACTGCTGTCATTTTTTTATCATACAAAAGACCGTAAGATGGAGTGTTTTTCTTCTCCATTAGACTGACCTGTGCTTAATGAAATGGGCAGTGTGTCATGTGTATGTATGAAGTGGAAGTTTTGATTCAAACTCTTCTTGAAAGATGTTAAGCATCTATTCATTTATTTGTGAAGACTTTCAATAAAATCTTTTTAAAGAATTGCAAGTTTCCTGTTGATTGTTAATTTTTTTCCTTCAGGATTGGATAGTGATGTAGGTTCTGCAAACGCCCTGTATGAAGAAATGAAAACAAAGAATATAAAAATGGACAATATATTTCTAAAACAGTATGCTGCTTTGTTAAAGAATGCAGGCGAACCTGTCCCTTTCACTGAACCCCCTGTGAGTATTTCCTAATTAAGGAAAAATACCTCTACAGATTTATAAATGTACTGTATTAATAAAAAAAAAATCAAATACTTAATTACATAAGGATTAGATCTCTGTGAAGAGCTCTCAGTGGAATTGGCATTTAAGATGTTGAGTGTTACTGGCACTGTATAATCTTGCGTTGAATTTGACTTGTGAGAGAAGAAAACCTTCTGGGGCTTATTGTGTTTAAAATACAAGATTTTTGTCGGTTATGCATCTGTAGGTGTTATTTTATCAAATGTCCTTGAGGCAGTTATCCCTTTATTTCAACCTTAAATAGGAGTTTATATTATTTGAGTAGGCAACCCAGTAGGTTATGTTGTTAGTAATTACTTGTTTGTATATATGAATTATTTGAAATTTTTTAAATGAGAGCAGTTTCCCTAAGGTGGAACGAATACTGGAAGCAGATATATAAGCAGCTCTTCTCCTTGGGCCTAAGTCTAAGGGGGAACATCAGTATCATAATGGAAAGATACTTTACTGGTTCCCTCCATTCAGCCTCCACATTAACACGAAGCTCAGAGTTGGGAAAGAGGTAGTGGTGGGGGTTCAGTTGGGCAAGGGATCAAGGACCAAAAACCTGCTCCCTTTCCCCTTCTTTGGAGATCAGAACAAATTGAAAAATGAGAAAGGTATTGAATTTCAGGGAAATTAATCAGTGTTTTCTGTACCTAGTGTAATCTCTCTCTCACTCGCTCACTCACACACACACACACACACACACACACACACACACACAGTGTTATATATGCAAGTATCTCATATCATTATCATTTAAACAGTAAAATTAAAAACATACTGAATAAGTATCCTTTTTTTTTCTCCCCTGACTGCCTTCTCTTTTCCTTTCTCTTTCTCAAGTCTTGGCACCTGATAGAAAAGACCAGAATAAGGTGGGAGTGCTGGTCCCTGGTACATGAATGCCTCCCACCCCCTTGCCTCACTACCCTTTATTGAGGGGCAGGGACCTCATGTATCAGAATTACCTTTATGATTGAGACGTAACGATTGTGCTGATCAGACTTGTTCAGTGAGTAAAGAATTAAACAGTGAGATAATGACCAAGAATCTTAACGGAATTGCCATGTATCAAGCTTAGTTTTTAAGTTCAGGTTTTCATCCCCTTTCAGGTTTTTTATATATTGATCTTTTCCTTTTTCCCTCTCTTGCTTAACAGGAAAGCTTCAAATTCTATGTAGAGCAATTGAAGAAAGAAGTACAAGCCCCTTCTTGAAACGGTGGGATTACACATTGCTTAGATTGGTTAATTCTGTGACGGAAACATTGTTTTAAAATGTGTTTGTCAGGGAAAAAAATGGGAAACTAATTTTGTTAATGTACTTTTATTTACTGAATCTACTCTGGGTTTAGTATGTGTCAGTTGTATTAATAATAAATTCAACGTGCTTAACTCCATTCTTTTTCTTTATTAACTGTTGACTTCAGTGAATGGTTATTCCTACATTTTCTTTGAAGCTTCTCTAAAACTATAGAAGATCTATTATAGTCTTCAAAAATGTGACTACTACAACTCCCTACCCTGCTTTCAGCCTACATATCACAAAGATATAAATTCCTTTGCATGTGTGCATGCACGTGCGCATACACAACATTTTAAAATAATCAGTTCCTTCTACTATTGGGAAAAAAGCAAAATACATACTTTCACCATAAACACGCATGGTTCAGCAGAACAGATTCCCACATTGGCCATGCCCAAAAAAGTACATCTCCTCGCATTTTGAGATCATCCCTTCTGTGATAGGAGACAAGGTTTCTTTCATCTTCTAGACTCATTGGGGTTGGTCAGAGTTCCTAAAGTCTTTTAAAGTTGTTTTTTTTCCCTATATTGTAATTGTCATCATTTATATTGTTACCAATTCTGCTCATTTTGTAGTAGTTCATAGACGTCTTTCTAGTTTCCTTTGAATGTGTATTTTGACATATCTTATGGCACTTTTTTCTTAAAAATGAGTATCTTTTTAAAAATTATTTTATTTGTTTTCAGTTTTCTCCAATCACTTCCATATATCTTAGATTTTTCTCTTCCCTTCCCCTCCTTCCCCTCTCCCTCCCTGTGCAATCTTATATAGGTTCAACACATACAAGGAATGAATATCTTAAGGAAAGGAGGGGAAAGAAATAAACGTTTGTTTTATTGCCTTCTGTGTGCTAAGGACTTTAAAAATATTATCTCATTTGCTCCTTATAGCAAGGCGTAGGTGCTGTTATTATCTGACATTTTACAGCTGAGAAAACTAAGGCCGACCAGTTAAGTGACTTGTCCAGGATCATACATCTAGGAAGTGTTGGGGGATGGATTTGAGCTGAACCTTGCTAACTCCAGGCCAAGCACTCTATCACTGTGCCACTAGGTGATGCCTTATTCTCAAAAGACTAAATTTGACTAGATTTGTAGATGATATCTGTGTTCTTTCTTTGTTCTGTGGTGAATATAGGATTTTTCTGGACCTGTGATTTTATTGGTAGTGAGCACTCCTGGTATGAAGATATTTTTTCCTGGGAGAGATGGTAGCTCAAATGCAATTTGGAGTCTCAAGAGTGCTGATAGATTGAGTCATTTCTTTTTTAGTCACACATCTGCTATATGTCATGTAGATCTTGACCTAAGTCTTCCTCTAAGTTGTTTATGTCTCCTGGTTTTTATTCCAATACAATATAAATCTCTCATAATTGTTTTTTGTCTTTCTTTGGGACTGAAGTAAAAAGTTTTGTCCCATGAGCCACACATGAAAATAATCATAAGTGTACCTTACAGAGCCACACAGACCTCAGAACCAGCTCAAAATCTGCCTCTAAGACTTCCTTTGATCCACAGGACCCTGCAGTGTTTGATGTGCCCACAGGCATTAATAGCCTTTTCCAAATGAGGAAGCTGAGACCCAGAGAAGCCAAATGGCAGCTCTCCGCCATCATGCCATATAGTCTTCCTGTTCTGTAGTCATTCTTTATGACTACCCAATCCCCACCTTTCACGTGGTTCCACATAGGGGTAGAAAGCACTACCTATGTATTACTTGGATTTTAATGTTAAAAGTCTTTCCCAAATTTGATCTCTTGACCAGTAATGGAATAAAAAACAATTCATTGTCTATATTATAGAAAGTTAATTGCAAAAAAAGTGAAAATGTCTTTTCTCTTAGCTTACTCCTTTTATTGATTCACCTTTTGGGGAGATTCTTGTCATTTTTATTCTTTTCCTTTATGGATTTAGTAATTGAACTCTTCATTTGGTTATCCCAAGAATTCATATCTGTAGAGGAAGAACAAGCCCTTCATTGTGCATCAGGTAAACTTGGTACCTACAGATGGAAGGGGTGGAGAGGGACTTTGCATTCTTCTGATCAGGCCCTGATTCAATAAGGTAGGATTGGCCAACATTCATCCATTTGGACGATGGTTGTGATCTAATTGTATTCTTTTGAGAGATGTAATCATAAAGAATTGTGGAATCAGCCAGGCCCCAGAGGTAGTGCCTGACAATGTTGTGGTTCATGCATGTATCCCCAAGTGTCCAGTCCTTTCATCTTTGTAGCAACTTACAAAGCTGTTGGATGGTTTCCTCTGAAAAGTCACGTTTGTGGTTCAATTTTGATTTTTTTTGGTGGGGGAGGTTAATTATAGTATTTTTACATCATAAAGGTATTAAGTTCCTATAAATTCAACACCTGTATATCAGTAGCTAAGCTAGAATAAATTTAAGATTCAAGGAAAATGTGAATTATTTTCACAGAGCACATCTTAAAATGAATTTTCTGAGGTGATTTTTAGGAAAAGGCAAAAATATTCATGTAGAAAAGCATTGTGTCAGGATAAGCTTTGGGTTAGGAGAATGCTTTCAAAGTAATTGTGGATGCTTGGATTGGAGCTTTAGGAGAATTTCCTGCTGTTAATATTGTGAATAAATATTCACAAAATACTAAGGAGCAGCTTTATCCATTATGGGGGATGCATTTGCTAAGAGCCCCTTTAAGTAGTAACATAACCCTCAAAGAGTCTGAGCTTCAGTCACTACAGGACTGATGCCTTACTAGGTTGTTTGTTTTCTAGTGATTTTGATGCAAGTAGGGAAGTATATTTTAAGGACATCAAAATGCTTTCAGAGCATTCAACCATTCCTCACTTCAGAGGAGGAAGCAAAAATTCCCCAGATTATATTTAGATAGAGAAGATGAGCTCATGGAATCTTATAACTTAGTTACAAGTTAGGAGATTCTTAGCTATTATATACAATAATCCTGTATATCAAGAAGAAAAAAGTAGACATTTATACTTAAAGCATCCTCAATGCACTGATCTTATTTATGAACATTTTGCAGTTGGTTGGAGCAAATAAACCATCCCTGGGTAGAAATGGGTGGTTTGAGGGGGTACCATTTGTATCAGTATCCAAAGTTGCATTAACAGATGGTTTGCAGCCCAAAAAGAAGTTTTTTTCCTGGGATTTTTCAAGGCCTAGCTTCTGTTGCAGGAGTGACTAGGATTAAAGAACAGACCATTTTATGCCAAGTCAGAATGTAATCCCAAACATGTACCTTAAAAGACTTTATACACAATTACACCTCTACCAGATGGTTTCCAGTATCCTGACGATGAGTGTCAGAAAGTGATTGTGTTGAATTTAATCCAATAACTCAATGAAAATCATCAAGCAATAGGGGTTGGTTTTATTGTTTATGGTAAAAATAACTCAATGAAATACTACTACAGGAAGGGTTGTATTAGCTGTGAAGCATTATCCATCCTAATTGATGAAATCACTCAGCTTTCGAACACTCGTTTTGGTGGTTAAGGCAGTCACTAAGTTTCATAACCTAGATTCTTACATGTTAAATAAACTCTTAGAAAATGGAAGTGTGCAGTCTTCAGTTACAATCTACTATTCAAGCCTACAATAGGCATGCATGGCAGTTGGACCCTGTCTCATGTCTGATTACAGTTTTCATATTTATATATTGGTGTCTTTCTGACAGACCAATAATCCCATAAATTCAGCAAGTGAAAACAACATCCAAAAGTGTATGTTGAACTAGTAGCTGCAGGGGGTATGAAAATTATGGTAATTTTTAGCTTCTCTATTGTTAGTCATGCACATGAGTGTTTCCAATAGAAATGTATCATGCTTTCAGCACTGAGCATATTACAAAGCCCACATAATGCATGCCTGGTACAAATATATGAAATAGTTGCATTATCAAACACAATATAGTCAGCCTTTTTTTGACAGAGGAAAGGAATAACCTGATTTGAAGACAGCTCCAGCATTTGACCAAATTAAGCCATGCCGTAAGTACAAAACCTTTCTCAGTAGGAAGCCATCCTCCTTTTAGCCACATGTTTGGCAAACCAGAGAATTAGCCATTGGATTGTTGATTGGGTTGTATGACAGTGCCCTGAGGGTTATCATGTCCATCACTCCCCACATCTTTTTAATGACTGTTCTGTTCTCTGTGTTTTATTTATGTCTCACATTTCTAGTGTTAGGTTTATGTTAACTAATCATTTCCCATAATTGAAAATGCTGCTGCTATGCTATCTCTGGGTCTCGGTTTCCTCGGGCCCTAGCTGGATGACTTCTAAGGGCCATTTCAGCTTTGAATCAGTGTACTGTCCATAAGTGATGCTAATTGGGATTTAAAACCACAGTCTGCTACACTGCAGTCCTGGCTGAATGGCCTCCTGCCTTCTAATAGGAAGACTAATGCAGCGAACTAGGAGGGAATAATAAGAGCTCCCATTTCTAGAACACTTTAAGATTTATAAAGTGATTTCCCCACAATATTCGTGAAGTTAGAGTAGGATAAAATTGAACTCTTCACTCAGCTCCTTCCATTTTACAGATGAGGGAGCTGCCAGCCAGAGAATAGGAGAGCCAGGGGGCAATTGGAAGTTAGGATCATGAACCGTTTTGTGCAGCACAAACCCAATTTAAAACGTATTCCTAGTACGAGCTGCATATACTTAATGGGGGAACCAGCAAAAGTAAAAGATTTTGCAGTTTCAGCGACAGTCTCTTAAAAGCAGCTTTGTGAAATAGGGAAAGTACACTTTGGCAACTTGATGGCATTTGTACAAAATGAACTAAGATGTAAATGGTCTTGCATAGAAAAGCTAAGTGTTACTATCACCAGCCTTTAAAGGAGTTGATTTTTAACATCTCAACCTACCACTTAAATATCATTGCCTTAATAGTTATTAACACTGAGAACTGTTCTTCTTGGTTCTCCAATAAAAATGAAAATGCATTGTCTCAGAGCCCTGGGTTTGGTGCACTTCTGCTCTTTGTACACCAGGGCTGGTTCTGGCTGGATGCAGATGCTTTCTGATTCTAGTGGAGAGGGGCAGTCATTTCATCTCTGCTTGGCTTGTTTACATAGGATATATGCTCATGTAGTCAGACAATTTTTGTGAGAAGGTGCATAGTGTTTTCCTCAGCAACAGTTACTTTATTGTTGGATTGACTCAGTCCAGCATCCTTTTACATGTAACTGATGTATTAGGTAGCAGGTAGCTTCTGCAGGCCGCACTGGTAGCAGACAAAGTGCTGGTGATGATTTTGCCATACTGCCCCTTTTTCTCAGTCAAGTTTTGCTGACAGCCCAGTCCCAGAAAAGTCAGACTCTGAACAACAACAACAACAAAAAAAATGGAGCTCTGAGCTGCTGCTATCGGAATGACTAATTCAGGACCCAGTGAAACAGCACCAGGTTCCATGGTAACATATTAGGTGAATTTAAATATATTTAAGTACCATTGCTGACACTACCAGAATCATGGCAGCCATTAGAAAAGAACAGCACAGAGTTAATAACCAGCCACCGGTAGCATGCTTAAGAAAGGCAGGGAGATTGTCTTGGGTGTACAGGGAAGGAAGGACCTAGAGAACTGCCTGGTCAGACCTGGAGCACTCACCAGCACCAGCCTAGGACTGTCACTGACCAGTCACCGTGGGCATATCTTCTCAGAGCTTCAGTGTCTTCGTTTGGAAAATGTGGAGATTTGACTAGATCGCCCAAGATCCCTTACAGCTGTGACATTCTGTGACTTTAAAAGGGCACAGACTTAGGGAAGGTGATTATCCACCAACCCCACCCCATCGCCACAGATTGACTTGTAAGTGTGGTACATGAGGTGCATGATAACCTGTACGTAATGCTTGTGAGGAGCTTGCTTTATCACAACCACTGGGAGGTAGATGCTAATTATGATCCCTATTTTATAGATGCTGGGGCAAACTGAGGCTGGATTTGAATTCAGGTCTTGCTTTTTCCAAGCCTAGAGTTCCATCATCCACAGGACCACTTGACTGCCTGCATACTTGTGTTTGTGTTCAGGGACTTGTATTTATCTGGCACTGTTGGGCAGTAAGGTGTTCTATGTAAATAAAATGGAATTGCCCATGGGGGTGTGGGGGGGGAATCTTACAGAATAGTACAGGATCACAGATTTAGAAAGGGAAGAACTCTCTCATTTTACAAATGAGGAAACATGCCCAAGTGACTTTCTCAAGAGCACGCTCAAAGTTGCCAAATCAATATCTAAAGCCATATCCTCTGATTCCAAAGTCAGCACTCTTCATTATACCGTAATGGAAGCACTAAACCCCAAAATCCTTTTACAGGACTTGGTGACATGGGTTTAGCCACCTCCTCTGCTATTCTTTCACCTACATCCTTCACTTAAAGCTCTGGGAGACTATTACCCGTCAGGTCACAGCTTTTTGGTGATATGTTTTACAAGATAGATTTTTTTTTTTAACATGATTATTTTTAGGGGGAAAACTGCATAATAACATTTTTTCAAGGTTTCCACTTGGCTCCATCTTATGTATCAAAATAATAGGAGGAACCTATCCAGAGGTAATTTGTCCACATCTTGTACCTATATAAATACATGGGCCCAGAGGAAAATAAAGCTAATTTTATAAGCTCCCCCAAATACACACATTGATGCTCCAATAAACGGGTTATCAGTCCAAAGATTTGAAACTGACTTTCAACTGTCTTTATTCTGCTGCCATCCTGTGGCTTTCAAGTACCACTGCAGCCCCTTGTGGTCCAGAAGATGATGATCCTTTGGATGGGGAGTCTGGGCTGCTTCATTCAACGGGAGCCTTTAGGAGAAGACTACTTAAGTGGAGAGGTAGCGTTAGTGGCATGGCTCAAGTTCACATCACAACCTGC
The DNA here is from genome assembly GCA_028658325.1 of Potorous gilbertii. NCBI lineage: Eukaryota > Metazoa > Chordata > Mammalia > Diprotodontia > Potoroidae > Potorous > Potorous gilbertii. Next base: position 159,457,986 of record CM053769.1, on the reverse strand, counting down.
AGCACGTTCCAGGTATTCGATCTTTTATCACCAATCTTGTCTTGATTTCTGCTTGATAAACCGTAGGGACAAATAGTAGAAGACGATGAAGGCAACACTAATGCCAATAATGATAGCATAGCTAACATACAATGGGTATGAATTCAGATTCAGAGCCTCAATTATCTGTGGGCAGAAACGAGGAGAAATGTCACTGCAATCATCTTTTTTTCTTTTTAAAGCAAAACCACTTTTTAAAAAGAAAGTGAAATTACTGCATATCACTCACAAGTGTTCCTTCTACTGGGAAGGTAATATTTCCAATCTGTGTCATATAAGTGATTCCATTAAATTGAATCTGCATTAGTCCTTCGTAACACCATCGGAGAGCAGATACTTTGGAAATCCAAGCTGGGACTGAGAATGAAAAATGCACCATTAGACTTGAAATGTACTTTCCTAGATACTTTTAAGGCCAAAGCAAAATCCTACCAGGAAAGTAGATCAATAAATAATTCATGGGTTCCCCTACTAGGTCAGGTTAGTCATTTTGGTGGCAATGAGAAAGTTGAGTAAAGAAATATCAGAAAGCCCTCTTTGTTCAAGTAAGAAAAATCTATCAGTACTTGTTCCTTAAAGCAGAACCTGTAAATGTGGCAAACTCATACAATTTCATTTAGAGCTGGAAGCAACCATAGCAATCGTGAGGAACCTGAAGCCAGAGAAGTTGTTTTCGCCTGAGAATTCACAGGTAGTAGGTGGCAGCAGAATCTGAGTCTGGGCCCTGTAGGCTTTGAGTGATGGGAAGGACATTTCCTGTGTCTCCACACATAGCAGGAAACAACCCCCATTCATTTGGATTATAATCTAAACTACAAGCCTGGGGATTAAAATACAAGGTAATTAGAAGTCCCACCCATCTCTGTTTTAATTGGGGTGACAGTGGCTGCTGCCTTACCTGTCCATAGGTTGTCGAGGCTTATTATGAAGCCTCCTGCAAGGTAAAATGAGTTGAATAGAGCATTGACCAAGAAGTAGGACATATGGAGTGTTGGAAGCGCAGCCGCACACCATAGCGCCATGGTCCGACTGCAGTAGACCACCAGCCAGATCATCAGGAAGCTCAACATGAAGTGTTCTGGATCTGGCCGGAGGTTTGCTAGCCAATAGATTGGAATCCCATAAATGATGACATAAGCACAGTGTTCTGGAAGCTCTCCGAAAATCTGAAAAGAAAAAGGTCGTAGGTTCAAAACTGCGAATCTTCCTGGTCTTTAGGAAGGGGGAAATATTATAGGAAACAGTTCACCAGGATTTACAAGAGTAAAATAGACTTTGATATTGTTTTATAGAATGATATTCTGAACCATAAAGTAAAGAGGTTTCTGTTGGTGACCCTGTCAGCTTCCTTTAACATGTCACTCTAAAACCTGTAGCTATCCAAACTTTACTAATTTGGACAGTTCCTAACTGGTTGATCCTGGGATAACAACAAACCTTTCTTTGTTTCCTCAACTGTAAAATGGGGATAGTAGTAGCACCCTACCTCATAGGATGGGTATGAGGATCAACAGCGTGTGTCACAATGTCTGGTAGTAGGTACTATAGAAATGCTTATTTCTTTCCCTTTCCTTCCTTCCCATTTGTGATCATTCAGCCTTTCCTTGGAAGAGCCCTCCACCCTCCTTTTAGCCCTTCACTCCCAGAATTTCCATATTAAGGAGGCACCCAAGCCAGCTGGGGTTACTCCATTTCTCTTGAGCCTCTCTGCTCATGACTCCCCTAACATCTTTCTCCAGCTTACCTCCAAAGGGGAACCTGACCTCCTGCTTTGCAACTTCTTTTCATTGGTTGTCCTCCCCTATTAAAATGTATGCCCCTTGTTTCTGCTTTATTTGTACTTAAGGCGATGCCCAGCACATAATGAGCACATGCTTTATAACTTAGAGCCTGGGCTGAAGTTCATCTTTGCTTTATCATTTCTCGTTGCACTCTGGGCCATGCTGTCTCTCCCATTTGAATGTAAGTCCCTTGGGGAGGGACTGTGTTTTCTTGCTTCCTTTGTATCCCCAGCAGCTTCTCAAAATGCCTGGTACCATAAGAAATGCTTATGAAATTGAGTGAACTAATGTTGCTAAGTAAATGAATTAGAGAGTTTGAGGGGAAGGTCTGCATTCTCAAGCACTTTGAAAAGCGCTTCTCTTTATATACACACCCAGTCAACCAGAGGCCAGTATGGCCCTGTTCAGGGCTTTACAAAATCTGATTGCACGTTTTTCTTATCCATCCATTTTCTTATCCATCCATTTCTGCCCTGTCACACAAATAATCTGATTCCAATAAACCCAATTCAATAAACTTGTACTTTCTCTCACAGTTCAGCTCAATCCAGCTCAATCGACCCATTCTCTGCCAAGCACTGTGCAAAAGAAACAGTCTGTCTTCAGAGCTTAGGCTCCACTGGGGACATAGAATGATACAAATAAAAATAATAAAAACAATATTAATTGGAAAAACTTCTTATAGTTTATCCAGGCCTTCTCCCTCAACCAGTTCAAGTTAAGAAGGTTTGACTATGTAATCTAGGAAGGAAGAAAGGAAGGGAGGGAGGGAAAGATGCCTTGCAAAGACTCATTTTTTGGGGAATTCTTTCTATCATTTCCATCTATCCCCAGTATGTAGCACAATGTTTTACTCATAGGAGATTCTTGGATGCTTGCTAGAGTTAATTGAATTGTGAAAGGCACTACTGTACCAAAGTGTGCAATAGCTTATAACATATTCCCTTCGCTATTTGGTCCCACATATTTTTGTCTTAGGTTCAGAAAGAAATAGCATTAATATAATTTCTATATAATCTAACATCGGGACAACTAAGTGGTGTAGTGGATAGAGTGCTAGCTCTGGAATCTCATCTTCCTGAATTCAAATCTGTCCTCAGACATTTATTAGCTGTGTGACCCTGGGCAAGTTACTTAAAAACCTTGTTTGCTTCAGTTTCCCCACCTGCAAAGTGAGCTAGAGAAGGAAATGGCAAACCATTGCAGTGTCTTTGCCAAGAAAATCCCAAATGGGGTAAGGAAGTATCAGAAACAGCTGAAAAACAACAATATGATAGCAATCTAGACACTAATCCAGTTCACAGTGCCTGCAGGCAGGCACACTGATATACAACCAGAAATGGGTTTACCTTAGCAAAGAAATAGGGGCCAGCAGAATACAGCCCATCTTCAAGTTCATGGTAAAGCATTGCTCTTTCTGAGTGACCTGAAGGAAGGTGAAAAATAAAGCTAATATAGAACCAAGTGTTCAAAATTACTAATGTCTCTAGAAATAGCTTTTAATATAACTAAATCAAAACCATTTCATTTTTAGTTTTTATATTGTCATTTACAGATATGCCCCCTCCAACATACTCCCCATTGAACCTTCCCTTGTAACAAAAACATAGAAAAACATGAAAAAGTGAACTTATTACATTTGTATGTTACACTGTCCTGTAACTTATATGTTACTTGTATGTAACATGTATCTCCTGCCATAGCTGCCCTGGTAGAATGTAAAGTGTTTGAAGGCAATGGAATGTTCCATTTTTATTTCTCCCTAGAGGAGACCTGGCACAAGTAAGGTCTTTAAGAAATGCTTACTTCCCTGTATCTATGCTGAGAGAAAGGAGGCATATTTATTTCGTGATTGTTTCTTTAGGACAAAGATCACTTACTGCATTACTCAAAGTTTGGCCTCTTAGCTTTGATTTATAGCATTGAAGTCATGTATGTGGTTCTCCTAGTTCTATATATTTTTACTCTACATCTTTAACTTCTTTATAACTTCCCTGGGATATATGCCTTATAATAAGGTCACTGGGTCAAAGATTATGAATTGTTCAGTCACTTTTCTTTCACAGAGTAATTCCAATGTTAAGGGCGATCCACAGGTCTAATAACAGTGTATTATTAATGTGCCTATCCCTTTCACTGTTCCCTAACCTTGACTATTCTGATTTTTTATCACCTTGTGATCTGTGTTTTCTATCATCTTATCTATGTTAATTTGCTAGCTATAAGGTGAAACCTCAGTTGAAACTATCATTTAGTATAACTTCTTAATTTTCTCCGCTTTCCCTAAGAGAAGATCCCTGGTCCCCTCTACCAAACTTTCCTGTTTCTGTCAGAGACACCACCAATTCTTCCAGTCTCCCAGTTCTTTAAGCTCACCGTTATTCTTGGCACCTTATTCTCCCTTATCCCACAAAGCCACTTAGTTGCCATAGTTGATCTGCCTCCCTATCATCTCCCCCATCTGTCCTCTTTTTTCTACTTACACAGCTACTGCTACAATTCAGGTTCTTACTTCCTCTGGCATGGATTATGAAGTGTACTCAAGTCTTTACACCACTCCAATCTATTCCCCACACAGCTAGCCACCAAAGTGATTTTTTCTTAAATTCAGATTTGAGTATCTTACTCTCCTACTCAGTAAACTCCAGTGGCTCCCTAGGATAACATTAACGCTTCCATTTGACTTTTAATCTTTTTATCTTTTAAACTTTTTATCACAACAGTGATATATCAGTGTAAGGGCCCCAACCTACCTTTCCAGTTATCTGTTCCTCTTCCCACATTCTCTACTCTAGACAAACTGTACTTCTCCGTTTCTCACACTTGGCATTCAGTCTACCAGCCCCATGGTGTTGGCATTGGCCATTTCCCATTCTTAGAATATACTCCCTCATCACTTCTGTCTCATAGAAGCCCCAACTTTCTTCCAGACACAGCTCAGGCACACAAAGATTTCCTGATTTCCCCCAACTGCTGAGGCCTCTCTGTCTAACATGTATTTAAGTGCCTTGTATTTATTTTGCATTTATTCTGCATGTATTCATTCTGCATATACATACATACATACATATTCTACCGGAAGGATAACAGTCTTTTCTATGTTCTACATTCTATGGAAAAGGTTAACATATGCATGAATGTATATATTATATGTATATGTTGATCTAAATAGCTACATTCTATGAGGAAGATAATGTATATAATGTATACATACACATACATTGTGTGTACCTATTATATGGGATACATTTATAGTGTTTATAATGTATATGTACACACATGTTATATACACTATATTTTACATGGTGTATATATATGTATATTCCTATGTACACATATTATGTACATACAATGTGTATGTACCTTTACATAGACTTGTGACATGAAATATATGGCCTCTTGGCTATTCCATGAACAAGACCCTCTGTCTCTCAACTTAGGCTTTGAGCATTCTCTCTGGTTTGTCCTCCATGCCTGGAATACCCCTCTACTCCAACTACGAATGTCTCCAGCTGCCTTTAAGTCTCAACTAAAATTCCATCCCTGACCCCTCTTTATCCTCTATGTAACTTGTTTTGCATGTATTTGTGTACATAGTATCTCCTTCCTTAGACTGTAAAGTCCATGAGGACAGAGGCTGTCTTTTTCCTCTTTTTGTATCCCTAGCACTTAGCATAATGCCAGGTGCTTAATCAGTTGTATTGATCAATATGTACATATTACATACATTTTATAATGTGTGTGGGATGTACACATGTATATCAACATTTTATTTATTACACACATGTCTATAATGTATGTAAACATGTCTGTCATGTATACATACTTTCTATAATTTATATGGATACATGTTATATACATTTTGTGTACATATAAATATATATAAAACGTTATCTTCCCCACAGAACGTATATGTGATATATATTAACCCCAAATAATGTGTGTGTGTGATACATAATGTGTATCACACACAGGAATACACAGAATATAAGCTCTTTAAAGTTAAGGAAGGATGGATTGTTCCTCTCCTTTGCATCTCCAGCATTGCCCATCATAAAATATGTGTTTAATAAATGTTTTCAATTAATTGATTTTCCAAATGAATAAACTGAGGTCTAGGGCAGGGAGGCCAGTAGTTTGCTCAGCTTCACACACCTGCTTATTCAGACTCATTCTAGAATCCAGGTTTCCTGACTTTCTGCTGTGCTACGCTGTATATCTAACATGTGTATCTACCTTGGTGGTGTTGAGCCAAATGGAGTGTGTTTGTTTGGAATGTAGAGCTAACGTTATGGGGCTGGTCTAGCCAAACTGGCTGGCTGGTTGCTCCCTGAACAGAACAATTTACATCTCCCAGGTTTTGCCCAACCCCAGGAGGCCTTGTGATGCCCCTCTGGGCTCTGAATCTGCCTCACTTTAACACTTACAATAATGGCTTCTTTCGTGGCCCAGCTCCCCTGCCTCCTCTCTCTAAAAATCTTTCCTTGCCCTTTTAGTTCTTCCTTCTTTCTCAAATGATCAGTTTTAACCTGTCAGCACAAGTTACTCTCTCTCAAATATAAAGTGAGTGCTTTAAGGCAGAAACTTTTGGGTTTGGGCTTTCTAAACCCAATTATTCAGCACAATGCCCTGCATACGATGCGTACTTAACGGTAGATCTGATTTGAACATTCATCTGTTGTGGAATGACCAAGAGAGGCTTTTGACCAGGGAAATGTGCAGTCCAATTAGTGGAAACACTAAATTTTAGACTTCTTTTAAAAATGCAACTCATTTAACTTTTGAGTATGCCTTTTGTTCTGAGTATAAAACAAAGACTTCTCTGACTTTTAAAACCCTTCCCAATTCATCCCCAACTTATCTTTCTAGTTAGTAAAATGCCCAGGTCTCTGTAGACTGGAAGTTCCATGTGGTTGGGGACAATTAGGTTTCTTTTTATTATATATCTTTGTACACAGTGCAGTACATAGTAGTTGTTTCAGAATAAAATTTAAAACGTGCTTCTAGGAAAGAAGTTGTTGTAGGCTAATTATGCCCCCTTGTGATCACTATTCAATTACTTAGTAAATCTCTTCTTTTTAGGTCCAAGAAAGATATGGTTCTCGCCAACTCAAACCAAAGTGTCACAAATACTGAACCCACTAAATTCCAAATGAATGATATTGTCCCATCTTTGAGTTGTCTTCCAGATTTAGTAATGGTCCTAGCAAACATGGCACTCACATTTTGCGATAACATGCAGAATCACTGGGAAGGGAACCAGAGACCCAATCATGAACAGGAGAGCAGCCGTGTCCATGAAGGAGCGCTGGATATTTCCATGGCCATAATATAGAAATCCAATTATCATGGACATCAGAAGAGCCTCTAGCCCATTGATCAGCAATGTCGACAGGTCCCTGAAGTCATTGGAAATCTGTCGACTTAAGAAGCATGACACCAAATTAGCAACAGTGAGAGTAACGACCTTCCCCCTATGACCTAAGACCATCCTGCTTCTCATTTGCGGATCAGGGGTTGTTTTGTATTATAGTTATCTATCTAAAGTCAACAAGCATTTATTAAGCACTTACTACACGCAACACACATTTCTAGGCACTAGAGACATATTAATAGTCACCACCTTCAGTGAGCTTGCAGAGAAGAATGCAGCATGTATCTTAGCTCCTTTCTAGCCAGAAAGCACCAAGAGGACATAATATAACAAGTGTTATGTCTAGTTATTATCTAAGATTAATACCTCCCCCATAACTCAGTATTGTGTTCTGCACACAGTAGTCCCTTAATGAATATTCATTGAGTTGAAGTGAATTGCTTTTAGGTGAATTCCACTTTCTTCTGAAACACGAGATAGATGGGTCTCTTGTTGCTTCATGTAGGACAGGATTACCTATTGCTAGAACTTACCTCTGGGCACAGTGCCTGGCATTCATAGGTGCTTAAAAATTGTTTATTGACTGATCACCATCAAAATGCTTAAATGCAATTTTCCTCTTAAAACCAACTTCAGAAGTCTTTGAATTACCGAATGAGAATGGCAAACTGCTGTACTGTCCCTGGTAGGTGGTGATAAGAAGGGGATGATGGTAAATTAATGGTCTTCTCTGAAATGATATGAGACCTGTCAGAAAGCAGAGAAGAGGGCCAGGGTCTTTGTTTCCAGCAAATGCCTCCAACAAGCAAATGAGGGGCCCTTCTCTGCCATTCACTTGCCTTACCTTGGCTCCACGGACACATTCAGCATACTTTCCCCTTCAGCAGCTCTCCACAAGAAGTCATCAAAGTCTCGAACCTTCTCCAGAAACAAGGCAGCAAGGGACTTGACCTTCTCACTGCTGGTCATCTCCCGTTGTCTGTCCTTTCTGTCAATGCTGGTCAAATCAACTGTAAGGGATGTGACTATCATTGTCTGCAGGCTAGAGAATCATCAGATATCAAGTACATACACACACATAGTTAAAATTGACCCCAACACTGGTCCTAGAATCAGGGGGACCTAAGTTCAAATCCATCCTCAGACTACTACTAGCTGTGTGACCCTGGGCAAGTCACTTAACCCTAACTGCCGCAAAAAATAAAAGAGACCCTACAATTTTCTGATTATAGTAATTATACTTGTGTTCTTCCCTATGTAAATAAGGAGTTGACAATCACTGGGGTGTGATGGAAAGACAACTTGGTGTTGTCAGAGGCAGGACCCTAACACATCTTTCTGACTCTAAGTCATGAGCTCTGTCCCCTGTACCTGATAATAGCATTGCCTTTTCCCAAGAATTATGAGAAATATATTTCTAAATCTTAAAACACTATATGTGACTTACGATAATGTCTGACATTTATATAACACTTCATGTTTTTGTTTTGGAGGCAGTAGGGGTTAAGTGACTTACCCAGGGTCACACAGCTAATAAGTGTCTGAGGCCAAATTAGAACTCTGGTCCTCCTGACTCCAAGGCTGGTGCTCTCTCCACTGTGTCACTCAGTTGGCACTTACATAACACTTTAAAGTTTGCAAAGTGCTTTATGTTAATTATCTCATTGAATCCTCACCAACAGCCCTATGAGGTAACTGCTGTTTTTATTTCCAGTTTATTGGCAAGGAAACTGAGGCCAACAGAGGTTAAGTAACTTGCCTAGGATAATACAACTAGATTCAGAGGCAAGATTTGAACTCAAGGCCTCCTGACTCAAGGTTTATTGGACCACATTGCCTTTACTATCATTAATAATAAACCATTTTGAAGATAGGGAAACTGAGGTATGGAGAAGTTGATTTAGTCAAAATAATGAAGTCAATAAGTAACTGAATAGAACCTAGGTATCTTATTACTTTCTTGATACATAATAATATTATTATATAATAGGTTATATAAATATTGTTATATATCATATAACATATAGAATATATTAATATTATCTAATAGTCAATAATAAGAAAAATAACTTTTATTTGCATCAAGTTGAACTTCACAACAGCCCTGTGAGGAAGGGGTTATTTCCCCCATTTTACAGATGAGAAAACCAAGCCTGAGAGTCTGAAGTGATTTGCCCATGGTGGGTCACATGGCTAGTGAAGGTCTGAGGCAGGACTTAAACTCTAGTGTTCCTGACACCAAGGTTAGTATTCTATACACTTGTACCACTGAGCTGCAGAACTATTCCTCTCTCCCAGCTTTGCCTTAGTTTGGGAACCCACATCAGTATGCTTTCCTCTCCCAAATCCCTACTCCTACCTGTAGGCTCATCAGTTATCACTGTGCTACCTCTGAGAAGCTCTATGATAGGCATGTTTCAGTTCTTGAATTCAACCAATCCATCAACAAGCATTAATTAAGGGCTGACTTTGTGCCAGGTACTCTGCTAGGTGTTGGGGATATAAATACAGAGAATGAAATGATCCCTACTGGAAAGCAGTTTTCATTCCAGTGAGCAAGACATATACATAGTAAATATATAAAGCATAAAGAAAATTAATACAAATAAATACACAGGATTTAAATAAAAGGTAGCAAGGGAGGGAGGGAAGGCACTAGCTTTTGGGAAGGATCAGGAAAAGATTCCCGTAGAATATGGCACTCAAGCTACATCTTAAAGGAAGACAGGCACTTCATGGGGAAGAAGGAAGGAAGGTACATTCCAGGCTTATGGGATGGCCAGTACAAAGGCTTTGGAAGTAGGAGATAATGGGAAAGAAGACCCGTATGGTTGGGCCAAAGAATGCAGGAAAGGAAATAATGTTTAATAAGACTGCAAAGATAGTTTGGGGTCAGGTTAGGAAGGGTTTTAGAAGCTAAACAGAGGAGTTTATATTCTATCCTGAGTAGGGGAGTTACACGGTCAGATAGGCCTTTGTGGAAAATTGCTTTAGTATCTATATGTGTAAGACACACTGGAATGAAGATGAGATGAAGTAGACAGACCAGTTAGGAAGCTGTCAAAGGAACCTAGGTGATGAGGGTCTGAGTCAAGATGGTACCTGTGTGAGAGCAGGGGAAGATCTGAGGGTAGAAAGGGCAACATTGGGCACCTGATTGAATATGTGGGGGGAGTGAGAGGGAGGAGGCAAGGCTAAATCACCCTTTCCCAGGGATTAGGCTCTTTTGGCTCTGATAGACCCCTTCTAGATACGTAGTAAACTATATCTCTCTTATCACAAGCTCCTGCTACATTTTTGCCTCCCCTTCGGGTGCCTTTCCCTACAACATCACAAGGGCATTGCTATGAATCATGTTCCTTTCCACAGCAGAACATAAAGTCATCCACGGAATGTGGGGTCTCTGTCCTGACTGCTCCCTGTGTACCTCCCAGGTGACAGTAGTCATGATTTCTCAGTCCAGGGTGACCCATGGAGGACTGGGCTCCCAATTCAGAGCTTGCTGTGGGGCAGAGGGCATTGATGTTTCTATGGGACAGTCTGATAGGCCTGTTGGCCCCTTCTCAAAATAATGTTTCTAACAGCATAAAATAAAATGCACAGAATAAATAATAAAGGAAGGAATTATATTAAAATAGAGTTATCAGATGATTAAAAGTAAGTTCATGGACCACCGATTACGAAGCACTGATCTAGGGCAATGGCAGGCAATTCAACACCTGCTTCCATAGATGCTTCCTTTAAATTTAAATCTCTCATGGAGTCACAACCTGTAAGACTTCATGCAAACCCCAGCACAGTCTGGGTTTTCCATCTGGCCAACAGGATACCAAAATCCAGATAAGGTTCTCTCACATTTGGAAAGAACACTGTCTGATATGCAAATGGCTGTCTGGCCACCTACTGCGCACATAAGAGCTAACATTTATACAGCCCTTACTGTTTACCAGATACTGCGCTCAACGCTCTCCAAGTTTGGTCTTACTGGGTCCTTACAACAACTCTGGGAAGGGGAGAAGTATCATCATTATCTTCATTTTATAGATGAGAAAACTGAGACAAACAGGTTCAATGACTTGCCCAGGGTCACACCATTGGCCAGATTTGAACTCAGGTCTTCCTGTTGCCAGGCCAAAGGCACCATGCCCTGCTCCACAGCTTTATAAACATGCATCAGCAGTTAGCATTTGCTTCCCATGGAACCTTTCCCAAGAAGCTCATGGCTCCATGGCCTGATTCATGAGCAGCTATCTCTCTGTCTCTAAGGGCCAAATTCCAGTCAGTTGTCCTAACTGCTTGGGCGCTCCAAAACCTGAGGGAGCCACATGATGACAAGGTCCACCCATGGCATCCTGAAACTTCGGCAAAGACTTCCCAGATTAGCCCAGACTATAGGAGCTAGAACTGTGTTGGTGCACAAGGAAGTGAAGGCCCACCTGCTAGAGTGGAAATAACCCTACATCAGGACTTCAGGAGATGTGGGTCCTAATCTCTACCCAGTTTTGTGATTTTGGCAACTCAAACCTCTGAGCCTCAGTTTCCACTTTTGGAAAATCGAGAGGAGTGGGAAAACGTACTGACTGATCTATTAAGACTTATCCGGTTCTCAATCTATGACCCTGGGCCAAGGTGAGTCATGAAGGCCCAACCCAGGAGAACTTTCTTCACTATGCATTTTCACTGGTCTTCAGTTGATGAAGTTGCAAGTTTCCCTGTCCTTCCTGTCTACCCTCATCTGCCCACACTATCAATCAGCAAAGTGCCTACTGTGTGCTATGGGAATACATAAAAAGAGGCAAGGAGCTTACAGTCCAAAGCTTACAGACAACATGCAAATAAAGATATAGAAAGCAAACCAAATACAGGACAAATAGGAAATAACATACAGAGAAATAATTAGCAGATGGAAGGCACTAGAACCAGAATCCACATGTGGTCTGCCCAGAGGAAGCTTGACCAGCAGTCATACTCTCATATGTCCTGCCAAACTCACTCTGGAGTTCATTTTTTATGAAGGAATATCCTCATTTTTTCTTCTTTGATTAATGTTTCTCCACCACTTTCTGTACCTCCATTCTCTCCTCTACCCCGTTTCTACCTTCTCCCTTCAAGTATCTTGCTTAATTAAGCAGGGATAAATAATGCTCAAGAAAATTCTGTATAATCTGGTTCAGGCCCAAGACTTATCATTTCATTGATGTCAAGAACATTCATGAGGAAACTCCCTCTTCTAAAGCTGGTTGGCTCTTGAGAGGTATTTGAGAGGTTAGGACATTTGTCCAAAGTCACACAGCCCACAGATTAGTGGGACATAAACTCCGGCCGTCTTGGTTTTCCAGGCTAGCTTGCTATCCACTCTATCAAGCAACCTCTCCTATGATGGATATTCTAAAAAAGTGGTGGGTGGAGAGAGATTTTTCTTCAGGAAAACAGTAGCAGAATTAAGCAACCACGCTGTCAGTAGACCCCAGGACTTTCCAGCCTCCTCAGCATCCAAGGATTTGGGGATAAAGAGGCTCTGTCTGTATATAGCTGTCAAAGCTACTGGATGAATCTGATTTCTAACCCCAGATTGAGGGTTATATGAGGTTGGGTAGATTCAGACTTCTAAGTTGATCACATCCTCTGTCTCCTTTATCTCTGGGCATATTAACAAAATACATGATAGAAAAAAAGTGCAGAAACTGAACGCAGGGCATTGAACTGCTGGCATCATTGTAATTTACACTACACTCTCTTATGCAAGAGCTAAGTCTGTGAAGACTGACTCCTTGCTTAGTTGGGCACACAACAAACCAGTTAGGATCTCCCTTCTACTTCCCTGGCAAAGAATGCTTCTCTTCCACATAGCCACACACATGCACACACACTCACATGTATGTGTACACACATATACATGCACATGCAGATACACATACACATATAAACCTTGCACCAACAGTGTAGCAGGGAAGAAAGAGCATTAGATTTGGACTCCCAGAGTCAGGGGCAGCCAGTTGCTGCTCTAGAGCACCAGGTCTGGAGTCAGGAAGACCTGAGTTCAAATCCAGCCTCAGACACTTACTAGCTGGGTGACCCTGGATAAGTCACTTAACCTTGTTTGCCTCAGTTTCCTCATCTGTAAAATGAGCTGGAGAAGGAAATGACCAACCCCTCTAGTCTCTTTGCCAAGAAAACCCCACATGGGGTCACAAAGTCAGACACAACTGAAACAACTGATCAACAAAACAGAGTCAGGGGATCTAGACTTGAATTCCAACCTGGCTATAGAATCCCATGCTGGCTATGTGACTTTAGGTACATCACTTCATCTCATGTTTGTAAAAAGATAAAATGACCTCCAAGATCCCTTCCCCTCTAAAGCCATGACTGGAACCTGATCCTACAAGCAAGAAGGAATGAGGTGGGCCCACTCCATGCCACCACTATCCCTGTGCAAAACAACAAAATTGTCTGCAAGCCTCAGCTGCCAGCCTTCGCAAAGACATCTAGGCTGTGGCCTGGTCTGGGACACCTTATGTCAGGAGCACCTCCAAGCACCATGCAGCCAGCCACAGGTAGACTAGGTCCTAACTCACACAGCATGGCAGAGCCCATTTTTGCTTTGGATAGGAATGGTGGGGTTCCTTGGAGGTCTGAGGCTCCTCTGTGGCCTTCCCATCTCCTTCTGTCTGTCAGCTCCATGACAGAGAACCTCATTAGACAGTTTGCCTTCTAAGAACCATGGGCCTATGTATATACTCTTCCACCTTACCTCCCCTCAGTGTAACACTCCTATCTTCAGAAGCACTGTTCAGAAAAACACTTGGTGCTAATGGGTGAAACGGTTTTTCCACTGAGGCTTATCCTACAGCCAAGATGCTCAGAGAATGCCCCTGCCTCTGTGGTGGCTCCAACCCAGATTTCTGGTTCTGCCTATAACATCAAAGGACAATTGTAAGATTACATGGTTATCTCTTTCTCATCTCAACTCCCAAGAAAAGTTGTTTGTTAGTAGGAATTCAAATACCTGGGGAAAACTGGAGATGTGGGAAGAGGGGAGGATTGTGGTCCAGCACAAATTCCAAAGCCTCAGACACTTACTAGCTGGGTGACCCTGGGCAAGTCACTTAACCCTGTTTGCCTCAGTCTCCTCATCTGTAAAATGAGCTGGAGAAGGAAATGGCCAACCCCTCTAGACTCTTTGCCAAGAAAACCCTACATGAGGTCACAGAATCAGACACAACTGAAACAACTGATCAACAAATCAGAGTCAGGGGATCTAGACTCGAATTCCAACCTGGCCTCTGAATGGCCTATGACCAAAGAGCCCCAAAAAGCTGGCCCCTTTTCTATGAGAAGTTCTACAGTTAGGGAAGCCCCCCGCCCCTCCCCCATAGCTTCACGTTCTGTCCCTCCAGCATTAAAACTCTTAAAAATCTGGATCTTTCCTTCCTATTCACCATCTTTTGTGCCTGGAACGCTCCCACCTCCTCACTTTTACCTCTTTAGTTTCCCTGGTTTCCTTCAAGACACCCCAAATCTCATCTTCTGCAAAAGACCTTTCCTACCCACCCCCAACTACTAGTGACTTCCCTCTGAGATTGTTTCCCAGTTACATTGTAAATACCTTGCACATGCCTAGTAAGTGTCATGTTTGTATCCTCCATTAGAATGTAAGCTGCTGAGGACAGGAACTACTTTTACTCTTCTTTGTATCCCCAGCACAATGCCCGACACATAGTAAATACTCAATAAAATGCTTAATGACTGCCTCTCCACAGGCGAGTTTAGCCAGAGGTCGGGACCTCTGAGCTTCGCTGTCCCTCTGCCCCGATTCAACCTCTCTCCAACAGACCCCGTACCCACCTCTTCTTTATCCTAGGACCTGCACACAAGGACTCCCTTCCTCCTCTCTTGTGGGGAGTGTCACTTCAGAGAAACAACTTACCCTGCTTCTAGCCATGGATTTGATCTCAGCTTTGCTATAATCGTCCATTATGATAAATATTTTAACCCTTCCTAGAACCTCCCAGGACTTCAGCCAGTATATTACCTCTCACGGTAACAACATTCCAGAACTTATCTAACTAGAATTTAAATCAGGCCTTTCATTGGTCCCAAGAATATCTCTTCTCCAGTTTTAAGAACCCCACCCCCAACCCCTCCCGACTTTAGAATCCGGAAGTTAGGAAGAAAATCAATGTTCAACAATAATCCCCATTATCATATCACCTTCAAGATTTTTCTGAAGCTTCATGACACTTTTGTACATTGGAAGGTAGACATGAGATCCGGATCCAAGTTCATGTCACCCAAGGGAAAATCACGTAACCTTTCTAAACATCAACTTTCTCATCTGTAAAATGGGAATTGTGATACTTGCAGTACCTACCTCATAGAAGACTGTAAACCAGGTGCTTGAACTGTGAAATGTTCATGGATAAGTTAGCTGTTGTTTTCTGCATTGTCAGAATGGGGGAAAGAAATGCTGACTGACCATCCCAGATGAGGTACCCACATCACCCTAATCCGAAGGCTTTTGTTGACTCACCATAGAAATCTGCAGGATTGCTAT
The DNA here is from genome assembly GCA_028658325.1 of Potorous gilbertii. NCBI lineage: Eukaryota > Metazoa > Chordata > Mammalia > Diprotodontia > Potoroidae > Potorous > Potorous gilbertii. The sequence goes on along the minus strand of CM053769.1, from coordinate 159,442,235 downwards.
ACCTTGGACAGGGGTAGCCAATTTCTGTGAAATATTTCACCATGTCCCGGGCTGTTCCTGAGTAGACGGTGGTCCCGGAGGACATCAGGAGGACCAAATCAAACAACTTGAAGATATCTGAGCGAGGCTGATGAAGCGATATCATCACTAATCTGTTGCCTTTGGCTAGTCTGGATAAAGTTTTCACAAGGTTATGGGATGTGAAGCTGTCTAAGCCAGATGTAGGCTCATCCAATATTAAGATTCCTGCCAAGTAAGAAGATCATAATGACCCATTAGGTCTGTGATTTAAGCATCACTATATAGAATGAAGTTCTGGAATAAGCCATGTTTCAGCAACTATTCCTGAGGATTGCTCCTCACCGAGTCATGGGAACAGAGACCTGGGAACATTTTCCTTGAAAGGACAAAAGCTTCTTGCCTCCATACCTTTACCCTACCCATCCTCATTTTAACCTCTTAAAAGCTTACCAGTCTTTCAAATGACTTTTTCCTCCATGAAGCCCTCCCCAATTCATCCCAACTTGAAAAGCTCTCTCCCTTGTAAACTCACTTTGTAGTTTATTTGTGCCCTCTTCTGTTCTTTTTGTATTATTCTATTTTGCTTTATAGATATTTTTGTACATTGGAAGCCCCCTGAGGCCAGGGAATTTGTCTTACCTATTTTGTGTCTCTATTTTGTATCTTTCCCTTGGGCTTTGCTTAAAACTGTGCATTGCTTTAAAAAAAAATTAAAAAATAGAATGAATGAAGGAAACAGATTAGAAGGCAGGGAAAAGAATACAGCAAGGAGATTTTAAAATCCTTGGGTTAGTCAGGACCTTAGAGAGGAATAGTCACCAGACAGAAATTCCTCCCTTACCTATATAAATCAGAGCAAATCACAATTCTACCAGGCATGGCACAGTGCTAGGCACACACTAAAGATTTGACTAGTCCATTCTAGTTCCCTGCTATCAAGCATGACTACTGCTAAACTATTTTAAACACAAATGTATCCTAAATTTAGTAATCTCCATAAATAGACATGAGTTTATTTCTCTAAACGTAATCCAACCCCCACCTCTATTCCACTGCACATACACAT
>CM053769.1:159402278-159440648 GCA_028658325.1 Potorous gilbertii | reverse complement strand
TCAGTGTAAGAACATGTTTCGGTGCAACATCCAAATTACTAGGTTACTGTTGATTGGACAAGTCATCCATCCATCCATCAGACAAAGTTCTTACCTCAAAAATCCAGATCCAACAAGGATCCCTGCCACACTCAGCAATGCCACTTCACTGTTGACTACAGTAGGATTCTGAACCACACCAAGGAGTACCAGGGACAGGAGTTCACCAGCTATGTGTGGGACAAAGACAGCAGCAAAGAAATACCCAAATCTGGCTGCCTCAGGGTACATGCCCACAGACCTGTAAAGACAAATCCTCGCTTTTAAGGCAGCTTTCTCTTTCGGGAAGGTATATTGGTCAAGAAAATGACAACTAGGTGGCACCATGGATAGAGTTCCAGGCCTGGAATCAGGAAGACACCTCTTCCTGAGTTCCAATCTGCCTTCACACACTAACAGTGTGACCCTGGGCAAGCCACTTAATCCTTTTTGCCTTTGTTTCCTCATCTGTAAAATGTGCAGGAGAAGGAAATGTCAGTATCTTTGCCAAATGGGGTCACGAAGAGTCAAAATGACTGAAAAATGACCAAACAACAACAAAATTGGTCAATAATCTTATTACATCATGCCTCCGACAGAGCAGAGTCATGGTTGATGGTAAGTTGAAAGAGTATCCAGAACAGGAAGCACTCCAATTAAAAAGGCAAAAGAAAACCAACATTTCCAGTAGTTCTTTCCTGTGGGTTGTTTCTATTGGTGTAGGCACAATGGTGAGCTCACCTATTACCAGTTTGCAGTAGTATATTTCAACAGCTGGAAAATGTTCAATCAGTAGAGACACTGGTTATACCTAAATATGTCTCATTGCAACTTGGCTAACAGCTACCCCATTGAAAATCATGGTCTGGAGAAAAGAGAGGGAAGTAATAGAAAAGAGGGCAGATTGGGGGAGATGTTAATCAGAAGTAAACACTTTTGAGGAGGGCAGAATCAAAGGAGACAGAATAAATGGGGGGGGTGTGGGATTGAATGGAATGGGGTATAGAAAACTATGTAACCCTACAGGAAAGTACAGGGGAAGGGGCTTGTGTTTGTCCTTCATTCTTGAAGAGGACCATGACCTCAAGATGATGACATGACTTGCAGTTGACTTTGTTGAGTGAGGGAGGGTTGTGCAAGGTCACCAGCCTTACTTTCTTCTCATGAGCCATCTGGGTGCAATGGCCAGATATTCATTGGGAAGACTGGAGATGGCCCAGGATGCAATGTGAGACCCTGGCCCTTGCAAGTTAAGGTCTTATCACATTCTCACTTTGAGTGAGATACATCCATTCAATAAATAGACTTCTTCCAGGGGAAGGTAATAAGAAAAGGGGGAGGGGTGATATAAGGGAGGGCAGATTGGAGGAAGTTGTAATCAGAATGTACACAGTCTGGGAGTGGGGAAAGAGGAGAAATGGGGAGAAAATTTGGAACTCCAAATCTTGTGAAAGTGAATGTTGAAAACTAAAATAAATAAGTAAATTGAAATGTGAAAAAGAAAGAAAAAGAAAATTATGGTCTGAAATTTTAGTGCTTGACTTCTTAACATCAATTCTGTTTCATGCTCTTTGAATGTGATATACTTTATCACTAACTCCCCCTCCCCATCCAGTGGAGTTTCTTCTCTCCAGTTTTCAGTTGAACAACATAGGAGCCCTTTGGTTCATACACGTGTGACCTTCAGGAAGCTGACTTCTTAGCATTCTCTGCCTCCACCTCTCCATTGCTGGCAGAATACTTGCTTGCTACCATATCCCATCAAACCAACAGTTAATTAAATTTATTAAAAACAAGTTGTCTGACCAGATAGAGAGAGGCTGTTACTGGAGGACTCTCTCCCTCCTTCCCTCCATCAAAGGACTTCCTTTCACTCTTTCAGATCCTCATATGTCTAAGAATACCTTGTCTTATCCAGGGGTGAGAAGGATGAAGGGAATAAGCATTTATAAGGCACGTACTATGTACCAGGAATGGTAATATCATATCGTTTGATCCTTTCAATGAGTGAGGTAAGTGCTGTTATTGTTCCCATTTCACAGGAGGAAACTTAGACTGAGTTTTATGGGCTAGCGAAACACATCCCAAAGGTCTTGGTTTTGCCATCCTTACCAATAGAGCACACTGCTGAACATTGCCACACTGAGAATACTGAAGGGAAGGATGTGCAGGATGTAGGCCAACAGCATCTGCCACTTCTGATATAAACCATCTTGACTCTCTTGGTCACTGACAGCCCGTAAAGCAGGAACTGTGCAAGGAATGTAGTCTTCATAAGTCAGTCACTCAAGGACTAAGGAAAAGGGGGCAGGCTGAAGTTGAACTGAGCTCAGAGCTGCCAAGACTGGCAGATGAAGACTATTTGGGAAAGACATTGTACGTCAGGCAGGAGTTCACTGATGCAAGTGCCCTTTCTCCATTTGGGAAGAAAGGAGGTCAGGATGCACCCATGGGCCTAACCCTAACCCTGTGGGTCCTCAAAGTCCAGTGGATTAGGGGTCTCTCAATCTTCCCCCGTGCAGAGCTGAGAAGCAGGATTAGAGGCAACCTGTTTTCCTGGAGTGCTAGAAAGAAGGCTGGCTTTGGAGTGGGTGTGAATTGCTACCTCTGTATTCCTGCGTGACCTTGGGCAAATCACTTCATCTGAACCTCAGTTTCCTCATCTGCAGACTAAGAATGGACTAAGGCCTCTTCCATATCTAAAATGCTACAGCATTGAATTATTGCATTTGTCTGCACAGAATATGAATTTTAATTAATTTGATTTAATGGTCCAAGTTATTTTCTTCTAATTTGAAGTAGCAATTCCACTGTCTGAATAGGAAATATATACAAACACAGTACAAGACAAGATCCTGGTGCTTCCCTAAAAAAAAAAAAGAAAAAAGGATAACGTGCTTGGATTCCAAAGAGCTTGTCCTCAAACTCATAAATAGGGTATGGCAGATCTGAGTGTAGAGATGGTAGGAAACACAAGGGGTTCACTACCTCTCAGGTTTTAGATCCTATTTATTGGTTGTACCCATAAGGAGTTCACTCTAAACTAAAGGGCTATATTTTAGTACACCTTCAAACTCCTGTATGCCTGAATAAATCAGGCAGCTAATTCTGGCTGTAGTTGCCCCAAAATAATCCTGATAAGAATGTAAAAGTTTGATATGGTGGAGGCCATAGGGAACAAATGACTCTCTGAAAACACGCTTTTAAAAAGAAAGTGCACAACACACTTTTAAGTTTAATTGTCATTATTAATATTTTCTCTATCTTAAGTCTCAAAATCGAATCACGAACCAAACTCTGATTTATATAGCATTTGCCAGTTTCCAAGTGTACATACTCATACCTACGATTTAACAATCAGCTAGCCAATAAGGGTTGGCTTGTGCACACCCTGGTTGCAGGCTTTTGAGCTCTAAGATATAGAACCCATGGATGGCATCACTTGGACAAACAAGTAGGCTATTTGTCTTTCATGCCCCTTAGCTCTCCTTTCTTTACTCTTTCCCATCAAACTCTCTTACCTCTAAGCACTCACCCTCCTTACTCCCATTTAGGGGCTCTCAGTGCTTTAGTGCCAGCAAAGGGTTCCTTTTATTACACTCTCTGACATAAGAAATCTGATAGGAGAATTCATAATTAGACTAAGGTATTAATAAGTTGTTAATATCTCCCAGTATTTTAAAAATAGATTTCTATAGAGAATAATACTAAATTCAAAAGATATTATTTAGTGGTAGAATTTTTGCATCATGGAAACTGGGTAAGTAAGATTCTTTAGGGGAAGAAAGACCTTCCTCAAATTATATCATCATATTGTTCCCCACCTCTTCCTCTTCTATGTAATGTAGGTCTTAGGGTATACTTACAAAAAGCGATAGCATTGAGCATGCCAGTGTATGGTAACCCTGCCACACATGTGTAAAGAAGGCCCACTCGGTCCTGCACAGCACCTTTTAGCTCATCATTCCTCAGTTGAAGGATAAAAAACATCAAGGGCAAAGCCAAGACCACATTCTGAATGAGTCGCACAGATACTGCCATTTTATTTCTCAGCAAGTTTCTCATTATTTTCCTAAAAGTCCAAGTAAACTTTTTTTAATTATTCTGTTTTAATGCTATTCAGATACCATATAGAAAGACTGAAGGACGTACAGAAGGAATTTTATATTGTTTTAAATGTCAAGATCAAGGTATTAGCAAGTAAGTTCTATTCAAATCTGGTGGTTTCTGATGGAGCTCTTACCTCAAGATGATGCCCAGTTTGGTGATGGTTCCAGGAGAATCCGTAGTTTTAAAAGGAACTGGTGGTAGTGCTTGCATATGTTTTACTCTTTTTATATTCTCCAAAGTTTGTTGATAAATTACTGAAGTTTTGTAGGCAGACCCAATCAACTGCACTCTCCTGTAGGTTTCTATTTCACGTTCTTTACTTTGGGTATCTATTGATGTCAGGTCCACTGGAATTTTCCCAAGAAGAAATCAGCAACTTTAATTTTTTCATGTTTCTTTAAATTAACAATGAATGGTTTTTGCACATCCAATCAAAACAAAATCATCTCCTAAATCTTATATAATCAGGATTATTACTGAACAGTCTTAATGCTCTAGTCCTATCTGCATCATAGACATCAGTATTTCAGAAATCTTTCATTTGAAAATAGGTCCAGATATGTCAAGTGGATGTGGAAAAAAATTAGGACTTTATTTAATGAAGATAGCCAAGTGGATTTTCATATAGAGTCACCATAAGTACTGTAGTTGGATCATAAATTCATAAAACATGTGTTTTAAGAGACTTTGGAGATTAGTCATCTAGTCTAAGTGACATTTTCTAAATGAGAAAGTTATGACCAGAAAATGATTTGACTTGACTTGCTCAAGGTTCCATATAAAGTCACTGGAAAACCTGAGACCAGACCACAGAATCCTGAGAATTGGAGCTCAGAGGAACATCTAGTTCAGTTACTTAATTTTTCACATGAAGCTCACAAAGGCAGTAATTGGAGGAGCTGGAATTTGAACCCAATGTTCTAAGTCTTAGATCCAATGCACTTTCCACTATATCCCACTTTAGAAGTCCCAAAGTTCCTATTGCTTGATTCTCAAGTCAGTCATCTTTCCCCTCCTTGCACAGTTAAAAACTATGCAGCTCAGCTACCATAATACAAAGCTAGTCCTTTGCCTATTGCAAAGGCCAATTGATGTAAGAGTGAGGCTGCCATTTGGCTAATAGATTTGGATCGATATATTTTTGAACACCAACGATAATGAGGCATCATTGTTCCTAAAAGACGAACTCTTTTTATTGAATTTTGTTGCATGATGACGACTCAGAGAAGAGTAAAAAAAGTCCCGTACTCCACTCTGACATAGAGAACCACCTCTAGTTCATAGAAGCTTTACTTTTCTCCGCTTAAAATGAGAGCTTGGTGGGGACAGATTCCCCTACTCACTTTTATCTCGAAGATAAATATTGTTAGTCAGGTTCCCTCTCTGTAGCTATCATGGCCAAAGAGATGTTACTGAGCCATCCCTTGAATGGCAGGGTAAAGAACCAAAGAAGACATGGGAGTCATTTTAGCAGATCATGATGCTTTCAGTTACAAGGATTTGTGATGAGATGGCAAAAAAAAGAGTAACTTACTATAAAAGTCAAATGGGTTTGAGTGTTCAGGACAAGGATAGTTGCAGTCATTGAAGAAATCAATCATTTCCACAGGTGCCCCACAGAAAACCAACTCTCCACAGCTCATGATGGCAATTTTATCAAACAGCTGTTTGGACAATAGACTGGGTTAGTGTCTAATTATGTTAAGATGGCACTAGCAAAAATAAGTTATGAAAGAGTGCCTTATAGATTCTATCCACATAGTACCATCCTTTACAATTTTGACTGCCACTGCTAACTGTGTGCTCTTAATTTTTCTGATTTCATAGCACCAGTTTGAATTGTCAGGAGCTATTTTGGGGAGGGACTATTTGTCTAACAGAAGCCAGGTTCTTGTCTGTGACCCTGCTGCCTCATATGGAGACCAGTGAAACAGCTATATGAGGTTGGATTGTAGGTTGGGAGCAGACCCTACAATGCCCACATCCCAAGAAGCAAGAGCTGTTATTCTCATCCCAGTGTCCTTACCTGGAACAGTTCTGAGCGGGGCTGGTGGATGGTGAGGATAACGATTCGATTTCTGCGGGCTAGTGTGGAAAGAAGTACTACAATCTGATTTGCTGTCATACAGTCCAGCCCTGTGGTTGGCTCATCAAACAGCATCACTTCTGTAGGCAGAAAGGGACCAAGACATTGGCTAGAGTGAGATCTGAGAGCCCAGGGGGCTGAGTCTTGGGATGGTGTGATGAAGTTTTGAAGTGATGAAGAAGAAGGCATTTCTCATTGAAATGCCTTAACCCACTTGAAGAAATAAATCAGACAAATGTACAAATGGAGAGAGTGAACTTCTACTGTTGGTCCAGGAGAAAAACCATCCTGAAAAGGCCACCACTTCCTCTTTGAACAGCAGTCACAAAAGATTCTCCAGAGAGGGCTTTGTAAACTGAAAAACGCCAAACAAATGGGAGCACTTTTTTTTTTTTTAAGGAGTGGGGCAAGCAGGGCTAGAGAGAGCAGTGTGAAAAATCTAGTTTTTACCAGTCATCTGTCCAGGTGATTTGGAACCAGGACAAGTGCAGAGTAAGCCATGGAACTACCTCTATAACAAAGACAAGTCATTTAACCATTCTGGGTCTTAAAAATGATCGAACTGTATGATCTTTAAGTTCTATTCCAGCTCTAAGTCTATAAACTTATGATTAGAAAAGTTGATCTTAAAGAGCTGAGAAGCAAGAGACTGATTTTTCTTTAAAGTAGCAAAAATTTAATCTTCACCTGCTTTCTAAAACCTGCATGCATTTTTAATGAAGACTAGATTTTCATATCAGGACAATTTTACCTGCTCATAGGCCTGAGCTGCAGCAGAATTAAATGACCATGTCAGTCTGATTCTTTGGAGAGTTTCATTTTTTTTTCTGAATGAAGAAAACTCACTGTGTTTTTCTTACTCTTTCCTTCTGATAGAAAAGGACCAGCTGAAGAACCAAAAGTCTTACTATTGCTTAAATAGATAGGAATTATAGAGATGAGTTTTATTGATGGAAGAGTAAAAATTTTGCCACTAAGAGAGGGTGGCTGTTACCTGGCTCCCGTAGGGCTCATCAGAATGACATTGGCATCAGCCTGGGCAGGGGGAATTAAGCATAACATTTGCATTGGGTTTCTTTTCTCCCTTAATCCCTTCCACAAAAGGTCACTTCCACACCAAGCCTTGTTGGGTTTTCTCCCCCAAAACTTGGCACAGCTGGGAGATTTGGGGGTAAGATAGGAATGAGGGACATGCATTTGGGACATGCAAAATGTGTTCTTTGAATCTACTTCCTGCCAATTTAACACTAAAATACAATCATGAAGGTCCAAAGCTCCCTTTTACAATATGTATTTTAAGTTGGAGCTAGAGAAATCAATAATCCAAAATAATAAGTACCATGGTATTTGGAAAATATTTGAATTAACAGTTTGGAGAATCCCAACTAATTAAATTTTGTAAACATACATAGCCCAATAGGAGCCCTGTAGATGAACCGGTGGTAACTAGATATACCATTAGAGACCCTCCAGGAACCTGCTCTTGTATAGATCTTGGTGCATACTCACTAGGATCCTGGAGGAGCTGGGCTGCGATGGCGATGAGGCGCCTCTCACCGCTAGAAATTCCCCCAAAGGCTTGTTTCCCAATCAACTTGTTAGCAATATGGCTGAGGTTCATTTCTGCCATTACTGCCTCCACCTGCAAGAGGCACAAAGTTCAGGCAGGACTAAGAGCATTACTTGTTCCATTTGTGAAACTTTGCCCAAAAGATCCATCACACACCCCTGTGGGAGTCAGGAAAACAGTAGAATTGTAATAGAAGTCAAATCAATTTGAAATGGGTTCTTTCCTGCCATCACAGAGGAAGGATCCCCAAACCAGCTCACATTGTTTCTTGCCCTTGGTTATGTGATGCCAAATTCATGCAAATTTCTTTGCATCCTTTCAGCCTGCTACAAAATTCTGAGGAAAAATTCTTAGAGAGCTTTCTCCTTGCAGAAAAATAGTCATGATAGCCAAGATAGCTTGGCTATCTCATATATACACATATGCATAGATATCTATAATCATACACATGTATGTAAGACTCCATGCTTATTTCCTCCTGTCTCCATTTCACCCCAAATGGGTGTGAGATCAGAGTCAGAGCTAAGGGTGTGAGCTAACCCAGGAAGAGGGCCAGAATTGAAACTTTGAGATGGCTTTTGCATTCTCTTTAGACTTTATGAGTCTTTGAAACTGAGGAGCAAGTGAAGTAGGGGCACATGTGTATATGTAGGGAGGAAGAGAAGGATTGCAGATACCACTGGAGGTTGCTGAAGTCTCTAAGCCACCACCTCCCAGTTATACCCTTACTTACCCTGCTGCTCTTTGACTCTCCCTAGAAAAAAGAAGCTGCAGGTTTCTCTGAGGCTGGGTCCCTCGAGCATCACTGGGGAATGAACTCTTCAGCCAAGACCCTGTAGGAGCCACTCACCCTTTTTTGGAAGAAGTCTTCGGAGCCCTCACGAATGGCCAGTTTTGCAGTATAGGACAACGTCTCTTGTACTGTGAGGTTACTCAGCAAGGTTTCATTCTATAGCAGTGGTAGGGCAGAGGAATGAATGAATGATAAAAAGCATTTATTAAGCACTTACTATGTGGCAGGCACTATACTGAGCACTGAAGATATATAAAAAAAAAAAAGCAAGACAATTCTTGCCATCCAAGACTTCCTCCCTAATTCCCACTCAAATCAATAGATTCCCCACAAGATGGCTGATTACTACTCTCAGGGTTCTAGGACCCTAAGGAGCTGGGCTTCCAAAACTCTCTCTCATGAGCCCCCAGCAGTATCTTTCCATTAACAATCAGACATAGTTAGCTTTTTCAGCAAAGGTATTTCTGAGATGGTACATTAAGAAGAATAATTATAAAATATTAGAATTTAAACCTTAAAAAAGATATCAGATTTTCAGAGTTCTGCTTCAGCTCTGACTATTATACTTTGTGGTTTGGAGATCCGAGAAGGCAGAAATCCTACCTGAAGGGCATAGGAGAAGCAATCTTGAAATTCCTCACTTTTCAACTGCTGCCCATTCACACATACTTCTCCAAGGAAGGTACCTTTGCGTCTTAATCTGCCAGATATGGCATCTAGCAAAGTTGTTTTTCCTGAACCTGTAAAAGCAGAAGAAACACCCTCATCCACCTACTTTCTAGGGATTTGCATTTATTGTTGGCTGTAAGAATTCACTGCCAACCAAGATGAACCAAAACTAAACAAAAATCAAAAACCTTTTCAGTCCATCCCAGACAACTCCCAAACCCTTGCCTGCTACAAAGATGTTTTAGCTGCAGTGGCCACTGATCTCTTCTTGACTTCTATTGCTAACTCATGTATCAAACAGAACTAAGGGCATAAGCCATTTTCTTTTACCAGGATACAAACTATGGTATGAGGAAGAATATGCTGCTAGTGCTTTTTTAAAGTGTTGGTTCTTAGTTAAAAGTCTTGGATCTGACACCATTTGTGGGATACTGACAAAATTTCCTCATCTTCTATGCCTCAGTTTTTTGGTCTACAAATTGGAGATAATTTTATTTGTATTATTTACCTCTTAGGGCTGTTGTGAGAACAAATATCACACCTTAAATTGATGTATGATATAAATAGTATTAATTGTTGTTTATTGGTCATTTTTATTTGGTTATTGGTTTATGGGGGAGGGATTAGTAAGAAGGTGCATACTGCAATCGATAGTGCTGAATTTGGACTGAGAGGAGACAGGGGTCAAATCCTGCTGTTGTGATCAAGGGCAAGTCACTTGTTATTTCTGAACCTCAGCCAACTCACCTAGATGCTTCCACTAAGTTTTAGACTATCAGTCTAATGGGGCACTAACATTTCTGCCTTTAAATTTCTCTCAGCCAGTGGCAAGATGTGGGATATTGTGAGCAATTTGAAACAGAAGTTTTGTTCTGTCCACAAGCCTGCATTTGGTGCTACAAATTTTACATGACCAGAAATAATAAGAGGTACTTACTGTTCCTAAGAGGACTGCTTCTATAAACTTGCCTGAAGTTTGTTTGTGGTGAGAAAGTATTTTTTCATTGTTTTCTCTAAGTCCTGTCCATGGGGTTGGGGGAGGGGTGGGGAAGGGTGTCTAGGATAATCTCTCTCATCTGGGCTAAAAGTCCAGAGTTTGCTATTATCAATGAGCTTAGAAATGTAGAGGAGAAAATGAAGGAGGGGAATCTCAGAGGTTTCCTGCTGCTGTGGAAACAAGGGAGTAAATATCATTCAACATGTACTTACTGGGTATCTACTGTTTTATTATTATTTTAAGCTTAAATACAAAATGAGAAAAGAAAAAAATTGCCATGTACACAGCAGACTATGAAAGATGATTCAATACAAGACAATAAATTCCCATTTCAAGAAAACCTATATAATAAATACACATTGTTTTCAAAGCTGTCCAGCTTTTCTTTACTTCCTTCTAGGCTTTCTTTTGTTCTCTGCTGTACACTTTTTACTTTATTTTTCCCCCTCTCTCCCTCCTCCCATCCTAAAGAAGGCTACAGTTAGGCATGGAAATATATACATATGCATAGATCTCTATAATCATACACATGTATGTAAGACTGTACCATGCTTATTTCCTCCTGTCATCCGTGTCTCCAAAAGTGCATAGCATCTTCCTTTAAGTCTTTCCATGTTTTTCTAAATCAAGCAGCTCATCATTTCCTACATCACAACCAATATTTCAACCCAATCACATCCTATCTGAGAGATTGTCTATGAAAGTTTTCCCCCAAGTTTCTGCATTGCTTCTGTTCTTGGCTACATAGGTTTTATTTATTCAAGAAATTTTTTTTGAGTATCTTCTTTAGGAAAGACATCGTATGAGGTCCATCAAAGGATATAGAGATGAACCCTGACTTCAGTAAAGTGACAGTCTATGAAAGTATGCTCCACATATGGAGTAAAGTTTCCAGAGCCAACTTAGGTGGTAAAAATAACTAAGAATCTTGAGAAGCAGTGTGGTATAGTGGATAGACACCTAGCATCCTAGTCAGGAAGATCTCTGTTTAAGTACTTCCTCTGAGACATCATGGCTGTGAAGCCTGGAGGAAGTCATTTATTATCCAGGTGTCCCTGAGTAATTTCTTAAGAGCATAAGTTGCAGAACAGCTGGTGATCTATATTGGTACAGGGAATTTCCTCATGGGAAGTTCCTTATATTCATGAAATCATAGATCTGGGTAGAAGCAAACAAAAAATCCTAAAGGTCACAAGACATTGATTTACAGATTTTTAAAGACTTGGGACATCTAGGTGGTTCAGGGGATAGAGTGCTAGGCCTGACCTCAGGAAGACTCATCTTTGTGAGTTCAAATTTAGCTTCAGACACTTGCTAGCTGTGTGACCCTGGACAAATCACTTACCTCTGTTTGCCTCGGCTTCCTTATCTGTTACGTGAGTTGAGGGAAGGAAATGGAAAACTCGTATTTTTGCCAAGAAAACTCCAGATGGAGTCACAAAGAATCTGATGAAACTGAAATTTCTAAACAACAATAAAGAATATAGGCTGCTCCCCCAACTATTGCTTACTGCCAAGTAAAGCTATACCAGAGATGGGAAGAATGGTGTTGCTGCAGTAAGATGCTAGTGAAACTTCTGAATTTTAAATTCAATATTATCCTTCTTCAATTCTTCAAGAATTGATGGTACAATTTATAGAATCCCATGAAACTTGTAAAGAACAGTTGGTAGCCCTAATTCACAAATCCTTCTCAAAACTTGAGAAAGAAAGTACTCTCCTAGGTTTCTTTTATGAGACAAATATAGTCTTAATACCTAAACCGGGGAGAGATAAAACACAGAAAGAAAACTATAGGTCAATATCATTAATGAACATTAACTCAAAATTTTAAACAAAATCAAATTTATCAAAGAAATCATTTATTATAATCAAGTGAGATTTATACCAGGGATTCAAGGACGGTTCAACAGTAGGAAAACACCAACATAATCATCAAAAATCCAAAAATTCATGATCATCTTTATAGATGCAGAAAAAACCTTTGGCAATACACAACACTTAAAAAAAATTACAAACAACCTACAACATATAGGTAAAGAAGGACTCTTAAAAATACCATAAGCTGGATCTATTTAAAGTCAAAAACAATCATCATGTGCAGTGGGAATATGCTAGAACTTTATTCAGTAAGTACAGAAGTGAAACAAGGATGCTTACTCTCCCCACAATTATTAGATATAGTTGTCAAAATGCTAGCAATAGCAATAAGACAAGAGAAAGAAATTAAAGAAATAAAGATAGATTAAAAAGAGATAAAGTCATCTCTACTGATGACATGAGAGCTTACTTGGAAAAACCTAAGGAATCAGTAAACATACTAATTGAGACAATAGCTTCTTCAGCAAAGTAGCAGGATTCAAAATAAATCCTCAAAAATCTATAACATTTCTACATAATAACAAAACACAAGAAGCAATAATAGAAAGGGAAATTCCATTTCAAATAACTACTCAATATATAAGCTATCTGGGGATTAACCTCCCAAAGCACACAAAAGACTTGTATGGTTTAAAGACAAAGTAACTCGTTGAAGAGGTAAAGAGGAATTTAAATAGCTCAAGAACTATTCAGTGCTTAGGCTGTGTCAAAATAATAAAAGTAGTAATACTACCAAAATTAATTTACACTTTTAATGGTAAACCAATCAAATTACCAAAGGAATACTTTGCAGAACTTGATAAAATAACAAAATTCATTTGGAAAAACAAAAGATTGAGAATATTAAAAGAAATTATGAAAGAATTTGGGATGAATAGCACTTCTGGAGTTCATACTATATTGTAATGCAGCAGTCATCAAAACCACCCGGTACTGGCTAGAGAATGGAAAGATAGATCAATGGGTAATAATAGACAAGAGAAATTCCAACACAATAAAACTCAATAACACAGTGTTCAATAAAGTGGAAAAGGTAAAATTACCTATCCTATCCTTATTTGATAAAAAAAACCACTAGGAAAACTGAAAAGCATTCTGACAGAAATTAGGCTTCGACATTGGTCTTATGCCGCATTCCACAATATATTCTAAATGAATCTGCAACCATAATATTAAAGATCCTACTAAAAAAAAATAGAAGAGAAGCAGATCATATACCTCTCACAACTATGGTTAGGAGATGTATTCTTAACCAAATAAGAGATAGAAGCAGTTACAAAAAGATAAAAATTGATAGTTTTAATTACTTGAAACTAAAAAACTTCTGCATGAACAACATTAATGAATCTGAGATAATAGGAGAATTGGTCAAATGGGACAAGATATTTATATTAAATTTCTCTGATGAGAGTTTGGTATCCAAGATATATAAATAATAACTATATATGAGACTAATAAGTCATTCCCTAACAAATACATTTTATAATCAAATGATATGGACAGTTCTTAAAAGAACTGCAAAATATTCACAACCATATGAAAAAATGCTCCAGATCACTAATAATAAGAGAAATGCAAACCAAGACAACTCTGAAATTATATCTCACACCCTGAAAATGGACAAAAATGTAAAAAACTAGCAATAGTCAATGCTGGAGCAGTTCTAGAAGAATAAGCACAGCACTACATTGTTGGTAGAGCTGTGACATGGTACAATCATTTTGGAAAGCAATTTGAAACTATGCAAATAAAGTGATAAAAATTTCCATACTCTTTGAACCAAATGCTTCATTACTAGCTTCATATCCCAAGAAAGCCATTGATAAGCAGAAAAAATCTCAGTATTTATTTATAGCAGCACCTTTTTGATAGCGAAAAATTGGAAACAAAATAGATGTCCATTGGTTGGAGAATGGCTAAACAAATTGTAGTATATAAGAAATGATGTCTGAAATGAGTATAGAGAAACATAGAAAGATCCATATGAACTGATGCAAAGTGAAGTCAGTATATACAAGAAAACAGTATACACGGAGACTACAATAATAAAAATGGAAAGAACTACCATCAAAAATTGAAAAGTAGACACAAAATTATAGAGATCAAACAGAACTCAAATGAAGAGGATAAGAAGATACCCCCAAATTACCCCTTCATGGAGATGGGAAGTCCATAGATGTTACACACTGTACATGTTTTCAGTCTTTTTCAATGTATCATTCAATTGTGCTCTTTTTTCCTCTCTAAAAAAAATGTTATTTGTCATGTGAGATGGTTCTGTAAGGGAGAGAGAGAGAAGGGGAAGGATACTTGGGATAACTACAATGATGTAAGAAACAAAAAATATCAATAAGTACTTTAAAAAAAAACGTGTGGGAAACTCCCTCCATCTATGCTGATGTAGCTCCCCTACTCCTTAGTGGATGGTCTTTGTGAGTTGCTGTAAAGAAAAAGAAATCCACATCTTGTAGCTCACCCGGTATTTAGTCTTTCCAACCTCACTAGACTGAATATTAGGTAGAGCTCAGGTATCAGAAAAGAACATGCAATCCCTCAGCATTGTCATTTGACCTACTTATTGAAGTTAAGACCCCTAGACCTTGCCATCCACACCACTGCTTCCCTCTTTGGACTTCTGAACCTTTCTAGCCATTCCACAGCTGAATTTTCTTTTAAATGTTGTCTTTTCCAATTAGAGAATGAGCTCCTTGAGAGCAGGACTGTAGTGAATGATCTATTTGTATTCCCAGCATTTAGCACAGTGCTTTGTACATAGTAATAGCTTAATAAAAGAGTAAAGAACTTTTTCACTTATTCATCCATTAAATAGAGTGATTAATTCATGCTAAGAATACAAAGATAGGCATTTTCAAATAATATGCATGAACATATGTACATACATATGTATCTGTAAATATATGCATATAACAGACACATTATATATACATTCTACATATATATGTATATGTATGTATGTTATAGGAGAGCAGCCCACAGATCTCTTAGAGGTCCCTAGTGTGCCACTGTTGGTCCAGACAACATACTTCAGTGAAGATTTGTATGAACTGATTCAGATTAAAGTAAGCAAAACCAAGAAAGCAATGACCATAATAAAGAAAACAACATTGAAACATATCACATTTTTGGTTGCTCCCTTGGGCAGTCTTGACTTCAGAAGACTGGTGGAGAGAGAAGCAGCCTACCTCCTCTCTGCCTATAGCAGATGAAATACTGTTAAAAAAAATTTTTTTTAAAGAAATACTGGTGTAGAATGAGGCAGACATTGTTTGACATAACCAATGTATTGGTTTGTTTTACTTAACTATCCCTCTTTATTGTAGTTCATGGGAGATGTGGGTCATTGGGTAGTGACAAAGATACTAATAAAAATATTTTTTATAAAAGGAGAGCACAGTCCAGGACAGGAAACATCCCAGCAAACCAGCAGCAAGCCCCGCTTCAGCAAAACAGTGGGAAATACTGAGCTCCAGTGTAGTGGAGTAGACAAATGCCAACATCAGAACCCCCACCATGCCTTAGCATAGCCAGGGGAACTATTAGGCCCCAGCTCCAAGAACCACTACATGTTTCAGTGGAGCCCTAGGCAAATAGGCATCTTCAGGAGGCCAGGTATGACTTTGGGCACATAGGCATCCTCCAGTGACTAAACCTCCACAGACTTCAGTGTAGCCCTGGGGAAAAACAGAAAACCCTACCAGACCTCAGCACACATCAGAAAATAACACTAGGACCCTAGCTCAGCACCAACTAAGCTGCCAGGTCCCTATGGCTGCCAGCATTGCCAATAACCCTTTACCCCACCCCCTCAACACAGCACCAGACATGTAGGTCCCCTGCGGGCTTCAGGGCAACATCAGTACAGCACCAGGTAAACAGTCAGGACCTGCAGCCACTGGCACAAGAAGTCTGAGAAAGAGCACCTTCCACCCTGGGATCAGAGTTCAAATTTAAAAGAAAGGAAAAAGGTAACAACAACAACAAAAAAAAGATGAACAGAAAACAGCAAAAAAAGTATCTGACCATAGAAAGTTATTATGGTGACAGGGAAATTCAGAAGAGGACAATATCAAAACACTTATGAGCAAAATCCCAAAGAAAAATAGAAAATGGTTTCAAGCCCAGAAAGAACATGTGGAAAATCTCAAAAAAGAACTTAAAAAATCTTTTAAGAAGTAGAAGAAAAATTGGGAAAAGAAATGAGAAAGGTGCAAGAGAATTATGAAAAAAGAGTCAACAGCTTGGAAAACTGCTTAAAAAGTAGTCTTGGCTAAATGGAAAAGGAGAGGCAAAAATCCACTGAAGAAAAACAATTCCTTAAAGAGTACAAACTGGCAAAATGGGAAAGAAAGTACAAAAGCTTATTGAGGAAAACAGTACCTTAAAAGTCAGAAATAGGTAAGTGAAAGCTAATGACTTTATGAGACATCAACAATCAATCAAAAATCAAAAGAATGAAAAAAATGGAAGAAAATGCAAAATACCTCATTGGATAAAAAAAAAAACCCAAAACAAAACAACTGACCTGGAAAACAAAACCAGAAAAGACAATATCAGAAATACTGGACTACCTGAAACCCATAATCAAAAGGAGGACCTGGAAAATGTCTTTCAAGAAATTATCAAGAAAAAGTCATCTGATGTCCTGGAACCAGAGTGCAAAATAGATCAAAGAATCTGTTAACCATCTTAGGAAAGAGATCCCCAAATAAAAATTCCAAGCAACATTACAGCCAAATTTCAGAACTATCAAGTTAAGGAAAAAAAATACAA
This sequence comes from Potorous gilbertii, assembly GCA_028658325.1. Taxonomy (NCBI): domain Eukaryota; kingdom Metazoa; phylum Chordata; class Mammalia; order Diprotodontia; family Potoroidae; genus Potorous; species Potorous gilbertii. Next base: position 159,423,733 of record CM053769.1, on the reverse strand, counting down.
GTGGCCAGAAGGGAACTATTCAAATATTAGAGAGTCACAATCAATATTACACAAGACTTGGTGGCTGCAACATTAAAGGATCTGAGGTCATGGAACATGATATTCTGGAAGTCAAAGGAGCTAGGACTACAACCAAGAATCACTTACTCAGCAAAATTAAACATAATACATCAAGGGGAAAAAATGGTCATTTAATGAAATAGAATGATTTCAAGATTTCAGAAAGAGAGGACCAGAATTAAACCAAAAATTTGACCTCCAACATAAAGACCCAAGAGAAGCATAAACAGATAAAAAGGGAAGACAAGACACAAAGTATTCAATAAAGTTAAACTATTTATATCCCTTCATGGGAAAATGATACTTGTAATTCTTAAAAATTATATCATTAATAGTACAGATAGAAGGAATATAGATAAACAGAAGGTACAGGTCTAAGGTGAACTTGAGGGAATAACACAGAAAAATTTAAGGGATAAGAAAAAGAAGTACAATGGGTACAGAAGGAAGGGAGAGGTAGGATGGGGTAAATTATTTCACATGAAGAGGTACTAAAAACCTATTACAGTGGAGGGGAAAATGGGAGAGTGAGCAAGGAGCATCACTTGAACCTTACTCTCATCAGAATTGGCTCAAAGAGGGGTAATATACATAAGCAGTGGAATATAGTAATCTCTCTCACCCAAAAGGGAACTACGAGGGGAAGAGATCAAGTAAGAGGGGGTGAGAACTGATAGAAAGGAGGAAATATTAGGGCAGGTGGTAGACAGAAGCAAAACACTGGTGAGGAGGGAAAGTGAAAGGAGAGAGAGGACAGCAGGAGGAAGAATAGGATGGAAGTATATATACAGTTAATCATAACTGTAAATGCGAATGAGATGAATTCTCCCATAAAACAGAAGCAGATCACAGAATAGATCAAAAACCAGAATCCAGCATTCTTTTTGGATCATAATGAAATAAAAAATTATGTTCAACAAAGGGCAGTGGAAATATAGATAAAAAATTAATTGGAAACTAAATAATTTAATCTTAAATGGTAAGTGGTTCAAAGAACAAATCATAGAAACAATAATTTCATTAAAGGGAATGACAATGAGACAACATGTCAAAATGTATGAGATGCAGTCAAAGTAGTACTTAGGGGAAATTTTATTTCTCTAAATTCTTACATCAACAAAATGGAAAAAGAACAGATCAATGATTGGGCATGCAGCTAAAAGAAACTAGAAAAAGAACAAAAAATCCCCAGTTGAGCACTAAATTGGAAATCCTGAAAATCAAAGGTAAGATTAATAAGACTGAAAGTAAGGAAACTATTGAGCTAATAACTAAATCCAAACAACAATATGATAGATAACCCATTGGTTAATTTGATTTAAAAAAGAAAGAAGAAAACCAAAAATGAAAAGGGTGAAATCACCATCAATAAAGAAGAAATTAAAGCAATCATTAGAAAATATTTGGCCCAGTTATATGCCAGACAATCTCAGTTAAGTGGATAAATACTTACAAAAATATAAATTACCCAGATTAATAGATCAGGAAATAGAATGCCAAAATAACCTTATATTAGAAAAAGAAATTGAACAAGCCTTTAATGAACTCCCTAGTGAAAAATGCCCATGGTCAGAGGGGTTCACAAGTGAATTCTATCAAACATTTAAAGAATAATTAATTCCAATACTATATAAATGAACTGACTACATGGAGTCCTGCTAAACTTCTTTTTATGATACAAATATGGTGTATCCGATACCTAAACCAAGAAGAGCTAAAACAGAGAAAGAAAATTATAGACTAATTTCCCTAGTGAATATCATTTTGAACAAAATACTAGCAAGGCAATTTTCACTGTAATTTATCACAAGGATGAATACTCTATGACTTGGTAAGATTTATACCAGGAATGCAGGGTTGGTTCAATGTTAGGAAAACTATCAATATAATTGACCATATCAATAAGAAAATCAACAGAAATCATATGATTATCTCAATAGATGCTGAAAAAACTTTTGACAAAATATAGCACCCATTCCTATTAAAAATACTAGAGAGAACAGGAATAAAAGGAGAGTTTGTTATAAGATAAGCAGAATTTATCTAAAATCATCAGCAAGCATTATCCATAATGGAGATAAACTAGAAACCTTCCCAGTAAGATCAGGGGTGAAGCAGGAATGTCCATTATCACTGCTATTATTCAGTATAGTACTAGAAATGTTAGCTGAGACAAGAGAAGAAAAAGAAATTGAAGGAACTAGTATAGGCAGTGAGGAAACAAAGTTACCACTCTTTGCAAGTGATATGATAGTATACTAAGAGAACCCTAGATTATCAACTAAAAAAAATTACTTGAAATAATTAACATCTTCAACAAAGTTGTAGGACATAAAATAGACCCACATAAATCATCTGTATTTCTTTATATGATCAGTAAAGCCCAGTAGCAAAAGATATAAAGAGAAATTTCATTTAAAATAACTGTAAACAGTATGAAGTACTTAGGAGTCTACCTGCCAAGACAAACCCAGGAACTATATGAACACAACTACAAAACACTTTTCACACAAATAAAGTCATATCTAAATAACTGGAAAAATATCAATTTGGGTAGGCCAAACCATATGATAAAAATGACAATACTTCCTAAACTGATTTACTTATTCAGTGGCATACCAATCAAGCTACCAAAAAATTATTTTATAGAGCTAGAAAAAATAACAACATCTGGAAGAACAAAATGTCAAGAATATCAAAGGAATTAATGAAAAAAGTACAAAAGAAGGAGGTAACAATCCTCCTTCAATTCAGATCTAGCAATCCTAGATCTGAAACTATATAATAAAGCAGTGATCATCAAAACTGTCTGATACTGACTGAGAAGTAGAGTGGTGGATCAGTGCAGTAAACAAGGCACTGCATCAAGGACTATAGTAACATAGTGTTTGACAAGCCCAAAGACCCCAGCTTTGGGGATTAAAAACTCACTGTTTGACAAAAACTACTAGGAAAACTTGAAAACAATAGAACACAAACTAGGTATAGACTAACATCTCAAACCACACACCAAGATTAGGTAAAAATGGGTGCATGATTTAGACATAAAGGGTGACATCATAAGCAAATTAGAAGAACAAGGAATAATCTACTTGTCAGTCTATGGGGAGGGAAAGAATTTGTGACCAAATGAGATAGAGAGCATTATAAAATACAAAATAAATAATTTTGATTATTTTAATTTAAAAGTTTTTATACAAAGAAAACTGATACAACTAAGATTAGAAGGAAAACAGATCTTTATAGAACTTTACAAAGGAAATGATCTTTACAGCAAGTATCTCTGATAATGACCTCATTTCTCAAATGCATGGAGAACTGAGTCAAATTTATAAGAATGCAAGCCATTCTCCAACCAATAAAAGGTCAAAGGATATGAACAAGCAGTTTTCAGATGAAGAAATCAAAGTATCTATAGGCACATGAAGAAGTGCTCTAAATAACTTTTGATTTGAGAAATGCAAATTAAAATAACTCTAAGTTACCACCTCACACCTATCATATTGGCTAACATGACAAAAAAAAGGGAAAATGATAAATATCCTTTTTGGGACGCTGGTGCCCTGTTGGTGGAGTTGTGAACTGATCTAACCATTCTGGAGAGCAATTTGGAGCTATGCCTAAAGGACAACTGTGCATACCTTTTGATCCAGTAATACCACCAGTAGGTCCCAAAGAGATCATAAAAAAGAGAAAAGGACATACATGTGCAAAAATGTTTATAGCAGCCCTTTCTGTGGTGGCAAAATATTGGAAATTGAGGGAAATGCCTATCAATTGGGGAATGGCTGAGCAAGCTGTGGTATATGAATGTAATAGAATCTTATTGTGCAATAAGAAATGATGGACAGATTTCAGAAGATCCTGGAAAGACTTGTACAAACTTATGCAATGTAAAATGAGCAGAACCATGAAAACATTGAATATAGCCTCAGCAACATTGTGTGATGATCAGCTATGAACGACTCAGTCACACAATGATCCAAGACAAGTACAAAGGACTCACAAAGAAAAATGCTATCCATATATAAGTAAAGAGCTGATAGACTCTGAATGCAGCTCGAAGAAGCATTTTTTCCTACTTTATTCTTTTCATGGGTTCTTTGTTTCCTTCTTTCGCAACTGTGACTAATATGAAAATAATTTTTACATGATAGTACATGTGTAAACCACATCAAACTGCCTACCATTTTCAGAAGAGGGGAGGGAGAAAAATTTGAAGCACAAAATCTTGTAAAAATGAATGCTAAGAATTTTCTTGACATGTAACTGGGGAAAAATAAAATACTGTAAAAAAGAAAACAATATATTCTTAAAATTTTTAAAAGATTTCTCAGATTCCCTTGATAAAATATGATAGAAAATCAATCCTATATTTAGCCAAAGAATAAGCTCTGAGTGGATCACAGTCAAGCTTAGCTTTTTAAAATAATAACTATTAATCAAAATATCTCCCAGGTTATACTATTTTAGGTCCTTTTCCATCAGGAATTTCCTTCTGCTCTCCAACCCAAGGTCTTCCTGTTGTACTTTAAGCCTCAATCCGCTTTTCACCACTAGCCACATCACCACCAGCTCCTTATTCTTCTTCATACTGTTGGTTTGACATTTAGAACATTTCCAACTTACCAGAGCTTCCTAAAATCCCCAGGATCTGCCCACTCTCAACATACAGGGAGATGTCTTTGAGGATCTCTCTGGTCCATTTTTTCCAATATGAACCAATGTCCCACCAAGGGCCAACACGCTCGCTTGAAAGGAAACAACGTTAGGGTCAAGGTAGCAGAGAACCAGCAAAGAGACTCTTCTAATTTTTCAACTTCCATTCGTTATCTTAGAAGCATCTTGACTCCTGTAGCACAGCCAATTTTGTCCTTCCCCCAAACCTGCCCAATATCATTGGACCTCTGTTTTGTGTATACGTGCAGCTTGGCCCAGTGGAGAAAGCTAGGCTTTGAGTGGGCATAGATGGACTCTGATTGAAGCAGGATAAGGGAGGAGCAACCATCACTGGCCACTTCCATCTAGCCCCAAATTTTGGTAGTAAACCCTCTTCTAGAGGAGGTAGACTCTGCTGGATCTATTTGCACTTCCATTTTCCCTCCAGACTCCTCCTCCCATTTAGGGAGGAACCCTTGGCATGTTGCCTTCATGTATTCTTGGCTATTAGCCACCTACCTTCTAACATCACTGTCAACAGCCCAGAACCTAGAGACCAAGGAATGGGAGCAGAAATGGAACCCAGAATTTCCTGTGCTTCTCTGTTATGTTCTCATAACACCACAGATTCTCATCACATTCTTAGTGCATCCACCCATGGGGAGAGCCAAGGAAAGTCCCAGCTCAAAGTAGTAAAGAAAGGCAGAGTAGGTCTCCATATATCCCTTACCTGATAGTGTAGGAAACCTGGTGAATGCTTAGCCTATGGCAGGGTTGCATGGATGCCGAAGCAGCTTCCTCTGGAGGGTTCTGGTTGCTGCTCCAAGTCTCATTTCTTGTGCCCCTTATGGTTGTTAAAAGTTGGTGCCTCATCATTAATGAGGCAATGAAGACTGGTAGTTTCTGAGGCAGCCTTCTGCTGGTAAGCAAATACAGCAAAAAATAGCAACAACCAAGTCACAGAATGCCTTGTTGGACTCACAAAATGCCAATGAAGAGCAAGCCAGGGGCAACCTGCTTTCTCCTGATCAGTCTCCCAACAGTCTCCCAGGGTAAGGGGGAGCATGGGCCTGGCCAGAGTTTTCTTTATCAGATGTACCTTTAGCCAGGAAATTTTCCTTATCTCTAGACTAGAAGAAAATGCCTGCGTGTGCCAGTACTCTGCCCCCTGAAACATTTGGATAGCAGAGGGTAGATAGCAGGTAGAATCAGGGCCAGCTGGATTCAAGCAAAAGAGAAGGGAATCATCAACTGTAAAGGGTAGTTAGCCCATCCAAGAATCATAAGACAGGAGGAAAGAGAAGCAGGTGCCACCCTACCAGGCATCATGATTGAAAACCTCCAGAGTGAGATGAAGAATCTCTCTAGCGAGGAGGATGTCTCGGTAAGTGAAGTCTTGAACAGATATGTCTGTTTGCTTAGAGTTTCAGAGAGTTCATCAACAGGAGAGCCAGCCTTACCAGCTGGAGCAACTCTGCTGTCCTTGAGTCCTCCAAAGACCTTTATATGTGGTCACGCCATCAAAGTCTATCCCCTGTGGCAACACAGGAATGCAAGGTGGCTCAAGAGACTCTGGGGTTGGTTTAAGGATTGGGCTAGGTAACTCAGGTCATAACTGAATATTCTGAGCCTGCCCCAGGGGTGGGTGATGATTATTTTGTGTTTGGGTTCGTAGCCAGAGGAATGGAGCTGATAGAGGAATCCTCCACTCAAACATCCCTGATTTTGTTTTACGCTTTTAGAAGCAAAAGTGGGAAATATGCCGGAGGGTGAGACTGTGGATTAAGATAAAGAAAAGTCTTTTGCTGGATCAGTTTCAAAATGATAAGTCTTAAAATGTCTCCCATAGATCACAGGCAGAGCAAAAAGTAAGGGAAAGTTCAGAAACTGGGACTTGTTTTCAAAAAGGGAGAAGAGAGAGGAAACAGGAAGCAATCATCCACCCGAATTGTGTCACTTTAGTTTTTTCTGGCTGGTACACAAAGGCCTGATCTTACGCTTTCCTTTTGGGATATGTAAGAGACTAAATGTGAACAAGGATAGGAGTTAGAGGGACTTGGACGACCAGCACTCCCAGAACGTGGAGAAAGAGGGAGGGGTTTAGCACCAAAGGACCCACCTAGCTTTAATTAATAATAATAGCAGCTAGCCTTTGTTGAGTGCTTTAAGGTTTGCAAAGCAGTTCACAAGTATCATCTCATTTTATCCTGACTACAACCTTGGGATGTAGGTGCATTTTTTATCTCCATTTTATAGATAAGGAAATTGAGGCAGAGAGGGGTTAAGGGACTTGCCCAGGGTCATGCAACTATTAAGTGTCTGAGGTCAAATTTGAACTCAGGTTTCCTGACTTCAGGCCCAACACTATCCACCACACTACTTAGCTGCCATAGGATCATATACCTGGAACTTGAAGGGACCGTGGACCCTCCCTATCCCACCACCGCTCTGACTTTCGCTTCTGGTCCCCTAGGATGAGCACTGCCATTTCTAGCCTCCTTTTCTCTATGGAAAGTCTTTGGCTGAGGCCCTATGATGCCAGTGGGAAAAAACGCTCAATTGAAAATCAGAAAACACCAAGGTTTGCATTCCAGCTCATCCCCTGTGTGTATGATCTCTGACAGACAAGTCACCCAACCTCTGTGGTTTCTCACCTAGAAAATGAGTGGTTGGGATGACATGATGTGAGGCAGAGGAGTTAATGCTTATTCAGAGTCAGAGGACTTAGGCTCAAATCATGACTGTGATGCCTCTATGTTGCCCTACACAAGTCAACAACCCTGAGCCTCAGTTTCCTCATTTGTCAAATGAGGGTGCTCATGGACGATCTCACAATGAACAGATCTGAGGTTTTCTTGTCTGGGTGCTCTTGGATAGAGGTCTCCAAAGTGAGGGCACCTGCAAGGGGTGATGGGATAACCCATGGGGTTGCTAGACCTACAGAAGATATGAAGATGGGTGGCATCCCATCCCCTCCAGAGCTGTTAGTTTAGGGGCTTGTCTCTAACACAAACCCTCTACCTCCTTCACCTATTATTCCTCAACACACCTTTTTCTTCCTTCTCCAGATGTTCTGAAAGTTCTTACTTTTTCTTCCATTCTATACTACCAGGCATCATGCTGCCCACTCAGGACAGTGTGTATGGGTATGTGCATGTGTATGTGTAAGTTTATGTGTATATGTATATTGTATGTGTATATGTTTGTGTATGTATTTGTGCACATATACATACATACATGCATGCACATATATAATATATGCATACATACATATTTGTGGGTGTATAGATGTGTTTTCCTGTCTTTTTTTTACACCCTCATAGATTTTCCCAGTATTCCTCCCCCTCCCCCTCCCAGAGAACCATTCAATACAACAAATAATATTTTTTAAAAGCAAAAAGAAACAGACGAAAAAAATCAACACAACCAATCAATACATTTAAAATGGCAAATAATGTGCAATATGCAAACAGTTATAGACCTCTCACCCACACAGATGGGTGGATTTCCCCTGCCAAGACAGTGAAAAAGTCTAACTGTGAGCCAAATACCCACAAAGCTTTCGGGTACTCCTAGGACAATCCCTCCTCTTCCCTAACATATCCTGACCCTGTGGCCAGGTCACCTTGTATCTGAGGCTTTTGTCTGGCTCTGAACCTGAGGGCAGTGGCCCTTACGTTCCTCACCTCCACCCCTGCTTTCAATTTCAAGAGCAAGCTTCAGTCCATCTATGGGCTCGAATCTATGTTTCAGATCCCATTGTCTTTCCTTACCTCCAACCCACTCTCTTCCAAACTTACCCTTGCAGTCCCGCAGGTTTATAACCTGTGGCATCCTCCACTCCTCTCCCTCCAATTGCTGTCCAGATCTTGTCATTTCTACCTCCACATCTCTTGTATCTGTCCCCTTCTCTCTACTCATATAAACATCATCCTGTTTCAGCATTTCTTACCTGCTGTTACTATTCAGTTGTTTTTCAGTCATGTGTGACTCCATTTTGGGGTTTTCTTGGCAAAGATACTGAAGTGATTTGACATTTCCTTCTCCAGCTCATTTTACAGATGAGGAAACTGAGGCAAAGAGCGTTCAGTGAATTCTCTAGGGTTACACAATTAGAAAGTATCCGAGGCCAGATTTGAACTCAGGAAGATGAGTCTTCCTGTCTCCAGGCCTGGCACTCTATCCACAAATGGCCTCCTAACTGGTCTCCCTACTTCATCTACCCTCTCCAATTCCTCTTCCACAGGGCTGCCAAAATGATTTTCCTAAAATACAGATCTGATTCAATATACTCCAGTGGGTCACCGTGACATCCAGAATTAAATATAAACCCCTCTGTGTGACATGTAAAACCCTTTGTAGCCTGGTCCCAATCTACCTTTCCATTCTTCCTGGTCATGATTCCTTTTCCTACACTTTGGAGGTCAGCCAAATGAGTCTTGCAGCTGCTTTTCCTACATAACAGGCCCCTTCGCATTGCCTCTGCACGGATTGTCCCCTGCTCCCCACCTAGGACTCACTTCCTCCTCCTGGCTCCTTCTACAACCTTTGTCTCCTCAACCCAACCTCTGTCTTCTAGACAAGTCTCTCCTGGTGTCCCCAGGTGCTAGAGCTCCCCATCCCAAAATGCTTGCCTTTATTTTGGCTCTGGATTCTGTAAATACTTATTCTTTCCCCTAAGAGATGGAGGCAAGGACAGTTTTACTTGGGTCTTTTTATTCCAAGGACCTAGCAGAGTGCCTGGTGCATAGTGATGCTAAATAAAGACTTGGAGGTGGATTGAGTGGCTGGAGAAAGAACCTTCCAGATCCATGGAATACAACACCCATTTGAGAGGTGACTCTCCTTTGTTTCAAGATTTCCAAGTTTTACTGAATCTCCAAATTCATAAAATAAGTTTGATGATTGAAGCAACCCATAGAAGAAATATTGATCAAAGATAGGAGAGAGGTTGCATGACATATTTGATTGTAAACTGACCTTGGAGCTTTAGAGACATGGGTTCAAATCCTCTTAATATATAGTCATTTGTGACCATGGTCAAGTCCCCTTAATCTTTCAGTGCTCCAAAGAGCTCTGGAAGCTTTCAAGTGTCAAGAGCAGGTACTGGTAGATATAGGTTCCTATGTCAAAGAAATCACAGATTCGTGTCAAAAAATAAAAGCAAAATAAAAAATAAGAAACTCAACCCAGTGGAAAATGGAAAATGTAGTAAAAATAAGACCATTGATCCTGAATGGTATGGAATTCTCATGAACAAGGTTGGATCTGAAGAAGCCTGTGAGGGTGGAATGTTGTCTATATCGTCATGCTTCTCCATGAGTTGGTTAATTTTGCTAAATTGCTTTCCTTCCCCCCAGCCTTTTTCTATTCCTTGTTACAAGGGATGATTCTCTGGGAGGGGGAGATGGTAAAGGATACTCTGGCAAATAGAGATTATTATAAATACTGAATATGTCAATAAAATGCATTTTTAAGATAGATGAGATTGAGATAAAGACAAAAACATTTATTGCATTCTAGACTCTATTTGGAAAAAAAATGCAAATATTTCACCATGAAGTATTTGCTTGGCAAAGGATGTCAAAACAAATATACACAAACCCTCCGAAAACCTTTGCCCCTTGACCCCAAACATTACACTTGCCAAAATTTTCTCCACACACAGGTTCACTGGTTATCTTTTGAAAGAATGCTTAAATGATGTCGAACTGAAAGATGTTATGCTTTTTCTTTTCCAAAGATGACATTCAATTTTGCTGACTTTTTCTATAATGACAAGTAGCTGTCAGTAGTATGCTACCTACAAAATGTTATTAAAAAGAAAAAGAAAATAACACATTGAGTCCCTTCAAAGGAAAGGAGACATTAAAAATCCATCAACCACCTTTTATTTCTACATCACCTTTATTTCCTAATACATTCCTCTCTCTTCTCCCATCCAGAGAGCCATCTTTTGTAATAAAGAAAACAGAACAATTTAGAAAAGCTAACCAACACATCAATCAAGTGTGACAATATGTGCTGTGATCCATACCCTTAGTTCCCCACCTCTGCAAAGAAAGTAGGGAAATGGATATTTAGTTCTTCTTCAGGGTGAAGCTGGCCATTATGATTATACTATATTCCCCGTAAATGCTGTTGATGTTCTTCGCATTAATACTGTGGTGCTTATTGTTTTCCTGGTTCCATTTACTTTGCATCAGTTTTAAAAATGAACTGCCTCTCTGAATTCCTCCCATTTACCATTTCTTATAGTGCCATATTCTCTTGTCACAATCACACAAAAATCATACTAATTGCTGATATGTAATAGGACTTTGCAACATATTATCTCATTTGACTCTTGCAACAGCCTTGTGAGGTTGCTATTGTTATCCCCATGTCACAGATCTGTTTTGCCATTTCCCTGCTTGGTACATACAACAAAATATTTATAGAAGCACATTCTGTTGGCAAGGAACTGAAAACAAAGTAAATGCCCATGGATTGAGGAATGGCTAGATAAATTGTAGCACACAAATGTCATGGAATATTACCATATGGCAAGAAACAAAGGCGCGATGGTTATAGAAGCATGGGAACATTTGGGTGTGTTCGTCCTTCGTTGCCAAAGAAGACCAGACCATCAGAGAAATAATGACATGACTTGTTGAGTTCCCCAAAGATCTATGCCTGCATGAGATCTTTCTTCTGGGCATGAATGAATGAGGCGGGAGCAAGGATGATATGCACTCCATTTATTCTCAGCTAGCTCAAAGAATATATAGGCATTCTACTTCCATGTGTGCAAGAAGCTCGTATACACTGTGTGCTGAGCTTATGTGTTTGGCTCTTGCTGCTCTTGCTCAAGATAACTGTGAAGGTCGGTTATTGCATAAAGGTGGTCCATCACGTAAGTCATGCAAGGACATGACGTCCCCAGAGATTTCTCCCGAGGACACCATGACCCTGATAACCTGAGAGTTCCAAACCCCTTCCAATGACTTGCACTTGACTTTGTTTTGAGTGAGGGAGGGCTGTGCCTCACTTCTCCTCCAGAGCCATCTGAATCCAGTGACCAGATATTCCTCAGGATGACTGGAGATAACTCAGGATGAAGCAATTGGGGTTAAGTGACTTGCCCAAGGTCACACAGCTAGTGAGTGCCAAGTGTCTGAGGTGAGATTTGAATTCAGGTCCCCCAGACTGCTGCACTGGTGCTCTATCCACCGTACCACCTAGCTGCCCCTATGGGAACATTTAAATGAAGAATGAAGTAAACAGAGAGCCATGAAGATAATGTATACAATGTTGCCAACAAAGCAAAGAATAACCACCATAAAGCAATGAAAGAGGAATGTTGTAATGTAGTAAAGAACATGCCTGGCCCCCAAGAAGAGATAAGAAGAGATATCCCCCTAACTCCTTTGCAGGAGGGAAAAGAAGCTCACAGGTGTGAAATATTGCATACACTGTTAGATTTTTTTTGAGGTTTTAATCAAATTTATTGCCTTTTTTCTCTTCATGTTTTTCCTTCCTTTAAAAAAATTCTTATAAGGAAATCTAGATGAAGCAAAAATACGTTCTATCAATAAAAATCATTTAAATAATAAGGACCAATATTTAATAGCCCTTCAAAGGTTGCAGAACACTTTATAAATGCTCTCACTTTAGCCTCACAACTATCCTGTGATGTAAATGCCACAGCATCATCTCCATTTAACAGATCTGTTTAACCATCTCCAACTGATGGCATTCATGTTGTTTTCAGTTCTTTCTTTCCAATTCAGCTACTGCAAAAAGCACTGCTATGAATATTTTGGCAGATATCTTATCTGTCTTTATATATTTCCCGATTGCTTTCCAGAATGGTTTGGACCAATTTCCAGCTTTCCCAGAAGTCTCTCAGTATGCCTCTTCTCCCACTTCTCCTGTGTTGACTATTGCCAGTTTGTGAAACCTCATAGTTGTCTTGATTTAGATTCCTTCATTATCAGTGATTTGGAGCAATCTGTCATGTGATTTTTAATAGTTTTCAATTCTTTTGAGAACTGTTCAAATCATTTGACCATTTACTTATTCCGTTAGGGAGTAGCTTTTGGTTTCATATATATATATATGTTAGTTCCCAATATATCTTGGATATGAATGAATGCATGAATAACATTTTATTAAATGCTTACTATGTACCAAGCACTGTATTAAGCTGGATGCATAAAAATACAAAAGCAACACACTCCCTCACCCTAACAAGCCTATATTTGAATAAAGGAGACAACACATACAGAGGAATGGTGGCCAGGAAAGAAAATTCTAATCTGGAAAGTCACAGAGATGGCATGTGGGATAGTAGGGCAGTCCACTGATGGACCCTTTCCAGAGGCAATGGTAGTCTCTGGTTGAATTGATTATCATTCTCAGAGCAAGAGGTGGAGAGTGGCCAGTGTAGGCACTGATGGCCAACTGATCAATGAAAAGGAAGCTTCACGGTCCTGGGGAGCATGCCTAGTCTATTGGCTCAGGTCCTCTCAGCCAGGGGTCTCCGAAGGTCCAGTTTGGAGAGTGGAGATACAGCAGGTGGATATCTGGCAAAGGGGAGATAGTGACAATTACTAAGAAAGTAACTGCTTTTAGTGGGAAAATGTACTATGGAAAGAGTATTTTGAAAATATGTTTGGAAAGGTTTCCTATGATATGTTATTTTGTTACTGAAAATGATGTGTGTTATCTATAAAAACTCATATTTATATATTTTTAAAATTTGGAGACTTAATTCAAAAAAAATCTTCCAAATGAGGCATTTGGTAAAGATATAAAAAAAGCAACATCTTTGGATTAATTTGCGTGAATAATTGATTGACATTTACTAGGCAAATTTCAATGCAAACTTTTTCATTATTGATGGGTGGGATTGAAATATGAAAATCAGACTTTAGTAAACTCAGTCACAAATTTAATTCTTTTACTTAGAGCTATGTCTTTGTGAGGTATTTTTTTCAGTAAAACCGTGTTTTGAAGTAAACTGAACTTAAATCCATGCATATCCATATAATTTATAAATAAATGTCTATATATCCAAGATATGTGCTCAAAAAATATTGAATGAGGAAAAATGTATGATAGAAAAAGTTTGGAGACTGACACTCTAGCAAATGCTTTGGTGACTTCACCCTGGTATATCCCTCAGTGCCTGGGGCCTTCTCACCCTGGAATATCCCTTCGGTAATACAGGTCTCCTCCCAAGGGTGAGTTCCTTCTGGGTCCTCCCTCTGGGGGATGGACTCAAGCTGCCCGTACTTCATTTCCTTCTTGACTATGCTTATGACTCTAAGGACTTTCCCATCATGCACGTGGGTGCCCCTTCTTCTCTGCTTTTCTGCCCTATTTATGTGTTGTCTTCCCCCATTGGAATGTAGTCTTTTGGAGGGCAGGGTCTATCTTTGCTTTTCTGCAGTGATTCCAACAGTGCCTGGCACACTGATGTTGTTCAGTCCAACTCTCTGTGACCCTGTTTGGGGATTTCTTGGCAAAGATACTGGAGGGATTTGCCATTTCCTTCTCTAATTCATTTTACAGATAAGGAAACTGAGGCAAACAAGGTCATTGTAACCAGTAAGTATCTGAGATCAAATTTGAACTCAGGTCTTTCTGACTCCAGGCCTGAGGCTCTATCCACTGCACCACCTAGCTGCGTGCCTGGCACATAGCAAGTCCCTAAACACTGTTACCTAACTGCCAATGTGAAACGCAGCTACTTTTGTGTTTTTTGAGTATCGTTCCTTACCCAAGCTTAGAGATTTGATGGGAAGTTAAGCAACATAGCTCAATAAGTATGGAACTTGCTACCTACAAATAAATTTACTTTTGCTTGTCTCCTGTGTCATGTCAGTAATTCAAGAGACACTCTGACAGTCATGCTGATTAAGATGTCAGTAGAATAGATATTTTAGTATTTTAGGAACACAGATAATTTGTCAAAACCTCAGGAATGAACCCCAGGCAAGTACTGCAGATTGCAGTAGAGGCAATTCCCATCTTATGCAAAGGTTGTATCCTACGAGATGACTCCTAAGATGGCTGTTTAGGAACTGGCACTCATTTTCTCATGGAAACCAGGAAATAAAAGATAGCTAGATTCCCAAGTCAGCTGGCAAAAGTTTATCTAACCCACAATGCAGCTGAATTCTGATACTAATAGGACTAGGCTGGGTTGTGGGTCCTGGGAGCAGGGTACTATACTGTGCAGGAAGGAGGAAAATGACAACAAGTTTCTTCCCCATTTCCTGGATTCAGGACCAGGCACAGAAAAAAAGAATGTGCATTTTTTTTTGTCTTTGGCATACCCCCACTTACCTTTCTATGTTCCTTTCTTTCTTCCCTACCCCCACTCCAGTGACCTCATGCTGTCCTAAATCCCCCACTACAGCTCCCATCCACACCTGCCTAGCCTCCCTTCCAAAATGACTCACGCCAAAATGTCTTACCTGCCTTCTGATCATAACTACAGTTCTCTCAGTACAGGTAGTCCCAGTTTGCTATTAAGAGAGAAGGAATCTGATAGACTCCCAAAATCCTTATCTTTCTTTATGCCTTACAACTGCCGGTTCTGTTCTTTATTCTCACTGTGATTTCACCCCTCAGTTCTTTGCTAGGCTATCATCCTTGTACTGGCTACACTCTCCTCCTTTCCTAATGTTGATTTCCCTGACAAAGCAGTTCAATTCTCAAATCCCTTTTCTCCTTGTCTTACCTCCTTTGCTTCCATTCAATGAAGTGAACCAAGGCTGTGCTGCTTGCTCCCATGCTTTTTGGCATGATGTTTCCAGTCATGTTGTCAAACACCTTGGATGAGGATGACCATGGCCTGAAGGTCAGCTACCACACAGATAGTAAATTCTTCAACTTGAAGAGGCTACAAATCAAGACCAAAGTGGAGGGAGTGTTGTTGCATGATTTTCTGTTTGCAGATGGCTGTACACTCAATGCAGCTGAGATGCAGCAAAGTATGACTTGTTTCTCTACAGCTTGTGCTAATTTTGGCCTAATAATTACCACCAAAAAAACACAGGTGCTCCAGCAGGCACCACCACATCATCCATACAGGTGACAATCAGTTACAGCAAATGGAGAAGTTTGGAATGCTGTGGATAAGTTCATTTACCTTGGTTGTGTACTTTCCATGGATGTACACATTGACAATGAGATTGATGCACACATTGCCAGAGCTAGCTCAGTGTTTGGGAGGCTCTGAAGGAAAATATGAGAGAGGAGGTATTAGACACATTTGATGCGAATGAGAATAGATCTTCCCCACTCATTAATGGGCCTGCCCATTAAGGGAAGCTTGATTAGGGGAGACCCACACCTTTTGTTACTTTTCTAGTGAGGCTCTGGTTATCAAGGGTTGTGATACCTACCCTCTGGCTCTGAAAAATGTATAAATACTCAGAGGTGAGGTTTCATTTTAGGGCTTTCACATTGGAAGTGTTTGTTTGGCCAGATGAGACTTTGGGCAGCCACTAAGGAGCCCCCCCACCCCTTTGAAAATCCAGATTTTAGAGCTTCTCTCTCTGGTAACTATGTATGTATGGTCAGGCAGTTGGATCTGTCTATTGATCTGTGATGTATGTATTGCTTACGGTCAGACAATTGGAAGTCCTGTCTGCTGGTTGATCTTTGTTTCTCTGTATTTTCTCTGAAGTTCAGGGTGCTGACTTTTTCCCCTGAACTAAGTGAATGATATATGTGTTTGATTAAAGTGATTGTTGACCCCTCAAAAGTTGCCTTTCCTTTTAGAAAAGCAGATCAAAGCACCTGTGATAGCAGATCATTCTGGATGTGTCAGGGTGCTTGCTTTTACAACTGACTACTAAACTGAAGGTCTACAGAGTTGTTGTTCTGACCTCATTGTTGCCTGTGAAACCTGGACAATATACCAGCACCATGGCAGGACACTGAATCACTATCATTTGAACTGTCTTAGGAAAATTCTGAAGATCACCTGGTAGGATGAGATACAAGATGCTGAGGTCCTTTCTCGAACTAAACTGACAAGCATTCAAGCTTGACCTCAGAGAGTGCAACTCCAATGGGCTGGCCACATTGTTTGAATACCACACATACACTTGCCTAAAAGACTTTCATGGAGAACTCACACAAGGCAAGCACTCACATGGTGGTCAGAAGAAGCGATACAAGGACACTCTCAGGGTCTCTCTGAAGAACTTTGGAATTGATTGTGTGACATGGGAGACACTGGCACAGAAACGCCCAGCATGGCATGTCCACATTAGAGAAGATGCTGTGCTCTATGAGCAAAGCAAAATTGAAGTAGCTCAAAAGAAATTTGAGATTTGCAGATTTAGAGCATCCACCCTCAATATTCATATGGACCATTTGTGCCTGACCAAATGTCAGGCATTCTGAGCCCATATTGATCTGATCAGCCACAGCAGGACACACTGAAATTTGCCTCTAACATAATGATATCATTTTGGGCCTCTTTGAGAACAAAGGACAACCACCAACCCAACTACTCTGGTTGGGTTCACTACAAATTTATCCCTTCAACTCATCTGGACCCTCCCTGTAGTAAGGCAACCCTTTGTCCTTAATTGATTCTCTATCCCTCTTACCACAGGACCTGTTCCAAATCTATGCATCTCACCTCATCCTTTCCACAGCACCTGCTTCCTTCCACCCTCTCAGCAGAGGACCTCATACTTCACTGAAAAAATGGAGACCATTAGTGGAGAACTCCCTCTTTCCCTGTACCTGTCTCACTCCAATTCCCCATTCTCTCCGCCTTTACTCAAGTTTCCTACGATGAGATGGTCTACCTCCCTACCCACACGAACCCCTTTCTCAATGCACCTTTGATCCCAACCTCCTCTCTACCTCCCAACTGTCCTGGCTTCCTTCCAGTTTCAGTTCAATTCTCATCTTCTGCAAGATGATGCCCCCAGTGTTAATGCCTTTCCTCTGAGATTTTCACCAGTTTATCATATGTGTGTGTGTGTTCGTGTGTATATATCTTATTTATACTTAGTGTTTAGTATATTGTCTCCTCACATGAGCTTCTTGAGAGGAGGGAACTATTCCTTGCTTTTTTTTGTACCTCCAATATTTAACACAGTGCCTGGCACATAGTAGGTACTTATGAAACCCTGGTCCTGGTGAAATCACCGACTCAAGTCCATTGGTATGGGACTCTCTCCTTACTGGTAGAGATGAATGCCCTGTATAAGGGGGTGGGGCAGTGTTGGTAAGCGTGTGGAGAGCTTCAGTTTTTAGCCAATCTTGATCAGATAGTGTTACAGACTTTTGGAGAAGGAAGGAAATTTTGTACTGACTGAAATTCCTATAGCATTTCAGAAAATAACTCATTTTAAAAGCTAATTAAAATGGATGTCACATTGATAGCATGCTAATGGAGACCTGTTGAACTATAGGACTAGAAAATCACCCTTAACCCTCTCGGGGTAAACCCCTAGATGTCTGAGGGTAAATATAGCTATCTTGGACTGGGACCCCAACCTGCCAGTGCTAGTGGGGTCTGAGAGAGTACCTTCAGAGTATCAAACCATTCCTAGCTAAACTCTCTGAAAAATCCATCCAAGCTTGTGGTTTCACACACTTTCTTCTCACTCTCTTCTAAACCTTCTGCAATCTAATTCCTGAGAGACTTAACAGCAAAAGGGAATTGGAGCTAGCCTAACTCGAACCTAGAATTCCCCTAGTTCTGGTGCTTAGCACAGGGGCTGGAACATAGTAAGCATTCAATAAATGCTCGCTGACTGGTCCTGAGGAAAGGTCTCCAACTGACTGTGCCATTCTGGCTCATGTGATAGAGAACTAGAGTCTAAATAAATGTTTTTTCTTAGACTGGGATTGGGGGTTAGTCCTCTCCAGTGATTTCAATGATAGGATTGACATTTGGAATAACTATTCTATCTAAAATGTAACACCCATACATGTGGATTATTTATATCATTAGAAATTGTCCGCCCAACACAAGTGTCTTTAAAAAGTGATAATACTTTACTTCCTTTGAAAACCAAAGGTGCTCCAGTGAGCACTAAGTGCTCGCAGTGAGGCTAAGCTCTTTATAAGACAAAATGAAATTATATTCCTCATAGGATGTCTTTACAAACACTATGTGTTGAAGTAAAACAATTGAGATTTATTCCTCTATATATACTGTCTATTAAACCTCTCCTCATCTTTAATCCTAGTCAGGAAAAAGAAAAAACCATCGCCAGGTAAGTATTGCCAGCTCCCTGCTAAGCCCTGGGAAGAGAGCCATTTCGGGTGCTTCTTCCATCTGGAGATTATCCCCTTAATACAAGAAGGCAGATGACACTTTCTAGAGCCATAGGATTTGGAGATTTAGAAGTCTAGCCCCTCATTGTATTTTAATGTTACTTATTTAAATTTCTTCTGAATTTTTATACTGAACATAGGCATTTCCATATACACAGTAGAATAGAAAATGGATATAAAAATTGTGAATTTCTGTTATGTTTAATTGCTTTTCTTTTAAGATACATAATAAATTCAACATGTGACTTTTCAAAATTGTCCTGCTTGTCTGGGATCCCTTATAGTCTTCCTTCTTTTCTATGTATTTAAAAAAATGCTTCACTTATTTCTCTGTTTTGGTCTACCTTATGCCTACCCCCTACTTCTCCTCCCACCCCATCTTATTTATAATTTTTTTTAAATAACTGAAATTCTTGTAACAAATATGAAGTTAAGCAAAATAAATTCCCATATTCACCATATCTGAAAATGTGTCACATTCTGCATCGAGTCCATCATCTATTAGGAAGAGGGTAAACATGTTTCATTATCAGTCCTTTGTAGTCATGGTTAGTAATTGCATTGATCAGGATTCTCACTCTCTCTTTCTTTATAATGCTGTGGTTATTTAATACCTTGTTATCCTGGTTTTGCTTCCTTCACTCTGTATCAGTTCACAGAGTTCTTTCTAGGTTTCTCTTAAAACTACACCTTTAATCATTTCTTAATAATAATAACAGTTACCATTTATATAAACACTTTAATGTTTTGCAAAGTACATTACATAAACTGTCTTATTTGACCTTCACAGAAGCCTGTAATGTACTTGCTACTATTTATCCCCATTTTACAGATGATAAAACTGACTCCCAGAGAAATTAAGGGATTTTCCCAGGGTTGTGTAGCTAGGAGTTGAACTCAGGTCTTCCTGATTGTGGTTTTATCCACAATGCCAGCTGGCTGCCTAATAATATTCTGTCACATTTCTATGCCAGACTTGGTTCAGTCATTCCCCAATGGATGGTCACTTCTTTAATTTCCAGTTCTTGGGCACTACAAAAAGACCTGCTAGAATGATTTTTCTACACATGGGTTCTTTTCCTTTTTCTTTGATCTCTTTGAGCAACATGCTTAGTACTGATTTTGCTACGGCAGTTTAGAGACTTTGGGGGAATGGTTCCAAGTTATTTTCCAGAATCCAGCCCCTTCATTTTGCAAATTGATATAATCAGAGCTCAGGGAGAGGAGAAGATTTGTCCCTCACATCATAAGCAGGAGAGCTAAAATTTTAATTCAGTCCATCTGATTTCAATACCCGAGCTCCTACCTCCACTCTTCTCCCCCTGCTAGTGACCTATTATATGGCCAGCATTCTGACTGTTCTGATTCAGCCTGTCAAAAGGAATATCAATCTACACGTGCTTCCTGCCATGGAGAAGGCTAACATTAGGCTCCGTGGGCAGCTAGCTAGCTTGAAAAAGGGCCTCAATAATGAAGTTAATGATATACCGAAAGCCTTTGGCTACCACTTGGACCCATCAATCCGTTTGATCCTTTAATGAGGAACCATACAATCGGACTAGGTATTTTACCCAATATTTGCTGCTTCCCCCTTGCATCTTCACTAGCCCAGGAAGGGCCCCTAACCTATAATTTATTTCCTACAAATCCAGGACAATGTGTTCTTCTCTGAAAAGGACAACAGTCTATATTTCACATATAGTGGCCAGTCCAACACCCTGGAGATCAGGGACCTCAACTACCAGGTAAGAGTACAAGTAAATATTTTTATGTAATACTTTATGATCATGTCTGATGGGCTGAGCATTCCCTGGCTGAAAATTCCACAAAAGAAACAAGAGTGTAAAACTCTAAGGGCTGGGCTTCTCTGAGGATGGGAAAATAGTACACTCCCTGAGGAAATTAGATACTTATTAACTGCAGATACTTACTAACTGTGGCAAGACACAATCTCTCTCAGCCTCAGTTTCTTGATCTGAAAAATTAGGAAAATAATGGTACCTACTTCCCAGGGTGGTTGTGAGGAACAAATGAAAAAAACATAATGTAATATATTTTACATTAAATATAAATATATTAAAATATAATTTTAAGATGCTAGCATTATCATCATCAAATAAGATAGCATATGTAAATTACTGTGTGAACATTATGGTGCTATATCGTTACTATCAAATGAGAGGACACTGCAAACTTTAAAGGGGTATATGCATGCTAGCTAATGTCAAATGAGATAATATTAAAGCGGCTATAAAAATCTTAATGCACTACATAAATATTAGCAATGTTACTATTACTATTATGCTAAGCTTATCCTGATTTCTGTTGGATTTCTCTTTCTAAGAAAGCCATCCCTTACATTTCCTCAACTATGAAGCAGGAATGTTCCTTAGCAAACACAGCTAGAGGCTGCGATGCCCAGAGGCAAGATG
>CM053769.1:159375347-159401778 GCA_028658325.1 Potorous gilbertii | reverse complement strand
CTGTTTTCTTTAGACGGATATCATACACATATTTAATGAATATTTGCTGTTACAGGGCTTAAACAAGTGTTTTAAGCATGATGGAAAATGCTCTTGGGTTTTGTTTTTGCAAAAGAGAGTCTGATTTCCTAAATCTCCTCAAAATCTGAGTTTTTACACTAAAAAATTTTAAAATAATACTATCTGTCATCTTATCTTTTGATTTGAATGAAGATATTGCTGTTGATTGATATGTTTGTGAATGACACAAAGCTATTAAGCCTGATGACAGAGTAGAAATCCAAATGGATCTTGACAAGCTTGATAGCCCTTTAGTTGAATCAATGGGTTCAAGATGCACACAAACAACATGGGACTCCCAACTCTATAAATACAAGATGGGGAGGCATGGATAAGAGAGAAGTTCATGCAGAAAGGCACACGTTTGTTTTTAGTGGACTTGCAAGTTCAATGTAAGTCAATAGTGAGATGTGGCAACCTCAAAAGCTAATTTTTAGATTAGGTTGAATTACTAGAAATATGCTAAAATAGGGGACATTATAGTTCTATTGTACCTTATTCAGCTGGGCATATCATGACCTGTTCTAGGTAACACATTTTAGGAAGGAAAAAGATAAGCTGTTACTAATCTAGGAAGGTTAAGTACAATGGTAAAGGGATTCAGAACTATATGAAGATTGATTGAAGGAACTGGAGATACTTAATAAGAGGAGAAAATTTAGGAGGTACATGAGCATAGGCTTAAAAGGTTTGCTGGCCTTTCATGTGGAAGAGACATTGGACTTTTTCTGATTGGAACTGGAAGGTAGAACTAGAATCAACAGATGAAAGTTGCAAGCTTATTGGGGTTGAATATGAGAAAAAAACTTATTAATTAGAGGTGCCACCAAATGGAATGGCCCTCCTAATTTGGTAGTTTTTCATAGCTCAGTATGCAAGTACAGCCCAAGGAAATACTTGACAAGATAGAAGAAAATGTTCCAGACTGATATTGGACTAAGAAACTGAGGTTTCTTTTCATCTTCTTTTGACACATTTGTTTCCCTTCCTTTTCATTTTCAGTGCCTACCACAGTATGCTGCATATAACAGGCACTTAATAAATCTGAGTAACATCAAAAACATTGTTCTGTGGTTGCCTGTTTAGAAACATCCATTGGCCCAGATACCTATACGATAAAGTTCTTTGTCTTTGAGTCTCCCAGTGCTTAATACATAAGGCTGCTTGATTAGTTTCACAGGGAAGATCCTCTACAACTCTGGCCTCAGCCTCCAAGGAGCCCTAATCAATTTTACTCCTACTACATATTCTACACTAGAATCAAGCTAAACAGCTTGCAGTTCCCTGAATATGCTTTTAAACTCTCCTCTCTCCACACTCTTGTTGATGCCAGGCCTCCTTCAAAACTCAGCTCAGGCACCACTCCCATCGCTCCTTTTCTGATTATCTTGCTTGAAAGTGACTCCTTCTCTCCCTCCCTTCCTTCTTTCCTTCCTTCCTTTCTTCATCAATTCCCACTTTTGGTCTTTGTACGACTTTTCCCCAGGCCTTTATAATTACTCCTTCATAACCACCTCTTGGAATTTCCAGTTTCCTTCAAAGCTCAGCCCAAATGCCATCGCCTTCATGAGACCTTTATTTATCCACTTAGCTCTGAGTACCTCCTCCCCGACCCTTAATGATCCTGTATTTATTTTGCATGCTCTTATACATGTACATGTTTCCTGATAGAATGCAAGCTCCTCAAAAACAGGGAATGTTTTATATTTTCCCCTCTGTATCCCTGAGGCTTAGTCTAGTCCATGTTGGCACTTAATAAGTTCTTATTAATTATCACATACTACTTTGTTTTCTAAGGCATACCCTTTTATATAGAAACCCAGAAGTCTAATGATTTGAGTAGTTTCCCTTCCTTCCTCTTTCTTTCTCTTTCTTCCTTTCCAAAAACCTTAAATCCAGTACACTCTTGAAGCCCATAGATTGGACAACAATAGGTCCCTGCCCAAACTCCATTTAATAGCTGTTTTCTCTTGGCTTAGAAGAGATTATCAATAGTAACTGTTGCTCTTTCCCTCCCAGCTTGATTTAATATATTTTCTTTTGGTCAAAGCACTAGTTTAGCATTGTGGGGAAGAGGAAAGTGACTAAGGAATGGTCTCTACCCTCAAAAAATGTACAGATATGTCACTGGAAATGAGTGATGAAGAACTGATGGATGGCCTGTGGGTTGCTTTGGTATTCAACAATGTAAGATAACTAGAGAAAGGCACCATTAGATGTGCCTCCTCCACTGTAAGTAGTATTTATGGGAGAATGCGAACAAAGTCATACAAGATGGGAAGGCATGAATGGATTGCAATATATACTGCTGAAGGGCGTGCCACCATCAGAAAGATGAGAGATCCTTTGAATGATCAGAATATCAAAGTCCAAGAACCTTTAATGATTTCCTACCTTGAAGTCCAAATGACTTAATTTGCCATCCAAATCTCCCTACAATCTTGCCTCATATGATTTTGAGATACAATGGCCCTTGGGAATCATCTAGTCCAACCCTCCCATTTTGCAGATAAGGCCATAAAAGTGAAATGACTTGCTCATGGTCACAAGCAAAAAGTGGTACAGCTGGGCCATCTGATCTCAAAGCCAGTGCTCTTTCACCTACTTCCACCTTCATTTCACTCAGTAACTATTCATCCTCCCTCTCCTTCTTGTAGGCAAATTTTTATAATCTCCAAGGCCACGTTTAATCACAAGTCTTATATTCTTCTGGGACAAGTTGGGGGTTAAAAACAATTTTTTTGGGGGGGTGGGAGTTAGCTGGTGCATTGGATATAGTACCAGTCCTGGAGTCATGAGGACCTGAGTTCAAATTCAACCTCAGATAATTTACACTAGCTGTGTGACCCTGGGCAAGTCACTTAACTACAATTGCCTCAAAAAAAAATTTTTTTTTGGTAATTCACCAAAATCAAATTCAATGTCCATTTTCAGTGTTATCTAAGATATACATATTCTAGTAGAAAAGTTCTGTAAAGCTGTTCATCCAACTGCATACCCAACTCTGAACAGTAGTCATTTTTCATGAGTGTTATTTTTCTTATATGGACAGTTAATGGGACTCATCCAAAAGGCTCTGTTGTGGTCCATGATTTGATGCAATTAACAATATAATCACTTGCAAACAGGAACATCTGAATAGCATGAATAATTAGATATAACTAATACCATCTATATAATGCACAAACATCAACTGAATAGCTCAGCATACTATAAGGTGTCAGGTAGACATTATTTTCCGAAGAATGCATATATTCCAAGGGATCTATATGTATTTATGTACGTATGTAGATATATGTGTATCAAAGACATCAAGATCATCCGTGGCATCCTGGGTTGTTGTCAGTTGTCTTGACTTTTGTCCTTCCACTGGATTTTGATGACTCAAGAAGTGAGGCTGGTGACTTTGAACAACTTTGTCTCATTTAAGTCTAATTCATGCATCAAGACATCACCCTTTGATGTCACTGGTCCTCTTTGAAAATGAAGGATGAACAACAGCAGTCACCAGCACTAAAGCACTAAAGCTTTCTATCCATTTATCCAATGCTAAGTATGTACTTTCCATTTATTGAGATTACAATCAGTTTGTTAACCATCTTTTTTTTCTTCTATTTCTTAAGGAACGTAAATGAAATGCCCTTTCCTTTAAAAATTCTTGGTTATTTTACATTTCAAAAATATGGTTCTGAGATTCTAATAGTCAATGAGTTTTATGGACAGAATTTCACTTGTGGTAAGTCTTCTACAGTAATACATTATTCATGTCTTTTATTCTGTTATACCAATGGGAGAAGTGAGTTTTAAGTAATAGCCTATCATGAGAACTAAGACCATTTCTAGGAATAAGACTTGTTTGCCAGTTGCCTCTTGTTTCTTTTAGTTTACCCCCTGACAAAGACCAATTTTTGTTGTTTAGTTTTTCAGTCATGTCCAACTATTTGTGATCCCACTTGGGGTTTTCTTGGTAAAGATACTAGAGTGGTTTGCCATTTCCTTCTCCAGTTCATTTTACAGATGAGGAAACTGAGGCAAACAAAGTTAAGTGACTTGTCCAGAGTCACACAGTTAATAATTGCCAGAATGGAACTCAGGGAGATGAGTCTTCCTGACTCCAGGCCCCATGCTCTACGCACTGCAACACCTAGTGCATCTAATAGCTCAGTAGTTTATTAGTGGCCCAAATAGTTCAATAGTTTACCACAGAGGAAACCTTATGTGGTCTAATCTCTCTCATTGAGTTTCTGACTTTTGTGAATTTCTATTAGTTTATGTGCTTTGCAAAGCTACATTAAATCATGACTTTACCAAATGACTCAGTGGAGGCCATGTCTCAGATCCTTGAACTGAAGAAGCAGCCTGTAACTATGAGGAAGGACCAAGCCCTCTTATTTTAAAAGGAAATAGGGCAAATGGTAATACCAAGCATCTACCTAAGTCTCTAACATATCGCCCAGAGATGGATCCAACCCAACTTTCCTCACTTGAAGCAATCAGCTTTTCCCAGGAGTATTCAATTTGGCATTCATTATTTTTCTTATATGAAAAGCTTTCTAAAACAAAGTTGAACAATTGTTGGCAGAAATCATTAGAGACACTAGAGTCACTTAGGGCAGTACAGTCATGGATAGGGTAGTATTCACTAGTTATTTTGAATATTCACAGTGAAATTGTTGATGAGTTTAGAATGTCCTCTGCACTCTTTGACTATGATCCTTTTCAGGAACTGGAGGTATGACTGGTTACTTCAAAACAAAAGCAGCCCAAGCTTCTCCACTGTGAACCTGAGACACCAAATGTTTTTTTTATCATGATCTGATGTTAACAAAGCTTGACTTCCTAGCTATCTGAACTGTGCTGAGTGTCTGATAAATTAGACAAAGTAGAGTCCCTAGCATGGTGCTGATGAGGCATGGCAGACATTTGATAAATGCTTACTGACTGAATTATCCTGGTGTGTGCCATATCTGATGCTATCAATCTTTCCTCTGGCAGGTGCTTCAAATGGATCAGTAGGAAATCCATTCTGTCGCTTCACTCAAGGAATTATGTTCATTGAAAAGACTTGTCCAGGTGCACCATCGAGATTCACAACTAACTTTCTCATTTTATATGCATTTATCCCTCTTCTTGTCATTTTAGGAATAATTGCCTTCAAAATAAGAGATTACCTTATTAGCAGATAGTGGCAAATATTGACACTGGAAAAAAAAAAAAAGGAACTCCTACTTTTAGATAAACAAGAGTGGTTTAAAACCCAAAGTCTAAAAATCTACATGATAAATATTTCCTGAAGACTGTGATCCAATTATAGTTATGTGGGCCTCTGACTGTTGGAAAAAAGAGTTCCTGGTTGCCATTACTCTACCCCATGAGTTTGCTGTGTATGGAAACATGACTCAGCTATGCCATGAAATGTCAATAACGATAGTTCATAGTGAGATGGCATTCTAAGCTTGTCTTCCTGGTTCTGTAAGAGAGAAAAAGATCATAGAAAAAGAACGTAGTCTAGTATTTATCACACTGACTTACAATATTTGTCACACTTACTTTTTAAAGCCATCTGTGAAAAGAAGTGGTCCCCAAAATCATGTGGGGAAACTGTGGATTGGAAAACATGGGAAACAGGAAAGACTGCATTATTCTTACTTCACTTCCTTAAAGATTCATGATTTCATTGGTGTGCTTCCTCCCACTGAAACATGTATTCACTTTAACTTAGTAGCTGGTCTTCAAAAACTGCTAGGACTGAGAAAAATCACCATGCTTCTACTCGACCTGGTGAAGTAGAGCCTTTCTCAGTCACATCCAAGTATGTCTCACAGCTGTTCGGTGATGCCTGACTCTGTGATCCTATGAATGATAGCATGCCAGTGCTGTTTCATGAGGTTTTCTTGGCAAACAAACTGGAGTGGTTTGCCATTTCCTTCTCCAATAGATTAAGACAAACAGTTTAAATGGCTTGCCTGGGGTCACACAGCTAGGAAGGATCTGAGGCAAGATTTGAACTTAGGTTTATCCTGATTTCTGGCCCACTGCTCTATCCAGTGAGCCACCCAGTTGCCTCATCTACTAGGCTTCCTAAATAAAGATATTGGTCTGGTGTAAGTATCCTTCATGCAGTTCTCACAAATGAACAAATGACTTAAGAGAGACATCACCCATCACCCAAATTACATGATCTGTTAGGATTATTTTTTAAGTTTTCAACATTAGTTTTGATTACTGTTTTGCATATAAGATTGTTGCTTCTTTAAAATGTATCTGATAGAAAAAGTTGATACCCTGGGGAAGGGTAATATTGGGCAACCAAGAAGGTAGGAGTTTTTTTTTTAATTTTTGAATAGTATTTTATTTTTCCCAATTATTTTAGCATCCATTTTTATAAGATTTTTGAGTTCCAAATTTTTCTCCCTTCCTCCTTCCCTTCTCTTCTTCCTAAAGTAGTAAGCAACTTCATATAGGTTATATATGTACAATTATATTAAAAAATTTCCACAATATTCACAGTTGTAAAAGAAGAAACAGACCAAAAGGAAAAAAATATGCAAAAAAAAATAAAGCAAGTGGAAAAAAAAGTATGCTTTGATCTACATTGAGCTCATCAGTTCTTTATTTGGATGTGGATAGCATTTTTCATTGTAAGTCTTTTATAACTGTCTTGTACCATTGCTGAAAAGGGTAAGTCATAGTTAATCATCACACAATGTTGCTGTTACTGTTACTGTGTACAATGTTTTCCTGGTTCTATTTATTTCACTTTGCATCAATTCATACAAGTCTTTCCAGGTTTTTCGGAAACCTACCTACTCATAATTTCTTATTGCACAATAGTATTCCATTACATTCATATAATACAAGTTGTTCAGTCATTCCCTAGTTGATGGGCATCCCCTCCAATATTTTGCCATCACAAAAAGACCTGCTATAAATATTTTGTACAGATAAGTCCTTTTCCCTTTTCTTTGCTCTCTGGGATATAGACCTAGTAATGGTATTGCTGGATCAAAGAGTATGCACAGTTTTATAGCCCTTTGGGCATAGTTTCAAATTGCTCTCCAGAATGGATGGAACAGTCACAACCTCACCAATAGTGTCTTAATGTTCTTGCTCGAGCTGAACTGCCAGGTATTCAAACTATGCTTCAGAGAGTGCAACTCCAATGGGCTGGCCATGTTGTTTGAAAGCAAAATGTATGCTTGCCAAAAAGACTATTTTATGGAGAACTTGCATGGGCAAGTGATCACATAGTGACCAAAAGAAACGTTACAAAAACACTCTCAGGATCTCTCTCAAAAGCTTTGGATTTGACTGTGCAACATGGGAGACACTGGCACAGGATCGCTCAGCATAGTGTGCCCATATCAGAAATGGTGCTGTGCTCTTCAAGCAAAGCAAAACTGAGATAGCACAAAGTAAATGCAGGAGCGCAAATCTGGGATATCCACCTCAAATATTCACACAGATTATCTGTGCCCAACTTGTGGTAGAGCATTCCGAGTTCGTATTGATCTGATCAACTACAGTCGGACACACTGAAATTTCACCTTATCATGGTGATGTCATTTGGGTCCTCTTTGAAGACAAAGGCAACAACCAATGTCCCAATTTTTCCACATCCTTTCCAACATTTATCATTTTCCCTTTTGTCATATTAGCTAATCTGATAGGTGTGAAGTGATATCTCAGAATTGTTTTAATCTGCATTTCTCTAATCAAAAGTAATTTAGAATACTACTTCATATGACTATACATAGCTTTGATCTCTTCATCAGAAAACTGCCTGTTCATATCCTTTGACTTTATCAGTTGGAGAATGACTTGCATTCTTATAAATTTGACTCAGTTCTCTATGCATTTGAAAAATCAGGTCATTATCAGAGATACTTGCTGTAAAGATTATTTCCCAGCTTTCTGCTTTCCTTCTAACCTTGGTTGCATTGGTTTTGCTTGTGTAATTTTTTTAAAACTTAATATAATCAAAATTACCTATTTTACATTTTGTTAATGCTCACTGTCTCTTGTTTGGTAATGAATTTTTCCGTTCTCCATAGATCTGACAAGTAGACTATTCCTTGACCTAATTTGCTTATGGTGTCACCCTTTATGTCTAAATCATGTACCCATTTGACCTTATCAAATATATGATATGATGTGAGATGTTGGTCTATACCTAGTTTGTGACATACTATTTTCCAGTTTGCCCAGCTGTTTTGTCAAATAGTGAGTTCTTATCCCACAGGTTGTAATCTTTGTGTTTATCAAACAATATATTACCATAGTAGCCTTGCCTACGTTGTCTTGCGTACCTAATCTATCCCACTGATCCACCACACTCTTTCTTAGCCAGTACCAGGTAGTTTCAATGATTACGGCTTTATAATATAGTCTGAAATCTAGCATGGCTAGACCACCTTCCTTTGCATTTTTTCATCAATTCCCTTGATATTCTTAGGAGCTTCTTAATATTTCTATAGACAAAGGATTCTACCAGTATGTACACGTACACTAAAAAGGAGCACAAAGTCATCATTACTAGGTTATAGTCTGAAGTTTGATACACAGATCTGCATAAAACAAGCATCTACATTGTCGGTTTTTAGATAAGCCACTAGCTTATAAAAAAGACTATTAAAAGTTATCTTTCTATTTCAGTTGAGCCACTGAATACCTTTCTGATTGATTTTAAGTGATTAACTTCACAAATCAGAAATGAAAATATGGAATTGGTATATTTACTTTAGCAGTATTTCCATAGTAACTCTGAAGAATATATCTTTGTGATTACATGACTTGTTTAGCAATTGTTACCTAGCTTGTAAAGAACGATAAATCATCACAGCATTTGAAACATCCTCTATTAAGAAAAAAATTGTTCATTAAGGAAATCACAGTAAAACCCTGGTTCTTGGAAGGGTATTTAAGGATTTGGAGACACTGGGAAATTACCAGAATACTACTGTCAACTTCAACAAAGGGTCTCTGACACTGAGGATTATTATATAATAGTTATGTGATGCTTTACAGATTTTATATGTCACATCCAGTATAGACAATTCTAGAGCTGATCTGTTAAGTAGTTCAAAGAGAGTCCCACAGGAACCTGTTTTGAAACCAACTTACCATAGTATCAGTCTACAATATAAGTGGAGACATTTCCCTTCTATTCATATGTAGATTATATTTCATTCTAACTTGGAAGCATTTGGAAAATTGACATAGTATGTGGATTCAATCTGTGAAATGTTAGTGATATCTCCCTAGAAAAAAAACTAATGACTTCCCACAGGCCATTTAAACATTGACAGTGACAATCTGTCCCCTTAGCCAAAAAGTGTAAGTAATGAGAAATCAGATTCCTCTTTTTCCTTCAAGAAGCCCTTCCTGGGCTTGTCAGTCCCTTCTCAAATTCTTGTCAGTCCCCTCTCAAATTCTCTATTATCTACTTATTGACATATTGCGTCCTGCCCCATTCCCTCCAGGAGAATATAAGATGCTTGAGAATTGGTACTATTTAATCTCTGTTTCCCTAGTACCTAGCAAAGTGCTTTGTACCTAAGAAGTCCCTTAATAAATGTTGAACTGGATGACAAAAGTTATAAACTGCTAAAAAATATCTTAATTCCTGTGAAATGGATTCCTTTTGAAATGAAGTCTACCTGACTTTGGAATGTTATAAAACTGAAATGCTCAGAATTAGACTGAATAGAGCTCTTTCCCTCCAGAACAAAAGCTGGGACCTGACTCTTCCCTGGGGCTAAGAATGCTTGGAGCACAATGAGCATCCTGTTATCAGGTGTATTGGGGCCAGATCTCCTGGTGTAGAAGGCAAGTCTTGCTTTACTGTGGTAGCAATGGAGAAAAATGGCAGAAGGTTTTCTGTACATTATGGTAGAACTAAGTCAACTCAGACTACTGGTCTACCTACCAGATCGATTAACTGCTTAGAAACTAACAGATCCCAGGTCTATTGATGGCAGAACATGTTTTCATAAAGAAAGCAAATAAAGCATGAGATTTTTTTCCCCTCTACTTTTGTTTCTTCATAAAGCAAACAAGAAGCATTTAAGCTCCTTTATGTACCACACACTATGCACTGTACTACAGATACAAAGAGAAAAACAAAATAGCCCTTGTTCCCAAGGCGCTTACACTGAGAGACAACATGCCTGCTTGCCTAAGTATATGCATAATAAATACAAGGTAAATTTGGGTGGGAAGGCACTAGGAAGATCAGGAAAGGCTTCATGCAGAAGGTGAGCTGAGCTTTGGAGAAAACTAGGGTTTCTAAGAGAAGAGGATGAGGAGGAAGTGCATTCAGAGCCAGGGCAGAAGCATAAAGAAAAAAGATGGGGGGGCGGAGCCACGATGGAGGAGTAGAAAGATGGACCCACTCTTGGGTCTCTTTCCCTCCACAGCCCATAAAATACCTGTGAAAAATGACTCCAAACAAATTCTAGAGCAGCACAAGCCACAAAACAACAGAGTGAAAGAGATTTCCAGCCCAAGATAGCCTAGAAGGTCAACAGGAAGGGTCTATCACACTGGGGTCAGACAGAAGCGCAGCCCAGTCTGGGCCACGCAGCAGGGACAGGACTAGAGCAGGCTTCAGGGCACAGAATCCCAGGTAGCAGCTGTGGTTCCAAGATTTATCAACCCATAAATGCTAAAGACAGCTTCAAAATGAGTAAGAAAGTTCTTTCACCTGAGTGAGAGGGGTGTGTGGTCCAGCCCCAGAGCAACAGTAGCCACTGCAGCAGCAGTGTCCACTTTTGGAGCCCCTGGCCTAAAGACACTGGGGGAACTGAGTGGCTGATCTGGGTTTCAGCCCTGAGTGGAAGTCCTGGAGTGAAGAGAAGCTCTGGTGTGGTGGAGCTGGTGGAGGCTCTGAAAAAGGAATCCTACTCACAGATTCTGGGCAAAAGGAGTGCTTGTGGCTGCTCCCAGACTAGAGTGCAGGCCAGAAGAGAAGTAAAGTCCTCTCCCTTAACTGTGCCACCTTGGAGGAACTGAGAATTTACAGGTCTCTAGAGTATACCCTCCACTTGACAAAGGACTCAAAATTCCCTTTCCCTTGCTGGGAAAATGCCCCAAAAAGGGGGAAAAATAAGACTATAGAAGGTTACTTTCTTAGTGAAAAGTTATCTTCTCCCATCCTTTCGAATGAGGAAGAACAAAGCATACCATCAGATGAAGACACCAAAGTCAAGGTTTCTACATCACAACCTCCAAAAAAATATGCAGTTGTCTCAGGTCATGGAAGAGTTCAAAAAGGATTTTGAAAATCAAGTAAGAGAGGTGGAGGAAAAATTGGGAAGAGAAATGAGAGTGATGCAAGAAAACCATGAAAAGTGGGTAACACCTTGCTAAAGGAGACCCAAAAAATGCTGAAGAAAATAATACCTTTAAAAACAAACTAACCCAAATGGCAAAAGAGGTTCGAAAAGCCAATGAGGAGAAAAATGCTTTAAAAAGCAGAATTAGCCAAATGGAAAAGGAGGCTCAAAAGCTCACTGAGAAAAATAGTTTTTTAACAATTAGAATGGAGCAGATGGAAGCTAATGACTTTATGAGAAACTAAGAGATTATAAAACAGAATCAAAAGAATGAAAAAATAGAAGATAATATGAAATTGGAGAAACAACTGACCGAGAAAATAGATCCAGGAGAGATAATTTAAAAATTATTGGTCTACCTGAAAACCATGATCAAAGAAAGGGCCTAGACATCAACTTCCAAGAAATTATCAAGGAAAACTGCTCTGATATTCTAGAACCAGAGGGTAAAATAGAAAATTCACTAATCACCTCCTGAGAGAGATCCCAAAAGGAAAACTCCCAGGAATATTGTAGCCAAATTCCAGAGTTCCCAGGTAAAGCAGAAAATATTACAAGCAGCCAGTGTAGAAATACAATCAGGATAACACACTACACTACACTAAGGAATGGAAGGGCTTGGAATTGGTATTCCAGAGGTCAAAGGAGATAGGATTAAAACCAAGAATCACCTACCCAGCAAAACTGAGTATAATACTTCAGGGGAAAAAAATGGAATTTTGACAAATAGAGGACTTCCAAGCATTCTAGTTGAAAAGACCAGGACTGAATAGAAAATTTGACTCTCAAATACAAGAATCAAGAGAAACATGAAAAGGTAAACAGGAAAGAGAAGCCTTAAGGAACTCATTAAAGTTGAACTGTTTGCATTCCTACATGGAAAGATGTTATTTGGAACTCATGAGACCTTTTTCAGTATTAGGGTAGATGGGTACGGGTATATATGTATGTGCATATATACATATATATATATGTATGTATGTATATGCATATATATATACATATATATGTATGTATATATACGGGTATATGTACATACACATATAGACAGAGGGCACAGGGTGCACTGAATATGAAGGGAGAATACCTAAAAAAATAAAATTTACCATTGAATATACTAGGAGCAAGAGAAAAGGAGAGGTAGAATGTAGCAAATCATTTCACATAAAAGAGGGAAGAAAGAGCTTTTACAATGGAGAGGAAGAGGGGGGAGATGAAAGGAAATAACTGATACTTACTCTCATGGGATCTGGCTTAAGGAAGGAATAACACACACTCAGCTGGATATGGAAATCTATTTTTACCCTGCAGGAAGGCAAAGGGGAAGGGGATAGGAGAGAGAAGATAACAGAGGGGACAGCAAATTGGGGAAAAGGATAATCAGAAGGAAACACCATTGTGGGAGGACAGGTCAAGGAAGAGAATGGAATAAATGGAGGGCAGGATAGGACAGAGGGTAATGTGGTTAGTCTTTTACAACCTAACTATTACGGAAGTGCTTTGCATTGTTATACATGTATGACCTATATTGAATTGCTTGTTATCTCAATGAGAGTGGGTGGGCAGGGAGAGAAAGAATATGCAATTCAAAGCTTTAATAGTGAATGTAAAAAATTGTTTTAGCATGTAACTGAAATTAAGATAAACAGGCAAAGGAGTATAGAAATTTATTTCGCCCTACAGGAAAATGAAAGGGAAGGGAAATGAAAGAAGGGTGGGTAATAGAAGGGAGGACAGACTGGAGGAAGAGGTGGATGGGGTGCATGCTGTCCTGGGTTTGGGAGTGGGGAGAGATGGGGGAGAAAATTTTGAATTCAAATTCTTGGGGAAGTGAATGTTGAGAACCAAAAAATAAATTATATATTTAAAAAAGACAAAAGATGGAGCACTGGGTGTGAGGAATGGGGAGGCCAGTTTGACTGAACAATGGAGTGTGTGAGGGGGAGTGATGTACAAGGATCAGATGTATCAGACTAATGTTGAAAGCCTTAACCTAAAGAAGATATCCTAGAAATTCCCAATGCCAACTTCAATACTTTTAGGTGAAATTCAGAATAAGGTGGCATTTCCTTGACACTACAGATGATGAAGAAAAGCCTATGGAGATATGTGTCCATCCTCACATCTCCAGGTTCATCCAGAACAAAAAAGTTTTGGTGAATGTATTCTCTTATGTCACATTAAGGCCTCAACAGGACCACAACAGTCAGCTGCTGCTGGTGCTACCTCCTCCCTTGCCATCATTCTAGTCTTTGCATTCCAAACTTCTGTTCTGCACTGCAATGAGACCTCACATTTTCAGAGCACTTCAGGCCTCACAAAGCACTTTCCTCATCTCATCACATCACATCACATCACCTCACCTCACCTCACCTTATATCACCTCCCATCACCTCACATCAACCAACACATCATGTCACAACATAACCATAAAAGAAGACACGCTGAACCACCAAATTCACATTTGACCCAACTAAGGTACTGATATAAGGTACATCATTTGCACTGGCCTGACCCACACCCACACCCCAAGCCTTAGATGTTATACCAAAACTTGTTTCACTTCTCATAGCTGCTGTGAGAAAAGTACTTTGTGAATTACTAAGTGCTATACATATTATTCACGATAGTGATATTTGAAATGTTTCAGCATGGTTTTTTTCTTCTGATCAATGCTGACTAATATTAGGGAAACAGAAGTTAGGTGGGGTTTGTTGTTTTTTACTCATAGATCTAACAATTAGCTGGCATTAGTCACTTTTTGCAGCAAAGTCACAACTGTTTGGGTATCTGATTCTCAAACCTATATTTTTATATTGACTTTTAGCAAATGACTTGGAAGACACTAGAACTGGGCTGATAAAACAGTGATCTGTGACAAAAATGATTATTTCTCTCTTATATCAATAGCAAATTATTGTTAGGATCAGTATTTTCTCAGAAACCTATAGGTTATTCAGTCTCTGAATGACACTGATGATAGACAAGATTATCCAAATCCCCGGGGTGCAGACTTTTTGATCCTGGGAGATGGCACCCAAAGAGAAAACATTACAATTGAATTTAAGGTGAATTCTGGCCCACTGTGTTCCACTTAGCCAGGTCTGAATAGAGGTAGAGCCTCTTTTTTCTAGATTGACCCAGATGGGAATAGTCTGGATAAGAATTAAGTCTCTTTGTTCAAGACTGAAGGATCAGAATCACGTCCCCCAGTCCCTCATTGGAATAAGCCCACCTCTTATTATAATATTAATTCTCCTCATTGTTAAACAGAATTGACTGCCACCCTTGGGAACACTACTCTTACAAAGGCATTTAGGGTTGAGTGGGTTCTACAAGGATTCTGGCATTCCAGAGTGCCATTGACTCCTTTTATTAATTATCCGCTAGCATGATTAACAAAATGATTAATTACCTAGAAACTATGTCTCTTGACCTTTTTATATGTTACACTCTGTTGGGTGCCACAGTGGAGAGTGTTCTAGGCCTGGAGTCAGGAAGACCCAAGTTAAAATCCAGTCTTAGACATTTACTGGTTGTGTGACCCAAGTCATTTAGCCTCTGTTAGTTCTTTCAACTGTAAGATGAAGACCATAACAGTACCTACCTCCTAGGGCTGACGAAATGAGATAATATTTGTAAAACAATACAAATGCTCACTTCTTTCCTCCTTCTCTCTTTCCCTTCCTTCTTTACCTTCTCCCCTCCCTTTTTCCCTCCCTCCCCAACTTCCTTCCTTCCTCCCTCCCAGACTTCCTTCCTTCCTTCTTCCTTCCTTGCCATCCAATTCTTAGTCTAATTTTCTCCTTCACAAGTTATTGTTGCCATGTTACATGTCAAATTTACAGTCACACATATAGAGATAATTGTAGACATAGTATTCAAAACTGCTACACATAGCATAAGCTCAAAATTGCAAAACTTTTAGTGATCATGAATATTTGGGTAGTGAACACCCACAAGCTCTGCATTATAGAGAGTCAGACAACCTGGGCTTGAAGTCCTTTCGTTTACCACCTGCCACTCAGGATGGCAGGCAAGTCACTTAATCCCCTGGGCCTCAGTTTCTTCATCTGTAAAATGAAGTGATTGAATTCAGTGGTTTCTAAGGACCCTCCCACCTCCAGATCTCTAACTGCATGAGGACTTACCTGGAACAGAGGAGGGCTGAGAAGAGGTACTAGAGTACTACTGGCATGTAAAGGCTAAATTGTCTTAAAAGCATAGAAAATAAAGTTTTAGACTTTCAGTGTACTTTTTAATGCTAAAAATCAACATTTATTAACATTAATTCCATTAATGAAATATATATCAAGTAGCTTTTTATATGATCATGAATTCTTTGCAAATAAGCAGGTACAGAAAAATTGTATATCTGGTCATTACTTGGTTAGGATTTGGTTAGAAATGACCTCATACTGAAAAAAAACCCTCAAATAATATTGCCCAACATTTGATTCTTGTCCCTAAGCGTTTTTATAAAGAGGTTACATAGCAACTTACTTTTTATTTGGATTTTTTTAATACAGCAAAGACTTCTGGGTTCATATCAAAATCTAAAAGAATTACAGATGCACGTATGAATCAGATTTATACAATTCACAATAAGCAAAATAAAAATAAAGCAATCTAATTTATATTTTACTGAAATACAGAATAAATTTTTTTTTCAACTCAGCAGTAGAACTGAAAATAAAAGAGGCTCCTCTCTACATATTAAGTACCAGAAAAATGGAAATATTTATATGAATACATGAACATAGTATTCAAATTATTCCAAATTTTTGGAAAATTCATATTCATTATACTTTCCCCCCCAAAAGTTGATAGCTAGCTTTTAATTTCAGATAGACCAATAATATAGTTCAGTATCTGTCAAGTGAATGACTTTGATCTGTGCATTCAGACTGGGAGATTTCTACACATTTAAGTTGGCTGGCAGACACAAAAACATGCTGCTAGTGGATTTGAATTTATTTTCAAGAAAGGTTACCCTACTGAAACTGGAGCTTAATTCTTGAATCTCTAGAGTCACTGTGACTTTGGCCATATCAATAGCCCCTTCAGCAAACATCCTGACCCAAGCAATCAGAAACTAATTTCATGAGATTGATTATAGGAGGGTGGAATGAGATAACTAGTTACCAGGAGGTGCCTCTGATAATGTTTCAGTTCAAGCAGTTCCTTAGTTTCAGAGGAACCACTCCATAAAAGAAACTGTTGTAAGAGGAAGCTAATTATTCATTTGTAATTATTTGAAACATGAGTTTATACATTCTATAAAACTACAGGAGCAGAAAACATACAAACATACAAACATACAAAACATACAAATGCATATGTTGGAGAATACAATTATTATCTCATTCTCAGAGGCATTGGTAACAAGATTTTTTCCATCTTTTTCAAATATTTGTATTTGATTTTACCTTTTTTTAAAAAAAAAATTTTAGGTTACTTGAAGAGTTATAGTATTAAACTGTCTTTCTTTTATAGTAGTTACACACTTTACATTAAGTTTATATATTACCACAAGGGATGAAAAAATTTTAAATCCTACTCATGTCTCAGAGAGAAGAAATACAAACCTACGGATGCCTGTATTCACTTGTATTATGTTCAGGGGTCAAACTCGATTTGTTTCCAGGATTTAGAAGAATTTTTTTTATACTGCTCCAGTTCCTAAAACATAAAATGTTTTAGAAATAAGTTTCCAAATTCTTTATACTGAGTACTTTCAAAAAAAAAATCATACCTCTCCCACTTTAGACTGTAATCAAACACTATATCCTGAGTGTCATATTACCATAAATTTTTGGCAATAATCCTAAGGTTTTGTTTTCCATTAATGAACTAGTTCACAAAGCTCTTTTGTCCCCTTTAAACTCTGACAAATTAGGTTACAGGATGGATTTAGGGTTAGGGTTGGTACAGGTTAGGTAGGTACAATTTGCGAACAGCACTTCAAAACAAATGATACACATGTGTTCTCATTCTGGATCCTAGGACAAACTAAAAGAAAAAAGAAAAAACCCAACCCCTGTAGGAAAGAACATAAATTGTATCCTCTGACTATCAGAATTCAAGTTCACATCCTCTGTGAGAAGAATATCCAGTTTCTTATTATCAGACAATTACAGATGGTTTCTGTCATACCCATGACCTAAGTTAAACTTTAAAAGCTATACAAGAACTTTGTAGAGATCTTGTAAAGTAATAAATCTCAAAGTCTCTTATGGCTTATCATTTTAATTAAGTCAGGTAGTTTTAGGTCATCAAGATATCTACTGTTTGCCATTTCAAAGACCAAGTTCACAAAGCGTAAATAACAACTAGAAATTTTGGCCTTATGAAAACTAAACATTCAGTGTTTTACTAATACTAGCAACCGTCCTTTGAGATATTTTCTTATTAGAATATTCCACAAATTGTCAACTGAGATTAAGACTAAAAAAAAATTAATAATTGGTCCTCCAGGAAGTTGTCATTCTAAGAAGGGAATGAAGACTATCTGAGGTCTTATTGAAATTCTTCTTATTGTGTTTTCTATTAATGATAACAAATGAAGCATCAGCGAACCACCAGATGATGAAAATTCTATTGGGTTAACTCAGTAAATTTCAGTTCTATTTTAGAAGGCCTAGGTGGTAGAAAGGCTGTCTTGTATCCAGCTATACTTATTGCTACAGATACGAGTTTTGTGAGGAGTAACTAAGAAATGCTCAAAGACAGTGAGAACTGCTGAGTTTTATTCTTGTCTATTGGGGTACCCTCTTGAAGTCTGCCAAGGATCAATGACATCATGAAAGTAACTTGACTGGAGCATGATTTAAGTGAGGCAGGCCTGTGCCCTAGTAGAAGGTGAACTCAGAGGGCAAGGAATCTTTTGCTTTTAACTCGCCATCCCCAGAGCAGTGCCTTGCACAAGTAGACACAGTAAGAAATATTTGTTGAATTCAAGTCCACTTATTTATAAAGGATGCAGAAACAGATTCCTGCTTCACATCTAGTTATAAACACTGAACTGAGATTCAGTAATAGCTATTATGGTTACATATGGTACAGGTTAGGTAGGTACAATCTGCAAACAGCACTTCAAAACAAATTATACACAAGTGTTCTCATTTTGCATCCCAGGACAAACTAAAAACAAAAAACAAAAAAACTC
Source organism: Potorous gilbertii (assembly GCA_028658325.1). Taxonomy (NCBI): domain Eukaryota; kingdom Metazoa; phylum Chordata; class Mammalia; order Diprotodontia; family Potoroidae; genus Potorous; species Potorous gilbertii. The sequence goes on along the minus strand of CM053769.1, from coordinate 159,383,214 downwards.
CTGATCCCTGTAGGAAAGAACATAAATTGTGTCCTCCGACTATCAGAATTCAAGTTCACATCCTCTATGAGAAGAATATTATCCCCCAAGTATGTTTATGAAAGTAACGTGCCCTAGAAACAAAGAAGTTATGAATAAGTTAACTTCTTTAAAATTCAGAGATTTAGGAAGACACATGAGGCTCTTTCACCCTTAGCAAAATAACCCTGAAGAAGAAATGCTTTACAACGCTTTCTTCAGACTTTAAAAGTGCCTCAAAAGAGTCCTTTGATACCAAAAATAGAGGAAACAAATTAATTGGGTCATCCAAACTAAATGCCTCAGGCACTAACATTCCTTTAAAGTCAAGAATTACTTTAACCTTCAAAATTGAAAAAAAAAAAAAGTTGAAAAACACTAGACCATTGGCCCAGGCCCTTTCTAGGGGCCCACGTAAAGTTTGATGGCAGAGAAACTCTGGAGAGGGTCCAGAGCAAAGCCAGCAAAATAAGGAGATTTTGAGAAAAAAGAATAAATGAGGGAGAGTTAATGGAATGAAGTCTATCGATCTGTAGATGGAAATGTAGAGAGGTTCTTAGTCACAGTCTTCCTCTATGAGAAGCGGTAATTTCACAGAGGACAAAGAGATCCTCCAAAATCATTGTGACTAGAGCTAAGGAAATGAATTTGTGGGAAACCATTGCTAGGGGGATTTAGGGAAACAACCCATAGAACTTCCTAATTATCAAGGTACTAGCCTGAGATACTGAGGAATCACAGGATCTCAGAGCTAAGTGGGATCTCAGAGGACTGGGAAGCTAAATTTTCTTGTGGTACAGTCATATCTGACTTTTTGTGACCCCATTTGGAGTTTTCTAGGCAAAAAAGTGGTTTGCCATTTTATCTCCAGCCCATTTTACAGATGAAGAACTAAGGCAAAATGACTTGCTCAGGGGCACACAGCCAGGAAGTATATAAGGTCAGATTTGAACTCATGAAGACTCCAGGCCAAGTGCTACATCCACTGTGCCACCTAAAGCCCCAAGCTAAATCCTACCTGAATAAATAAATCTCTTGTTGGCACCTGACAAGTGATCAGTAGAATGCAGGAAAGCTATCCCTTTTGCTCCTTGAGCTGGACTTAGTAGTAGTGTGATGTAGACAATTTTAAGCCTTGCCTAAGGACTTTATGTGGTTCTGATATTATAGAAGTTTAAGGCCACTCCTTAACCTGTCCAACACAGAGATGAAGGCTCCCATGCCAATATCAAAGCTGATTGTAATTGGAGGCGTTTGCTTCCTTCTCTGGTTACTGTCAGAGTCACCAGTAAGCGTGTCCTAGCTTGTGCCCAAAGAATCTGGCATGACACTGACTACATCACAAGTGTTGGAACCCCTGGGTCATCACACTGAGGTCAGAATGAGCTGGCAAGAGAGCTAAGAGGAGACTAAAGATAGTCATGGCAGGGTTGTGACAAATAGAAAAGTGCAGAGAGAAGAAAGGGACCCTGGGAGGCTCAGGAGGAACTGGAAGCAAATCCTATCACTCATCCTTCAAAATAATGAGTAGAACAGATGTTGTTTTTCCTTGGTTTTTCTCTTCTAGTTTCTGTAGCAGTGCCTCTGATGAAAGCACGTGACCAGACACCATTTCTAGTCCACTGGGTTTTCTGACCTGGTTTCTTTGGTCAGTAAGCCCTCCTTTGTCCCAGTTGCTCATGCACGTGACTTAGGAGTTAAAGACCTTTGACTCCTTCATCTTTCCACACAGTGAGTTGTAATGAGCCAACTTTCTCAATCTCTTGCATCAGTCCCCTTCTTACCACCCCCACAATGCCCAGATTAGTTGCCTAGTCTAGAAAAAGTTTCCCAACAAGTCTTCCTATTTATGCTTCTTTTCTTCCTACATTCTAGTCAGTCAGTAAACATTTATGTGCTAAGTGCTGGGGATAAAATACGAGAAAGAATGACAGTGCCTCCCTCAGGGAGCTTATAATCTAACAGGGAAAGACAATACACAAAAAGGAAGCTAAAAAGAGGATGGGAGCGGACAGATTCCAGTCCAAAGGAATGCAGTTGGGTAGAAAATGGGAGCTCTTTGCTCAGCTCTCAGTCAAGGTAGACGTAGGGTACTGATATAATCTGTCTTACAGACCAGGTGGCTTTCCTTGGTATAACGGTTATTCCATTAGAGAATTCCATACTTTTTCATATTATGAAATAATGTTTACTCTATTATTCAAACACCGCCATCATTTCCCTATTGCTCACAGAATAGAGACCAGGCTCCTCGGCCAAATGCTGAAGGTCCTCTTCAGCCTGACTCCAGCTCACCCCTTTTAACCATCTCTCACACTCCCACTAAGAAGGTTCATGGCACATTCTGGGCTCCATCCAAATGGGATTGCTTGTTCTCCCCTGATCATTTTCACGCTGTTATGTATCTAGACCTGAGTTCACACCATTTTCTATGCTCAGAACACTTTTCTCTACCATTGCCCATATTAATATCCAATCTATTCTTAGAGGCCCAGATCAAATGATCTCTCTCCCGCAAAATGTCTTTCCCTAGTACCTCTACTGGAAGTGGTTCTTTCTCATTTGATCTCATAGCATTTTACACATCTCCTATGTACCTGTCACTTTCTAATTTGTGTTTCTCTGAATGTTATTGTTATTTTATCTCCCCTTACTGAAGTTTAAGCTTCTGGAGGGCAGAGACCATGTCTCTCATTTGTCTTGCCATTTCTCCCACTGCCCAGCATGCTTTGCTCCCAGGAGATGCTTAATGATACTTTTTGGATAAATAATTGTACTATAAATAGGGGGACTCAAGAAGTAGATATCTCTCTATCCCTATCATTTTTGTAATATTCTAATTACCTGCAAACCCCAGATATGTTCAACTGCTCTACCCATGAGCATATCTTACAAATAAAGATTCAAAAGCTGTGATAGAGGAAAGGGGCATAGATGAAGGGAGAACTCTAGACTCTACATTCTTTTCCTCCATTTGAGGCATTTCTTTTCAGAGAGAGCCTGGGCTCCAAATCTGTTTTCTCCTCCACTTTTTATTACCCAAGAATTTTATTTTTTAGCATTATACTCATTAGAAAAGAATTCATACACTTTGAACACAACGGTTGTAGACCTAGAGCCAGATTTGACATTAAAGACCATTGAGTTAAACCTCTACACTTTACAGGTAAAGAGCTGAGTCCAAGAGAGGTTAAATTATTTGGCCAGGGTCCCCTAGTAGATGCATGTTTGTGGCAGGATCTGAGTTCTGGTCTTCTGACTCCAATCTTAGCACCACTGCCTCTCAAAAAAATAGATGGTGTGATGGAGTTGCATACTTCTTCTTCAGAGCCAAAGGCAGAAATCATGCTAGTCTGGCTACTATGCCAACAAAACGGATCTGTATGTAGGAAGCTGGAGAGGAAGGTTTGTTCTTTTAGTAAAATGGAAGTTGGGGACAGGGATCCCCAGACCAGACAATGTTTAGACCCAATCAAGAGATGATGTCATTCCGCATTTCAGTGGGGAAAAAAAAATCACCCCTTCTTCTCCTACAAAGCCCAGGGAATCATATGAAAGTAAATCAACACCAAGTTTATAAGATGTGTTAGAAATCAAAGTGCAATATTTTACAGTTTTTAACATGAAAGCACATGATGTATTTTAACAGACATATGTCTAATCAATGGAATATCAGTATTTACAAGAAGGAAAAATGGGCATCTCTAAGCATTTAAGTGTTACTTCTAAAAAAGGGCCCACTTTCTGCTAATTATGGAAAATTTTTGGTATTTTGAAGTTGAATGTAGCTAGAGAATTGTTTTCTTCCAGGTGAATCTTATCATAGTGCTTTTTAGATCAAATTTTAAAATGTTATTTTCAATGAAGGTGGTATGTGTAGCAATGAACAAGCAATAAATAAACTTAGAAAGGCATTCTGAGGAAAAATGTGCTAATAACTAGGTATATTTTTTTCAGCTAAAAATTCGCATCTAAATCAATGAATTTGTTAAGCACTTTGCATAACGAACATAGCCTGGTTGACAAAAACCCATAAAAGTGGAAATGTGTTTTTTCCCAAGACATTTAAAAAAATAACAAGCAACTACTAGAAAATCATTTTAAGAACTTATCAATGGTACAAAAATCTATAAAGCATTTTTGTATATCAAAATTCTTTCTAATTTCAATCGATTCAACTTGAAGCCAAGGATATGAAGCTACTTCAGGGGAACAAAAAAGTGTATGAATATGTTTGGGATAAATCTTATCTTTAAATCAAATAAATAAGTGCCCACTTGTAATCTTTAAAGTACCTTGAAAGCAGAAATAAACAAATTATGCCAAAGAAGTATCTGAATATTTAAAACATATGACTCATGTAAACATAGGTATAAATTGCCCTCTATGAAAAAGACTTTGGGAGGGAATTTTTACTTGCCAGGCAAGTTAAAAAAAATTCCTTGCTTGGAAGAATGCTCTCCAGCTTAGGCTGTTCCTACTGATTTTGCTACCACATATACCTGATTATTCCTACTGATGATGTTACCTTTGCAGTGATAATGACGAGCCTGAAGGATAGTAACAGTGTTGAGTCTTTGCTTTTCCCATCTTAGTTGAAATTCCTAATTGTCTAAAGCCTGATTTGGTTACCTTAAACTGATTTTCTTAGAGTAGTTGAATATTATGTTTACAACTAAACAATCTCATATAAATGGTCTCATATAAATCACAAGGATTAGCAATCCTTTTGTCCTTTGGTGACAGTTACTTCAAATTATATAAGTAGATATGATGACACTACAATTGTATAACATAATCAGATACTCATATTGATAAGCAGAGTTTATTATTGACTACTAGATAAACATTAAGTCTAAGACAACTTCCAACTCAGCGAGTCTCTAGAGTCAAGTAACAGAGAGAGGTAACTAGAGTTCTTGGGGTTATTAAAAGTCATCTGCACCATTTTCCTAATATTGACTTTCACCTTATCTAGAGAAACCTCATTACAAAAAGTTCTACATGTGGATAGAATGCTTTTAATATTATGTTTAAATGATCCGTTTTAATGTAATTCTACCTAAAAATTTCCCTGTTCAATGGGTTCTGGGAGGTATTTGGATAATATTGGGAAAAGGTTCTCTGATAACAGATCAGTATACAACTGTATTCAGGTAACTGTTGGAACACTAAATACTTCGCTTTGCCTGACTCTGTTTAGCAGAGTAACAAGTAACTACTCGCCTAGGACTTAGAATGGTTACCTGCATGATCATCTGCACACTGAAAAATTCAGTCTAGAGATTTCATTAAGCTGATAAGGTACCTAAGAAAATATGAGTTGTCATAAAAGGTCAAAAGTACTTTGTCTAAAGTGTTCATCATGTCACCTGTATTTCATATTTAGTATCACATCTCAGTCATTTCAAATTAGGATAATCTTGGGCCTCCATTAACTTCACCACATACATGTCCTTTCTAATATTGAATAACACTGACAGACACTTCCTGAGCATTAGAGAACACCACAAAAAAAGACTTTTGTGACACCTTTAATTCTCAAAGTTGAAGATTTTATGGAGGAGTCTTGAAGACAACAAAGGAGCCAGGAGGAAGTCTGAATTCACCAGTGCATGCGAATTCCGTAATCTACCTTGACTGAGATGATCTTACTTTTGTTTCTTAAGTAGAGAGATAAGAATTCACTACCAAATTCTAATAATAAATGGACTCTAAAAACCTGGCAAATTCTGGAGTCATTACTTTGGTATAAGTTATTGCGAAATAAAGCAAATGGACAAGATGGTACCTGGTCTTTCTGTGCTCGCATCTCATCAACTTCACTTTCTGCATATTGGGGGTCTCGGGCTGGGTCTCTGGTCTCTTTGGATGTACTGGCACTCTGAAATAAAAACATTGTACACAGAAGAATAAAAAGGATGCTTAAAACAAGTCCATGTTAACATTTCAAAACCATTCTCTAATAGTGCCAGCTCTCTGGGTTTCAAAGCATTAAAAAAATTTATACCTTTGGTGGAAAGACTTTTTCATATACTTTTTTCCACAGCTCCATTGGGGTTTGTGCATGAAGCTTTCCAAGGTCATTCTCGGACAGAGGAGGAGACCCTAGTGAGTAAAGTTTGACACCAAATTATAAAAGTATACTTTATAACAATGATTAACAAATAAAACCTCACCCAATTGTTTATTCTCAATATTAAAACCTGTACAATTTTTCCTTTTCAGTCATCCAATCTGCTAAGTTACCTAATTCCTCTCCTTCAACATCTCTGACCTTCTGACTCACTATCAACAACTTTTCGTTCAAAGATAAGTCACTTTTAATCTAGTGGGGATGGAAGAGAAGAAAGAACTGTTGAGGTAGAAGATGACTGTTACCATTCAGAACATGGAAAATCCAAAATAATTCAAAACATCTTTTCTAGTATCCTAGGGCTCTAGAAGAGACAGGGAGGCAGGAGTGGGGAGGGGAAGAAGATGCAAAGAGTTACAGTGGAATGTGGCTTAGAAGTAAGAATGTGTCTGCTACATGATGGCCCCTCTTCAAAACATCAATATGCTACATGTTACATCAATATAGTATGTATAACATTAATACTTGGGGAATTATTGTAACAACGATAATGGAAACCTATAAAATGTTGGTGTTGGAGCTTATATGAACACGGACCAGGCTAAAATCAATAAGCAATTAAAAAAGTATTGAACAATCTTAATAAGTTCACCAACCTATTTGACTTAAAGAATCCAATCCTGCTGGGATAAACAGTGGTTTATTCTGGTCCACAGATATTGATTTGCTACATGGATAAGAAGGAAAAAGAATCCAATTTATTTTAGCAATCAAAATTCCCACTGCAAATACTTTTATCATAAAGGCTAAGTTCTATATCTAGAGATTGCAAAATCTGGTAAAAGCACTGTCCTCAAATGACCCCAAATATTAAAAGTGTTTCTTTGAGAAGAAATTTTCTGGGGGGAAAAAGAGATCAAACTTACTTATTACTTCTGCTATAGTAATGGATTTAAACTAAGAAAGGTGAATATTAAATATATTATCTGCATCTTAAAAATCAATGTAAGATACTGACTATACAAGTAAGGATTTCAGATTTTTGTAAAATGTGAGGAAAAAAGGAAACCAAGAAAATGAATATGATATGAACATTATTTTACTCTTTCAATGAAAAATAATCAACAACACTTTATCTGTATGAATCTATAAACTACTAAATACAAATATAAAAAATGCAAATGAAATGATCACTTGAGTAACTATCTGGGACATTTTTCTTTTTGTGAAAATCCAAGAAATAGAAAATAGCTAATAATGACAATCACATAAGGAGACAACCCTAATGATCTTTTTTTATTACACTACCTTTTGTCAATGCCAAATGCTAACTGATTGATAACTCCACGTATTTTCAGTAGGAGAGCTTCCGATTTACTGGCAAACTAAAAAAATCAAGAGAATAAAGATGTGTTATACTTTTTCATCACAGAAACAGATAAAATAAAAACATTTTAACAATTTACCTAAAAACTAGTTATGTATTTTCAAACAAAGCAAAACCTCCCCAAGATGAAGAAATAAAACAGATTTGACATTTTCCTTAACCAAACTTCTTGAGTATGTATATAACATGGAAGAGTCTACCACATTTGATTTATCATTTCAGACACTCTCAAACACATGAATCATGACATGATCTCTATTAACATTATTTTTTTGGATTTTTTTATTATTATTATTTTTTTAATGTTCTACAATCACTTCCTTAAAATTAAGGTTTTATCCCCCCCACAACTCCCCCCCACTACCCCCCTCCCTCCCCATGACAGC
>CM053769.1:159345991-159374847 GCA_028658325.1 Potorous gilbertii | reverse complement strand
CCCAATTGATGGGCATCCCCTTGATTTCCAGTTTTTGGCCACTACAAAGAGTGCTGCTATAAATATTTTTGTACATGTGGGACCTTTTCCCATTTTTATGATCTCTTGGGGATACAGTCCTAGTAGCAATATTGCTGGGTCAAAGGGTATGCAGATTTTTGTAGCCCTTTGGGCATAGTTCCAAACCATTCTCCAGAATGGTTAGATTAGCTCACAGCTCCACCAACAATGAATTAGTGTTCCAACTCTCCCACATCCTCTCCAACATTTATCATTTTCTTGTTCTGACATGTTTGCCAATCTTATAGGTGTGATGTGGTACCTCAAAGTTGTTTTTATTTGCTTCTCTCTAATCAGTAGTAATTTAGAGCACTATTAGCACTATTTTTAAACAATAAGACATATATATATATATATACATATATATATATATATGTATATATATATATATATATATACACACACATATGTACTCACATACATATACCTGTATATGTGTGTATACCCTTCCCTCCCTCCCCACACCTTGATGCTCTACCTCATCGCCACTTTCTGCCCTCTAATTGGAGGGTGATACCATGCTCTCCAAAGCCTCTATTTAAGGGGTGAGCTCAGCTCACACATATCATCATTTTTCACCTAGCTGTATGACTCTTGAACTTCCCTGACTTCTTAGTCATGTCCCCTCATTAGGTACTTTCTCCTCCCTTCCCTTCCAGCTTCCTTTTGCGCATTATCTTCTTTCATTAGATTGTAAATATCTGGAGGGCAGGGTCTTTTTTTTTTTTGGTATTTGTATCCCAATGCTCAGCTCAGTGCCTAGAACATGTTAGGTGCTTAATAACTATTTACACACACACACACATCAGCAATGGCCCCCACAAGGATACAGATACAGTCCAAACTCAAAGAGTTTAAGTTGTAACATTCTTAGACCTCCTTGGGAATTACTTCTATTCAGGCTTCTAGCAATTGGTGTGAAAATTCTCAGAAACATCCTGAGTGGATTTGAGTTTTGGAAACAGCCAAAAGTCACCTGGAGTCAACTCTGGTGAATGTGGTGTCTAATCAAGCCCTGTAATGCACTTGTAATGCACTCAAGCACTGTAATGAAGCTTTGTGACTAGCTGTTCAGTTTATTAAGCATCTACTCTCTGCCAGGCACTGTGTTAAACATTGGAGAGTCAAAGAAAAATGATAAAGTCTGCCTTCAAAGTCATTGGCAGAAGAGGATATTCAGGCCCCTGGAAGTGCGGCGACTTATCCAAGGAGACACATTAAGCTAAGAACACAGTTCCTCTCCTATTCAATTTGGGGGAGGTAGTGGTGGGGATAGGAACAACATGTACACAAGGTACAGGGTAGGCACCTAAGTTAAGCTTTGGAGGTATCTAAAGGATTTAGAGCTGAGAAGACACTGAATCTCAGGTATTATAGACAACCTTATTCAAAAGCATGGAGATGGGAGATACTATGTTATACATGAGAAAGAAAAATAGGCCAGGCTACATGGAATATAGAATGTGAAGTAAGGAAACATGGAACGAGCTTAGAGAGGGAGGCTAGATGTCAGACTGGGCAGAGCATTGAAATTCGATAAAGTAATGAGATATTTACTCATGTGACTTGTAAACTGGTTCTAAACGCAGTTCCAAAAATGGAAGTTCTAGGAATGTTTTGAGCAATAGTAGTGCCACAATAACAAGTTCATAACCCCCTTACCCCTTAAGTGGCTGAGTCAAATGCTAACTTCCATGTGGATGGGAAAGTTCCAGTATGTTTGTCCAAATGACTTTACACTATAGGCAGTTCTCATATCTTAATTCAAGGCATATATACAAATGATACCTTGAGTGTTAGACTACAAAGAAAATGTTTCTAAATTCTAACTTTGAGACAGACTAACTTTGCTGCTTTTAGATCCAATTAAAAAAACTGGGTATATGGGTTTCCTCTTTAGATTATCTGCATTCTGCAACCTCCATAAAGGTTGTATTCCAGCTAAGTTTTATTCTTTGTATTGTCTCTGCAAGGCTGGCTGTGAGACATTGAAAAAGGTGCTAAATTGAGAAGGAAAGGAACTGTGTTCTTAACTTCATGTGTCTCCTTAGGCAAGTCACCTCACTTCCAGGAGCCTGAATTTCCTCTCCTGTAAAATAAGGGGGGGGGGGCGGGTAAGACTAGAGGGACCACTCAAGAACTCCCTTCCAGCTCTTAATCTATAATCCTAAAATTCTGAGACATGAGGAGAGCAGGGCTCACTGTGAGAAGCTTCCTAGCCTTGGGCTAGGAGAGACAGTAACCTGACCCCTCAGCCCAAGAAAGAGCAACCACAGATAATGGAACTATGGGTCCAGTGGAGAGAATTCTAGAACCCCACCATCCTGGATCAAGGGATGGGGGTTCCAGTGCAGGGTGACATCAAGATCCAGCCTCTGAGCCTGCACAGTGGGAGCCTCTGATATTAGCAGGTCCTAGTTTAGGAGGTCCAATAATCCAGCCTGGATTCTCTTGGGAAAGGAAGAAGATGATACAAACGTGCTTTCCTTCCACCCTCTACAATCCTTCTCTCTTTCCCTTTCTCCCATGCAGGGACAGCTGTAAGGCACTATAGCCATGACAACATAAGCTACTCAGATTTTGGCCTCTTATGAACCATAATCGTTGGGCAGTACAAATCGGATGGGCAGTGGGATGGCTGCCTATCAATAACTCCTCCCTGGAGAGTCCACACCTTTAGGACAGTATATAAGGCTGATTTTTCTATATAGATGGGTCTTTGAGGTGAAAGACAGACCCATTAAAATGTCATGGAATTTTTCCACTTGCAAGCAGTTTTGCTTTCCTGGCAAAGGAAGTCGAAATCACAGGAGAGTGTCATAGGTTTGAAGGATCTGGAGAACCTTGGGAAAATGGGACTCTGGAATAGGAGAATTTTGATGACTATTTACGGGCTCCAGTCAGTCATGCATTTTTTGAGAGGAGGAATGGGAATAAGTTGTTATGTACCTTAAAAATTCCAATCTGAGGCCTCATAATGTTACATGGGCAACCCTAGATTCTCTCTCTCTCTCTCTATTTTGGTAGTTGGAATAAATGTGATCCAAATAGCAAAAATCATGGTAAAACAGAAGTATCAAAGTAGTTCAGCATCAACTCTTATTTATGTATAAACAACTACAAATTGCCTCCTTCTCCCTAACCTTCAAATACAATGTGAGGAAGTAACACTAGACAATGAGAGAGCTAGTGGCACCTCAGCACAAAAGATACAGCTTCTGCAGAGTGTGGGAATCACTTGCCCTCATCCAAGAGCTCTGGCTGCTGCATCTTCTAGTTCTCCTAATCCCATGGTCATCCCCACCCTTCTCACACCACCCAACACTGGATTCTTAGACCATGCCAATGGATCACAGGCTCTGGCAGCTTCTACCAAACAGAAAGGCCCCAAATATGGTCTTGGCAAGAGGTTAGGCTTGTTGCCCAGGCTCCTTTCAGCTAATGATGCCTTATCATGAATAGGTCAATCATAACATGAGGAATTCCTTGACCATGAAAAGAAAAAAAAGAAAAAAGCAAATGGGCTAAAATTTTATGCTGTAATTTTCCCAAGGGAACACTGTACCATTTCCCAAAAGCAAACTGTTTCTTGTATTTAACTCTGGGCATGGATCCTGGTCTATGTGCAGTATCCATCCAGTATCTATGACTAATGAACCAACTCTAAGGGTGAAATGAAAACTGTAGATGAGTCAAAATGAAACAGAGAGACATAGGGAACATACATAGGCTGTAGCATATTACCAACAAAAATCTGCATTCAAGAAATGGCATAAAAGATACTCTCCATGAAATGTATGACTGGAAAATGAAGCAAGCTAGCTATATAGCTAGAATGAGCAGCAATAGGGAAATAGCCCAACTCATACATTTGTACCCATATAATATTAAAAAATATAGAGGAAGGTTTGCAGTAGGTTGGGTGGACCTTCTCTGGAGGATTTATGGGAGGGCATGAAAAAGAATCATGCAGGAAGAAAAGGGTGGGTTTTGATCGACCTTCCTAGAAGAAATTCTCATGTTGATAAGTTCACAGATCCACTGAAGAAAGGGTATTTTGCAACGGCATGGTAATGTCTCCCAGAGGATACGTATCCTATTCATTTCCAGCACTGAAAAAGGATGAGAGCTATCTTTTGACTGGAACGAAGCTAGTAGCATTATTTAGTAGTAGAAATCAAGAACTAGAGCATTTGTGGTCCTTGATTGGTCACTGGGTAACATTCACCTGTATCTATCTCAGTTTCAAGGGTATATAAAGTATCCTATTAACCTCATATGTAAAGTTAAATTGTAAACTGTAGCAAAAAAATAAATGTGATCTTTAAGAAAATATAAAATAGATAACGCTTTGAAAAGAACAAAGTAAAAAACAGGTGAAGGGGTTTTATTGTCACTAACATTTTAAACACCGCCTAGCCCTGAAGGTGGGCGATAGAACAGGGTGTGAAAAGGTCAAGTATTTAAAACTAAAAACACACTTAGAAAACATATCATGTGCCCACTACAGAACGCTATCAGACTTTTCTGTACTAAAGAGTTCTAGGAAAATTTCCAACACGGCACAACATTTAGCAGGAAAAATGACACAAAAACTTAGTAATATTTTTTTAAAGTCTCAAATCTATTTTGAAACTTTTAAAAGTTATGTTTTAGGACAGCTCAGATTCATATAGTGCTTTACAGTTTACACTTTCATGGACCCTCACAACTACTGGGAGATAAGAAAGTGAAAATATCACTCCCATGACAAAACCAACACTTGGAGAGAGTTTAAGTGAAAGTGACTTGCACAAAGTCCCACAGCCCCAACTGGCAGAGTTGGAGCTTGAACCCTGGTCTCTACTACTAACGGAAGTCCAGTGATCCCTCCATTAACAGTGACACGTAGCACTCACGTAGCACTTTCAGGTTTACAGAGCACTTTCCGTTCATCTCACCAAGTGCTTTGCAAACCTCAAAGCTGCTACATAAAAGCCAGCTAGTTATTAGTACTATTATGGTTATAATGAGACAGGGGAGTGGGTGACACGACAACATTCTTTAGAGGGGAGGAGATTCTAGAAACTTTAAAAAAAAATGAGCTTTGAAAATTTTCCATTCTGAATAAATGTTCTAAATAAGCAGCCTTTTAACATTCTGGTGTATCTCCTGCCTTCAGGGCCAGATATTAGGGATAGGTGAAACTTGCAGGAAGAAACAAATGATAGGAAATACACAAGGGTAGCTTTTATAACTGCAACAAACTTCCTGTCTTTTGGAACTTGGGTTTAGCCCATTCTCCCAACCAGAACTTAGACTATATACTAACCATCAACGAAGCTCCATAATAATGGGAAACAAACCGAAGTGTCTTGCAGATTATTTTTCTCTTCTCAGAGTCAAAATCCTAAAGGAACACATATTCATAAAGAGAAAAAAAAGATAAGGATTAGATACAAAGAGAAGGAAGATGCCAATGACTGAGTAGAGAAGCCCATCCTGTCTCCTTTGCTCTGTCTTCTGAGGTTCCTATTGCCTCAGCCTTCCTGCCAAGCACACTCTGCTCTAATTATTTTTAACAAAACATTAGCAATAGTTCTCTCACATTTGTTCTCTCAGACTTTCAGCTAAAGACAATTTATACATAAGCATACATTTCCAGGGTTCCAAATGTTTCCAAAAAAGAGTAGATAAATCTAGTTTTCAATTTTAAAAAATAAAACCTGGGAAGTCCCACTGACTGTATGAAAAATCCAGATTTTATAGTCTTTTCCTAAAGTCATTTGCCCTATCTCATCCCACCACAACTGCTATTTCTGTGACTCTCTCCTCTGCCTTCTTCAGCTCTGGAGCCATAATTGATCACGATACCAAGGACCGTTCTTATTTCAGTTACTCTTATAGTGTTCTACACAGACAAGCACACATAGAAAAAACTGGAAATGGAAATATGAATTACTTACCTGAAAAATATCATATTTACTTCCAATTATCACCAGAGGTATTGGAAATGGGTCGATTAATTCACGATCCTATTAACAAATAAATTTTGCAGAATTCAGTTCAGTCTATCAAGTACTTATTGAGCATCTACTATATTCTCAGAAACAAAAACGAGCTTTCTAAAACTTGAGAAAGTATAAGAACATTAATTTCCATTAATTTTGAAATTACGTTTTACTCATTAGAAAGAATATAGAGCAGTTGTACTCTTCAAGCCTGACACTGTTTCCTTGAAAGAGAGTTCACACCAATATTTGTTTACTGTCATGTATTTCTGAGGTTAAAATAGGATACCTTGACTTTAACTGTGAACTCAAAAATGTACTTTGTCCTCATTCCTACGTCACTGATCCATCTATAGTTTTTCTTTTATTCTCCACTTTTTCTTGTGAAAGATTTCTTCTTGTTAGTTCCACTTTGCACCAGCTATTGCTATCATAGTAAAATTTGTACTCTATAGATATGAGCCTTATTAAATATATAAACCACATATAATGCATATTTGTAGCAGACAAGGGCACTCAAATTTTCCAAAAGATTACATTCACAATTGCATTTAAAGGACTTGTATTACCATCACTGCAACTTTATAATTTAATTAGTTGTCAGATTATCAAAAGACAGTGAATATGTGACAGACATCTGAATGAATGCAAAATATATAGTGGAGGTGAAGGCTGTTATCACTCCACTCCTTGCTTAAATTTGTACCTTCATCTAGTCTCTTTCCAGATGACTTTTATATAGTCTAGTTTTTATCTTCATTTTAAAAGAGATTATAAAATCAATATCAAACCACTACTTTAAAACTCTATTTCTTTTGACTAGTGTAACATGCCATAACAATCACAGTAGATGTCTAACAAGAAGACAAGAATTTTTTTATCTTGTTTTTCTCCACTGAGATTTTATTAAGCTGATATAATTTTCCAGTGAACAGGTTCATTTGCATCAAAAGGATTTCAAGTCATGCATAAAAATCTAAAGAATATATTTGTGAGGTTCACAACTATTATCTTTAACCATGCCCAGGTCTAGGATGCCAGGAAAAATCCCCTAGAGAAAACTTACTGGATGGTCCTTCTGTATATTACTCCACATCCTCTGTCTCATTTCAGAAGCTGCTTTAGCATTGGCCTTGCCCAGTTTCACTACGAGTTTATCTACGTGAGTTTTTGTGACTTGCAACAGACTTTCCATGGTTGGCCAAAGGTCATTGGGTTTTGAAAGATCCAAAACGAGAACTAAAGAAAATGTCCTAAAAGAGCAAAAGATGTTTAATTTTTTTTTAAATCTCAAGACAATTCCCATTTCTAGAACTGACCATGTTGAAATTTTCCCTTAAAATGTGCAAGAGGTGGAGAAGGTGGGAGGAGTGGGGGGGGGGGGAGGTGGGAAGCTATAGGAGAGGAAACCACAGAATTATTCCAGTTATAAAATTCCACTTGGACAAGGGTCAGGTTGAGAGAGGGTAGTAGAAGTTTAACTGCTTTTTGTCCCTATTTTTTCCAACACTTTTCTACACTATTATTAAAATAATGTTACTTTTTGAGTGATTGTAGCCAACAGATGGATTACAGTATTTCTCTACTTGAAGCATCCCTTGGGTCTTAGTCACCATCCCTTTCTCTCTTTTTTCCTGAATTTTTTCATTCCCAGATGGGTATGAGAATGGACATGGCTTCTTTCCTTTCTCTGTAGAGATAAGCAATGAAGGCAATCTTCGTAGGCGTTTTAAGAGGGGGATTTAGTTAGCAACACAAGGAAAACACACTAGGTAGGAACTGGACATAGGAAGTTAAAAAGGAGTAAGGCTTTATAAGTTGCAAATGTCCTAGTTTTAGGGCTTAAATCACAAGAACCAGCAATACATACTCCTTCTTGACTCCTATCTATCCTCCATTCACTACACTCATTAATTTTATTCGACAGTTATTAAGTGATTGCTATGTATTAGGTTCTCTGCTAGTGATATACATAGCTAAACATACAGAGAGGTTGAAGGGGCAAGAAACAGAGCAAATTACTGTAGTAAAATCTGAGAAGGAATAGGAGAATAAGGAGGAAAGAAAGGAGGACAGTATCCATAAGTGGGGAGTCTCCTAGATACCATTTCAGTTCTCTTGCTGTGGGGCCAGTCCCAGACTGAGATCATCAGTCCACCCTGAATCTGCTTCCTCAATACTTTAACCAAAGGTGTAGGTCACCAGGTAGCCCAGCAATACCACCCTTTTCATTACTAGACCAACAGCTATGGACTTAGTCCATAGGAGCCCAGGTTGGGCAGGTGGACCATGGACCTCTAAGAATGCTGTTGTTGTGGAGTATTCAAGGACCCTGGGGGTTCTGGGAGCCTCCCATGACCTGCAGTAGAGTAGCTGTTCTTTGGGGCCCAGGGGGAGGGGCAGTGCCCAGGTCAGCAACCATGTGGGGTTGAGATCATCAGAGGGAGTCTGCCATCATTTCTGTACTGCTACTTCTGAGAGTGTCACCTACAAAGAATTTAATAATGTGCTGCATTCCAAATCCAGTCTGTTAATTGATGTTAGAGAGAAATGGGAAGTTCTGAATATGGAAAAATTCCAAGGTCCATCAATATTCCATTTGATGAACTAGGTCAACCTCTACAAATGAATTCAGAAGGCTTCAAAGAGCAGTACAACCCAGGGATGCCTTCTGGATCTGACAGCCTGGTGTTTTCTTGTCTGGCAGGAATGAGAAGCAAGCAGGGGGTAAAATTTGAAAATGCATATTTTTAACCATAATTACAAATTTTAAAATACAAGAAACCATCCCAGTTTCCCCTCCTGAAATAAATGCTAGGTCCATCCACCACAGGGCTGGAACATAAAATGTTTCCAATTGCCAGGTTAAGGTGTTTATAGCTGGCAGGAACTCAATAAATGCTGAGCTGAATTGAAACAAGGCAAAATATTTCATATTATAAGCTCTCAAAGATTTTTTTCTGACCACAAATTATTAGGCATTAGTTTCATACTTAAATAAGTCAAGGACTGGTAATTTCACTGATCTGGGTATCATACCTATCAATGACACAGGTCAAATCTCTCTATTACTTAGCAAGTGGTCAATAAGAACTGCTGGGTCCACCATTAAACTTATACCCCAAAATGTTCAATGGTAAAAAAAGAAAAGCTCCTTTCTATACAAACATATTTATAGTGTACTTTTGTAGGAGCAAAGAACTGGTGATAGAGTAAATGTCAATGGACTGGGGAAAGGCTAGATAAGTTGTGACACAGATTTAATGGAATACTACTATACCACAAGAAACTATGAATATGATGATTACAGAGAAGTACACAATGAATTACATGAACTGACTCAAAGTGAAGTAAAGCAGGACCACAAGAAGAATACCCCACAAAGACTACATCATCAATGATAGAAACAATAAAACAATCAATATTAAATGCTGTGAAAGTGTAGTAACCAAGCTTGAGCACCAAAGGCTCTACAAAGAGACCTGCCTGATGTTTCTGTAGAGGGGGTGTGGAATGTTACACACCACATCAGGTTTTGTGATATAGGTTAGATTTGCTGAGCTTTCCCCTTTCTTTGTTATTATAAGGGGAAATGGGGGTGTACCAGTGTATTTCAGGGCCTTATGGAAAGGGGGGATGAAGGGAGACCCTGGGGAATACAGGACATGTAAAAACAAAAGATAGAAACAAGAACTTTTTAAATTTTCTTAAGAGTTGTTGAGACTGAAAAAACAATCCATGAAGCTTTAGCCAACCCTTAGCCCAGGTGGTATTCAGACTAGAGACACACAATCTGGCATGAGTTGCCAAAGCTTATACTCTATTGCCATATACTCTACTGCCAGAGTCTTTGAGAACCCTAAGGCCATCCCCACAGGGAGAACCCAGGACCTCAGAGCAGGGAGTCATTAATGGAGGATTAATTGCACAAATGTGAATAGTGATATTGTAAATCAAAGAAAAATGAACCTAGTGAAAATGCTTCTTGAATGACAGTTTTCAACACATTAAAATGACCAATTTTCTTTTTTGTTAATGTCTTCAAAAAACTTTCAATATGCAGTATGTCCTTTTGCCACATAACTGGCTTTGAGTTCACAAGATTTTGACACATATTCTTTAATTCTTCATTATGAAATCATACTTCTGTGACATTAAACATTAAGCATAATTTTGACAAACTGTCCATTTTTCCAAGTCTAGCTTTTAACAGGATTTAAATCAGATATATTCCTAGGGCATTGAACCATGTCTATCTCCATTTCTTGGATAAATCTCTTAACCTTTTGTACCAAATAGTTTGGTTCAAGGTCATAAAATAACCAAGGTGTAAACTTTCATATTAGTGAACAAAAGATATCTTATGTTCTTTTTAAAAGGAAGCAATGGAGGGAATGTGGGAAAATTGGGACACTAATGTTGGTGGAGTTGTTCCTACTATTCAGGAGAGCAATTTGGAACTACGCCCAAAGGGCTACAAAACTGTGCATACTCTGACTCAGTAATATCATTACTAGGTCTGTACCCCTAAAAAGGGAAAAAGGAAAGGGACCTATATGTATAAAATATTTATCGAAGTTTTTTTTTTGTGGTGACAAAGAATTAGAAATTGAGGGGATGTCTATCAACTGGGGGGTGACTGAACAAGTTGTGGCAAATGACTGTCATGAAATGCTATAAGAAATGATAAGCAGTGCACTTTCAGAAAAACCTGGAAAGATTTACATGAACTGATGTAAAGTGAAATGAACAGAACCAGGATAATACTGTACATAATAACAGCAATATTGTACAGTGGCCTTAGCTATTCTCAGCAACATATCCAAGACAATTGTGAAGGATTTATGATGAAAAATGCAATCCACTTTCAGAGAAAGAACTGGTGTAGACTCAACGTAGACTGAAGGCTACTTTTTTTACTTTATTATTATTATTTTTTGGTTGGAATTTTATTTTGCAACATGGATAATATGGAAATGTCTTCCATGATGGCATATGTATAATGTATCTATATCAAATTGCTTGCCTTCTCAAGGAGTGGAGAGGTGAAGGAAGGGAGAGAATTTGGAACTCAAAATTTTTTAAGATGAATGTTAAAAATTTTTGTTTACAGGTTGTACCAGCATGTCCCT
Organism: Potorous gilbertii; assembly: GCA_028658325.1. Classification (NCBI taxonomy): domain Eukaryota; kingdom Metazoa; phylum Chordata; class Mammalia; order Diprotodontia; family Potoroidae; genus Potorous; species Potorous gilbertii. The sequence goes on along the minus strand of CM053769.1, from coordinate 159,363,665 downwards.
GCTGTGGCAGGGCCAAGCAGTAAGCCCTGGGTGGTCTGAGGCAGCGATTGCACTGTGAAATCTCGGGCATATCAGCCCAGAATGGGAGTCCAGCAGAATCGAGGGAGTGAGAGCCATGGAGGCCCCTGTATCTGCATCAGCTGCTCTTGAGACTATCTATCAACCTGCAGACTAAATGTCAGATAATCACCTACTTGAACTTCTGGGACCCAAGATGGCAGAGTGATTGGTAAATGCTCTCCCTTTTCCCTTGTTGACCTTGAAAGACCCATAAAATATTTCCATAGAAAAAACTCTGGAACAGTGGGATCAGCTGAAGGGGTAAATAGTCTCTTAGCATATGAGGTTAGGAAAATCACTACGGAGGGTCCCTCTTGCTGTGGCTGAAGAGGACCAGTGCAGGACCAGAGCTTTCCCAGGCAGACCCACCTCAGCAAATTGGGAGGAGATCCTGAGCCCCAGCGGGGTGGAGCCCACAATCATTAATAACAGAACCCAGGTGTACCTCAGTAACCCCAGGGGAATCAGAAAGACACTAGCACAGACAGGATCACCAACCGCTGAACTTGCTATGCTCTAGCTCAGCAGAGGAGACCTGCTGTAGCCAGATCACCCCTCCCCCACACTTAACTCAGCTAGTTACTCCAGGGAAACCCAGAAAGACTTTACCTGGCCTCTGCTTTCTCATACCAGCCAGCTCAGCTCCAGGTAAGCTGAAAGAACCAGAGGGCACAACACACAAAGCCTCAAGTTCAAGGCTCAAGAACTGTGGGACAGAGCTCTCTGTGTCCCAGAAGTAGAGATCTACTTTAAAAGTCATGAAAATGGTGATCATCATGAGTAAGAAGCAAAGCAGAAAAGAAAAGACCATAGAATCTTTCTATGGGGACAAAGACCAAAACACAAATACCAAAGAGGTCAGCACTGAGACCGTACTCCCATCTGAAACTTCAGGAAGGGAATATGAACTGGTCACAAGCCCAAAGAACATTCTTGGAAGAGCTGAAAAGGACTTCAAAAGCCAAATCAGAGAAATAGAAGAAAAACTGGCCAATAATTTTAAAAATACAAAAAAAGAAATCATAGAAAAACTTAAAAGGAAAATTGGACAAATGGAAAAGGAAGCACAAAACCTAACTGGAGAAAATAACCCCTTAAAAGGAACAATTGGACAGATGAAAAAGGAGATGCAAAAGTTAACTGAAAAAAAATTAACTTGAAAAAAACATCAAGAATCAGTCCAACAGAATTTAAAGAATGAAAAGATAGAAGAAAATGTAAAATATCTAACTGGAAAAACAACTGACTTGGAAAATAGATCCAGAAGAGAAAATCTAAAAATTACTGGTGTACCAGAAAGCCATGATGAAATAAAGAGGCCAGACAATATCTTCCAAGAAATCAAGGAAAACTACCCAGAAGTCTTAAATCAAGAGGGCAAAATAGTCATCAAAAAAATCCACCATTCACGCCCCCCCCCCGAAAGGGATCTCAAACTATGAATTTTTGTTTACGTGTCATCAAGAAAAACCACACAGACACACACACACAGACACACACACACAGACACAAATAAGGAAGCAAACAGCAGGAAACATTCTATGACAAATGTCTCATGTCTCTGGAATGTATCTAGAGTTGATCTATGACCGATCATTTATTTATAAGATAAGCTGTATCACTAAAAACGTGGCAAGACTCTTGCTCAAATTGGGTCTTGTCCAAAACAAGAAACCAGTGTTGTTAAACTGATTCTGACCACAAAAAGCCTTTGAAAAGTTAGCAAACAAAAACAATCAACAAGCAAGCATTTCTTGTGTACTTACTCTGTGCCAAACACTGAGAACACACAGAAGAAGAAAAATATGGTACCTGCCCTAAGGAGCTTAAATGTGGAATATTACATCCAAGTCAGGTTTTGTCTCATGTATGCCTCTAATAGGAGAGGCAATGTTTATATGTATATATTTCTGTTGTTTTTCAGTCACATCCAACTCTGTGACCGCTTTTGGAGTTTTCTTGGCAAAGATACCAGAGTGGTTTGCCATTTCATTCTCCCTCTCATTTTACAGATAAGAAATTGAGGCAAACATGGTTAAGTGACTTGCCCACTAGTAAGTGTCTGAGGTCACATTTGAACTCAGGAAGATGAGTCTTTCTGACCCCAGGCTCAGAACTCTATCTACTGTGTCATCTATATGCCTATATACTGACATACACACACAAGCACTATTGATCCGTACAAACTGCCTAAGAGAAGATGGAAGGCAGCCTTTGGCTCTACCACTGGACAAAACTGAGAAAAGTCTCTTCCAGAAGGTAGGGTCAGAGATTCTAAGAGAGAGAGGGAAGTAAGGACAGTATTCCAGACCCCAGGACATAGCTGCAGCAAAGGTATGTAGACAGGAGCGAGAAAATAATGTGTGAGGAATAACCACTAGGCTGATACGTCTGCACCATAAGATGTAGGAAAGGAAGTAAAAGTGTAAGAATCACAGAAAGCTAGGAAGAAGCCAGATTTCAAAGAGTTTTAAATCCCAAGTAGAGGAATTTACATTTGATCCTTGAGGAAAAGGGGAGCCACTGGAATTTATTGAATGGGAAGTGGGGGTAGTGAGACTACACTAAAAAAATCCCATTAGCAGATGCATGGAGGATGGATTGGAGTGGTAGAGACTTAAGGCTGGAGATCTGCCTCTGCAGTAGTCTAGGCATGAGGTAATGAAGGCCTGAACTAAGGGGTCGAACAAGAACACCTCTGGCTACATACAAACAAGGCAGTAAGATTTCCAATTATCTTCAAAACTGGTAGCATACAGAGCACTTAACTGGGTCAAACTGTGGGAATTAGATGATTTGGGCAATCTGGATGTCCACATGGCCAAATTCACCAGACAACTGCTAAAATTCCATTGCTGTGTTTGTGCAGATGCACAGTTCATGATGGTAGCAACAGTTTATATTGAGCTCTGACAAGATGATGATAACGCCGTTTTTGAAAACTGTTTTTGTTGGCTAAGATGAGTTCCCAAAGACACTGAGAAATGTCACATCTCATTTGACCAACATGTGGTATGATTTTCAGGAAACCCAACCACGATCATCAGTGGGTTTTGAGAGTGTTGTTTTAAAATCCTATTTGCTTACTGTGAGCAAATAAATAAGAAACCTCTGCCCAGCCCCCAACCCCTCAATGAATGCCTTCTCTTACTTGAAACAGTTTTTGTCTCAGCTGTGATCATTTAAAAGCCAGAGATTTAGAAACTCTAGCTAAAGACAAAGCCCAAAGGACTGAGTTGGGTCACTGTGGGTTAAGACTTGGAAAAAGAGATGCTTTTCAAAATAATCTGTAAAATTTCCCCTAGGTGTAGGTTGACATGCTGTTCTGTTTCATGGGCTTATTTATATACAACAAACAAGACAGTGGGAATGCTGCTATCCCAGAGAGTCAAGGCCAAAGCAATGCCAGACATTTTGAACATACTAGTGTAACACACCCCGTTCAAGGAGGAAGTACCAGCATGCAGCAAACACCAAGTACATATTGTAGTGAAAGTTGCTCCCAAAGGATACTGATATACCCTCTGTCAACCCTGAGGACTGACTTACTGTCAGCTCTTTCAGACTGGGTCACATCCATGCCTTACTTACCTCAAACTCTCACTTGTTATTGGGATGCTGATTAAGTCCAGTAAAGAGGTTCCTCCACCCAGTTCCCAAAAATGAGCAATGTCTTTAGGCTGGAAAAAAAGGGGAAAATTTCTTTCATATTACTAAACTTTCATTTCTCAGAAATACAGAGTTTTTCCAATGCTTCATGGTACACTAACCAGTAATAATTAATTACATATAGAAAACAACCAAATAAATACTTTTCTGGGGACAAACTCTGTCTCTTCTATTTGTTCAAGGTTCCTTTTTGCTCTCATCTCAGGGACACCAAAACACCAATCTTATGGTGAATCTACTGAGTAAAAATGAAAATTGAATACTATAAAATTGTCCTTGAGTTCAAGCATGCGGAAAGGAATGGGAAAGATCTCCATGGGTTTTAGGTAACCAATCCCATACTGTATTTCCCTTTTTTAAAAATGTGAATTAGCAATATTCATATCCCCAGGGCTGTTCAGGTGTTTGTGAAGTTCTTTGAAATCTTAAGAAAGACAGTATTCTTGTGAGTAATTATATAGTCAAAAAAAGAAAAATGAAGTACTATACATATGCACATAAATGCCTAGGACAGGATGCTGATTCAAGAAATATCAATGCCTGAAATTCTCCTTTAAAATAAACTGACTGATTATCTTTGTGATAACATTCAGAAACCTATATGGGGAGCAGAAAAACTTAAGCAGGAATAATAACTAAATGGAAGTGAGAGTGAGAAAGAATATAGAAGGGGATGGATGAACAGGATGCCAGTCTCTGTAGAACCCCCTTTCCAAGATTTTCCAGGCCCAGGTCCTTTTGTGCCTTCTCCCTCGGTATCTCTATATGTACATAAAGATAATCCTCCTAAGAATCTATTTGGTACTTGCTACATAGCCATCAATGTGACCAAGATTTGAGATTTGCAATCTCAACTAGATTTATAGGTAAAGTACCAACACAGATGGGCCAGAAATAATAAATAGTGATCCAAGAATGCCTAGGTGAACCTCTAACTAGATGTTCAACTGCCCAGGCTCAAGATGCAATTGATGGTGTCAACTGCCACCACTCAATGTTGGTTTGGGGACACCGGAAGGAATGCAGAGCTGCTTTTATCTCCCCATGGGACGGCTTCAGATGATACAAGATGAAAAGCAACAGCCAAATAATGTGCAAGAGGAGCTTTCTCCATTAGCTGAAAGCCTCTCACTTGATGCCCTACACTCTCTCTCTCTCTCTCTCTCTCTCTCTCTCTCTCTCTCTCTTTCTCCACCCTCAAGCTGATGAGCTCTCAGTCTCTTGAGGCTGTCTTCAGTGGGGCAGACAAAATGCCTAAGAAAAAGGAGACTGGAGGGCAAGAAATTGGCATGATGGATTTTAGAGGGCAGAACGTGATACGGGAGCACCTACTTCATGTGGTTATTGTGAGGAAGACAATGAGAAAGCTTTTTGCTGCTGGCTAGCACAGCGGATAGGGCCTGGAGTCCAGAAGACCTGAGTTCAGCTCTGGCCTCAGGCACTTACTAGCTGTGTCTGAGCAAGTCATCTAACCTTTGTTTGCCTCAATTCCTCAACTATAAAATGGGGATAACAATAGTTCCGACTTCCCAGGGTTGTTGGGAGGATTATATTTGTAAAGCACTTAGTACCATGCCCGGCACACAGTAGGTACTCTATAAATGTTGTTATCATCACTACTATTATATGTTATATGAATGTTCAGAAGGAGTGGGGCTGCAGAGAATGCTTTCAGTCAGGGGGAAAATGGAGGAGCTCCCTTGAAAGTGAAGAGAAGGGAGGAGGGAAGAGGAAAAAGGTCAGGAGGGGAGAGGAGCAGATTAACTACTTACAAAATGCAACTGATTTTTGTTTTTCAAACAAATTTTAAATTTTTTTTATAATTTTGACATGATACTTTGTTTACTTGAAAACTAAGAAAAATATAGTTAAAATAAATTATTGGCTATTTTAACTTTTTGTAATTAAAGAATAATTTAAAATGTAACCCAACAAAAATTTATACCCCAATTTCCCAAATTGCAGCTTTATTCCTAAAAAAGCAACATTTTGTAAACAACCAATGTAGGGAAATTGTGACTGCAAACCACCAGATGAAGCTGCCCACTACACCATCAAAAAACAAAAGGACATAGCCATATAAAGTGAAAAACACTTGGAAATTCTCAGTTCATGGCATCAGTTCAAAAGCCATTACTCAAAACTGTGCCTGTACTGAACATAAAATAAAATTTTACTTTGTTAAAAATTATATTAAAATATATTCTGTTCTTAGTAAGTAGTTCTCTGGTTGATTAGAGTGATAACTGACAGAATTTTATATACCATTATTATTTTCTTTGAAATTCACCAGTTTTACAAATTACAAATGATGATACTACCAAGAAAAACAAAAATGTATGCAACGTTGTAGACCTGCCTGCTCATAGTTGTCTGTGCCAGCTTCTCTGCCCTTCTCTCCTGCCCTGGGAAGGTAGGTAAGAACAAGCCATCTGGGCCTTTATGAGTCAACTAATACTTTGGGTAAAGATTGGTGGTTCCTGATGCCATTTTTATATGAAGCATTTTCACTGCCAACATTCTTCCCCTCTTCCCCTATCCCCACCCCAGTTCAGCCCAACAACCCCATAACTATGAAATTGTTTCATTCTTGTTATTTGATTAAAGATTGAAAAAGGATTTCTCTCTTTTTTCCCAATGGAAAATTCCCTTTTAATGTACTATTATTTTGCTTTATGAAATCTTAAAATTATTTCCCATATTTAAATATATGGTTTAAAGACTCAAGAGATTCAGAACAAAAAGATGACCTGATGATTCTTAGGAGTTACACAATTCAGATTCCTTCCTTGCTCCCTGTCCCCCTCTTCCCTCCAATTTGTACAACCCAATCAGGCTACTTTCCTTGCCCTAATGCTGAGTTACTCCTAGCTCTTCATCACCTAACACAGATTAAGGGAAACAAGGCAAAACAAAAGATCTACATATAGTAAGAGCTTTGGCATCTGACACTTGAAATGCAAATTGTTCTATTTTTACGTATGCAGTACATCTTTATAAATATAACACAACTCACATGAACATCTTTAGCAGTTCCTTTGGGAGAAAGATGATAATTCACAATAATTTTCTCATTTGTGAGAATGTTATACTTGATCAATGAAATTCTTTATAGGCCAGAGAAATACATGATCAAATTACAAAATCAATTCGATCCGCAGGGTCAAGACACAATAAAGCAGAAACTAAAATATTTTCCTGGCGTCCTATGGCTGCCTCCCACCTGGGTCATGACAGAAACTGACAAGATACACGTACTAAGAGAGCACTGGAACGTACAGTCAGCACTCTTCACACCATAAGAACGACCCCGTGGTCAGGGCTGGGCTGATTGCCCAGTTCACTTACTGTGTTGTGCCCCTTTGCTCTTCTTCCATAAGTATACTCCAAAGCCAAGGTGGGTTTTGGTGGCTCATCTCTGTTCAATAAAAACAGGCTGGGTTACTCCTCCTTAACCTGAACCAGACTCTAATATAATCATTTTAGTTTTTACCATGCTTTTCATGAAGTTTTAATCAACAATAAGGAAAGCAGAGTTTGTATTATACAGACAAGGATCACACGTGTGTACACGTGTGTGTGTATGTGTATGTGTATGTGTGTAGTTGTTATTCAGTTGTTTCAGTTGTGTCCAACTCTTCATGACTCCATTTGGGGTTTTCTTGGTAAAGATAATGGAGTGGTTTGCCATTTCCTTCCCTAGCTAATTTTACAGATGAAGAAAGTGAATATATGTATACACACATCTGTGTGTAAGTATGTATGTATGTATATACACACACATATCACATACAAATTTTTTTTTGTCTAGACCTGTGATTTTATCAGTTTGGGGAATTCCTATCACAGAACCTTCTTCCAATAATGCAGACCAGCAAATTATATATTAACTAATCATCTCAGTGCCCAAGCCAATTCCAAATAAGGTTAAGGGACTTGCTTAAAACCATAGAGATACTATTGTTTAAGCTATGGGACTCGAACCCAGATGTTCCTGTCTCCAATTATTTATTCTACTATCCCATACAGCCTGTCTAAAAATTAATTAAAATACATAATTTATAAATGATATTTTAAAGGTCTATCTTAGAGAATTTCTATATGAAGGATTTTCAGATCTTCAAGTATTTTGTAGAAGCTCAGAGTCCTTATGACAGTGTCACTTTAGATGACAGAAAAGTAATTATTCAGACTGTCTAAAATGCTTAATAGTATTTGAAAGATGAGGCAAATGCTACTTCACATGATTCTTTCCAAGCAAATAATCTTTGAGTGAAAGGACTCATATAAAGGCAATATTTTACTACATGCAAAAACATTTTTTTGAAATGAACAGTATTCCACTCTGGATGTCCAAGATCAAATGCTGCCCATTATAACATTTCTTGAAAAAAGAGATGCTGAAATTAAAGAGAGAGACAAACACACACTAATACTAATAAAGTATTGGTCACTATTGTAGTAGATTGTAAAAAGACAATCATAATTTCAAGTCATCTGCTCTTGTACAGACAGCTGGTAGCAGACTCTAGGAAGTACCACCGTGATTGGGCTCACCTTGCAGTTAGGAAAACCTGAGTTCAGCATGGTCTCTGATACATACTAGCGTGTGAGCACGGGTGCCCCCAAATAATTCTCTGAGACTAAACTGCAGACAAAGCTGCCAGGTTAGATTTGGTGAAAGGAACCTAGCACGATGGAAGTTCCTCACACTGATGAGATTACACTCCAGAGTTTATTTTCTCACTAAAAACATTAGGTAGTGAATGGTATAACTGGATTTTGAGGAGCAATGAACTGCTTCCAAATATGCCAAATGATAAATTATGCACAATAACCATGAAAAAATGGAATAAAAATAATTTCAACACACCATTGCAAAAACGGGCCACTTCAATAGTACATTCATGTAACCAGAGTGGATGTGGTTATCTTTCTTAACAGAGGAGCCTTACCAATGAGGATGGAAAACTTCCTTGGAGACAAAAACAGGGCAAGAAAACAGGCCACTGCCTGCCACACCACTGGGCTGCTGGCTCATATATCTTTTCAAGGGCTTTCAAAGGTTTTTGTAAAAATTGAACTATGGAAAGGGTATCCCTATATGTGTATCAGTAGTAGCCTTATGTCATGTCTCTTAGACCTCAAACTGAACTATATAATAATACTTTACAAAAGGTTAAGGCATACCTGTCAAGACATCTTAGAATAATAGTAGTCTTGCCCTAGAAATTAAGAAAAAAAGGAAAATGTTTAACATCATCCCAAAGCAAAATTCATATAATTGTTCACATCTTTGGCCCCAGTTACTTTCAATAATAAAAATGATAAACTCCCTGGAAACTTTTACAGTTGTTCTTAAGTCTTCTAAGTAGGAAAAGTTAACTGTCAATTTTCCATCAGTGTGCAACTATACCACTACTATTGTAATTATAAAGTCCAGAAGATGACAAATCATGGCCAATCTCACATTATATTAGTGGTCAAATTGACAGGTGTCATACTTCCTATGTACTCAGCAATGCTAATTACTGGCAAAGCCAATGATTACTGGATTCTAAAAAATTCTTATCCTAGTTATTGAAATGGAAATAAAGAGAAAGGATAAAATAATAACAAGGCCAAAACTACAAGTATGTACAAAATGAGCAGGTTTCAGACACTGGAGTATGGCCAAATCTTCTGCTGTCAGTTTTAGCACAGTATACATTGTCATTTCTTTCTCTCTTATGATGACAGTGAGTGGTCCTGGGCTGAGAACAAGAGGTGAGTTCCCAATAGCCAAAGCTGTACTCATGGACAGGCAAGTTACTTCATCTCTGGGGCTCAGCTCTCTCATGTATAACTGGATAGAATACTCATCTAGGCCTCTTTCAGTTCTAAAACATGAATTCATTCAATTTAAAATGAATTCTGAATTTTCTTTTTATTGTTTTGTTTCTTAAGTTAATCACTTTATCTTTAGTTTTCAACATTCACTTCCATACGTTTTAAATTTTCTCCCCCTCACCAAGATGGCATGCAATCTGATATAGATTCTACATATACATTCCTATTAAACATATTCTCCCATTGTATAGAAAAATTAGAAAATTTTGAATTTTCAAAATGAATGCAACTTGACTTTTTAAAAAATGTAACTGGAATTTTACTCCAAACATATGATGATACTATAAGAAATATCAAATCATATTTTAATATTTAAGGTGACACTACTACACACATAGAGAAGGATCAAACCTATGATTTCAATGGCCTAGACAACCATTCTCACAGATGAAGAAATTCCCTCTACCAATGAAAGCTAGTGCCTTCTTGTAACTTATAATTAGATCATTAGTAAATAATAACTAATTACTAATAATATTTACTAATTAACAATAATAAAATTAATCAATAATTTTCATGAATTGTTTTTAATTGAAAAAAAAAACCCTGGTGGCCAACTCCTTAGATGATGGGCTTCCCCAAACATGGGTGGAAGGCTGGTTGTCAGACAAGAAAATGCAATTTCTGTTTCAGGACTGTGCTAGAATTCCTGTCAGATAGGTGGCTCCATGGCCATGACCTTAGAGAGCCCAACGTCATCTCCACACCCACCATGAGATTTAAGGTGAGAACCTAAATATTTTGTCAAATAATGCACATCCTTAAAAATGGACACTAACTTTCAAGGTCTCGATGTACAAAGAAAGTGCAGAAAGGCTTAAAACAACAGAATTTTGGATCTGGAACATTCAACCACCACCACTGACAGACAAAGAAACTGGTCCAGAGAGATTAAATTATTTTCCTATTACTTTTCAGGGTATCACTTTTCTTCCCAGTGACCCGGGTATTTCGTGATCATTTAACTCTTACATTACCCTCATCACCTTCCTCTTCTACCATATCGACAACCCAGGTCCTGATAATTCTGCCTCCAAAAAGTGTTACAATTTTCCATTCCTGACACTACCTAACATACAACATTAGGTATTATGTATTAATATTCATCCCTAATTGGAGCCTTTAAGGTCCTGGCTATATTGTTTGGATTATTGCAATAGCTTCACTAATCTTCCCTGCTTTTAGTTTCTGCTGTTTCTCATTGATCCCACATATTGATGATAGATGAAATTTCTCAAGTTGTGCTATTAAATTCTCTTAGTTAAAAGTTATAGTGACTTTCCTATTACTACCAATGCCATGGTAGAAAGAGAGCTTCACTATGAGTCAGGAAAACTGAACTTGGAGAATTTATTTGGTGTCTTGTAAATTTAATCAAATGGCCTTTCAACTGAAAGAGAAAGGAGATAGAAAACTGCCTACATGTATCCACCAAGCTAGAGACCTAGAGAACAGTCACAACATAGGAAGAACAGCAGTGACAATGGTCAGGAGTTGACAGGAAACCAAATGCCAGAAAAGAGCCAGTCATAAAACCCTAAAAAAGTCTCCAAGATAGTGCCTCAGGAAGCCATCCATACCTGGCTTTGTGCTGGTTAGCACTGTTATTATTGACTTGGTGGAATGAGATCCATGAGTGCATTATGGCTCTAGAAGGGTTGATGTGGAAGGGAGGTGTGGAATAACCTTGTATATTCAGAAGATACATCTATGTGAAGTAATCCAAGAATCAGTGGAGAGAAATATGCTGGAAAAGACTGGAGCCAGAAATGATGTTGCAGGAAATATAATATAGACCAGGGGTGGGGAAGCTGTGGCCTCAAGGCCACTTCTATGAAGTTTGGATTCAGTTAAAGGGCTGCATTTGAGGACCAAGGGGGCCACATATGGCTTCGAGGCTGTGGGTTCCCCATCACCAATACAGATCATCTAAACACAAATAGAGAAGATGTACTGAGTGGGGAAACAGAATCATCTCTCATGAAAATTTTCTTGATATGGATGATTATTTCATTTCACAAAAAGTCTGGAAAACAAGGGGAAATTCTATTCACATTATCAACAAGGAAAAATTGGCTGCTGGAGTAGACATTCTGGGAATCTTGGTGGTGAGTAACCAATCCGTCTTAAGAGTTTGTGACTGAGAAGAAAGCCAAACTTGGTCTGACATGTGCCCTATATTTTGGGAAAGAGTTCACTTAGGGTAAAAATTTCCAGTTCCTTCAACTGATTTTCATGTGGTATGGCATTGAGGTCCTTGACTATCCTCTAGAGATTCTCCCAATTCTTAAGTTCCTTTCTAAAATGCAGACCCCATCCCTAAACACAACTCTCTAGAAATGGTATGTCCAGGGAAGACAGCAGTGCAGGACTATCGCCTCCTTCTTCCTGCCAGTTATGCCTTCAATTAACTTTATTGGCTGCCATACCAAACTGCAGACTCATACTCATCTTTCAGTCCAATAAAATCCCCAGATCTTTTTTAGAAGAACTGGCATCAAGCTATGTCACCACCATTTTGTACTTATAAAGGTGATTTTTATAAATCCACATGGAAGATGTTACATTTATCCCCACCCAACTTCAGCTCATCTGATTGGCCCGGTATTCCAGACTGTCAGGATCTCTGTGAATCTTGGTTTTGTCATCCACTGTGCCAGCTAACTACTCCCAGTTTTGCAGCAGCTGCAAATTTGATAAGCATGCCATCTGTGCCTTTATCCAAGTTAATAATAAAAATGGTAAGCAGCCAAAGGCCAACCATAATTCCCTGGGGCACCACTGGAGACCTTTTCACCCTAACAACCCATAGATGATTATTCTCTGTATGTGGCCATTCAGTAAGTCCTCAATCTATACTATCATTAATAATACAATTTTGATGATAATCCTATATAATATTTTAATATTTATACAGCACTTTACATGCATCATAGCATTTGAGTCTCATAAAAATTCTGTGAGGCATCATTCCCATTTTAGAGATGAATAAACTGAAGCTCTAAGAAACGACGGTCCTAAGAACAGGACCAGTGGCAGAGCATGTCAACAAGGACTCTTCTGACCTCATGTCCATCTTTCTCCCTGCTACATCATTCCACTACTTCAGTGGGATGTGTCCAGGGTTCAGAATTTACCTTTTCACATCCTCCTCTGCCATCAGCTTTTCCCTCTTTCTCATTTATATTCAATCTGGCATTTGTCTAGAGATCTTTGTTCTCTGGATTCCCTCCTATTTTCCTGGGTCATCTTCCCAACAACAAAATCATTTGCTTCCATGCAGAACACTGAAGCATGGAAATAGAGGATTTCAACTCTCTGGACATTTAGAACCTTGTCTATCAGAGACAAACTTACAACTTGCCCTAATAATCTTTTCATACTTCAAATAATAGAGGGAAACTGGTTATTCTCAACTGGATTGTGCCCAACAAAGAGAAACTGGTTGCATAGGTAGTAATGATAGAGATATAAAGGACAAGTGCCTACTCAATCATAAACACACAAAAGAAAAACCGGGTACAATCTGACACCTACTTTAGATTTGAGGAGAGTAAATTTTAAAGGATTCAGAAGAAAAGGACAGGTCAAATCTAGCGAGCAAATTGTCTTTAGGGGAAGTCAGACCAGGAGGGAATGGGAACCCAAGAATGAAATTCTGAATACACAAACAAAGATGGCTGTAAAAAAAAAAAAAAGGAGCTGCCTAAAGAAGACCAATGTGGATCCAATGGAAACTCATATGTTGACCTGAAGGAGTAAAACTCACTCCTATTATATATTCAGAAATGCTCATATTATTTGGTGTCTGAGTTCAGAATTTAAAAAAAAATAAGAGACGATAACTACAAAGACAAATAGCAGAGGATGAATACAAAAGTGTTTAATCATTCCGTAAGAATTTTGATAAAAGTAACAAATTATGCTCCAGCCCTGCACCTCCACTTGGGCTATAACCTGCATTCCTTCTCCACTGGCAAATTTTATTCCTCCCTTAGGAGATCTCTGGACTTTGATAGCTCAGCTTTGGTCTTAATTTTCTGAGTTCTAGATCTCCCCAACACACCCCAGACATTTCCAGCCATACCATCACAATGCAGTCCCCACCCTATCTTTCCAGCTCCCTTCTTCATATTGTCTTTTCTCATTAGAAGGTAAGCCTTCTGAGGGTAGGTACACTTTTATTTGTACCTTGAGCTCTTAACACAATGCCTGGTACATTGTAAGAGCTTAATATAAATGTTTTTAATAAAATCAATCTCTCTGTCTTTCTCTTGTTGACTCTCTGTCTCTCTCTGTCTGTCTGTCTCTGTCTACATACAGGCTGACAGAGTCTAGACCCAATAAGAGCTCAAAAAAGTACAAGGATAGGCCAAATCATAGAAGAAAGAATTTACAGAATATGAATGAATATAAAATCTTACGCATGTGTTAAAAAAATCTATTTTACAAGTACAGAATAGGGAAAATATGGTTAGATAATAGTTTCTGAGAAAATTTGGGGGGTTTTAGTTCAGTGAGTCACCAGTCACTATGGCAGCTAAAATGGTAATGCTGTCATCAGCTGTCATCTCTTAAGTTAGAGAAACTTAGTCCCACCACATTTGGACCTTGTTGAGACACCTCTATAGTACTGCATTCAGTCCTAGGCACCACATTTTTAAAAAAGACAGACAAGCTGGAAAAGGGTCACCTGAAAGATGAGAGTACAGGAGAACACCAACTGGTTGAAAAAATTTTATCTTAAAGAAGAGAAGACTGAAGGAGGATATGATACATGTCTTCCAGTATCTAAAGAATTACCCTGTGTAGGAGGGATTTGTTCCACCGGATCCCAGAAGGCTGACCTAACAACAATGAGCAGATAGAAGTCACAGAGAGGTAGGTTTAATTTTGAGGTAAGGAAAAACTTTTGAACAACTTGTGCTGTCCAAAAAGGGGATGTGCTGCCCTGGGAATGGACCTCCCATCATTGATGGTCTTCAAGCAGAGGTTCAATGTCCACTTGATGGGGATATGAGTTCCAAATGTGAATTGTAAGGCCCACAAGAGCAGGAATTGTTGCCTATTATCTTGATCATCTTTGTATCTACAAATATCTAGTAGTTCCTTGCATATGATATGTATTCAATAAAGCATTGCTAAATGAATTATCATACTGAGTGCCAAATGAAGAAATAAACAAGAAACTTTTGATTATTATATGAGTTCTAAAGAAGGCTTTCTTTTGGGGGTTTAAAATTTTTTTTGTGAGGCAATTGGGGTAAAATGACTTGCCCAGGGTCACATAGCTAGTGTCAAATGTCCAAGGGCAGATTTGAACTCAGGTTCTCCTGAGTCCTGGGCCAGTGTTCTATCTACTTGCACCATCTAGCAGCTGGCAAGTTAGGCTTTTAAATTAGAAATATTCAGATAAGTCAATTTCATGGTTACCATCAAAATATATAATAGGAAGTATATCTGACCTTCTTACCTTCTTATTTAAGATTTTAAATTGTAGTTTAAAAATAAGGTATAGTATCAATTGAGGAATGGCTGAACAAGTTGTGATATATGAATGTAATGGAATACTATTGTGCCATAAGAAATGATGAACAGGAAGATTTCAGAGAGACCTGGAAGGACTTACATGAACTGATGCCAAGTAAAAGGAGCAGAACCAGAAGAACTTTGTACACAGCAACAACCACAACGTGTGAGGAATTTTTCTGGTAGACTTAGTCCTTCACAGCAATGCAAGGAACTAAAAAATTCCCAATGGACTCAAGGCAAAATGCCTTCCACATCCAGAAAAAGAACTATGGAATTGGATCACAGACTGTGGAAGACCATTTTCTCTTGTATTATGTTTTGTTTTATGGTTTCTCCCATTCATTTTAATTCTTCTATGTAACATGACTAAGGAGAAAATGTATTTAATAAGAACGTATGTGTAGAACTTGTATAAGATTGCATGCCATCTCGGGGAGAAAGTGGGGAGGGAGGAGGGGAGAGGAGGAGGAAGGAGAAAAAATTCAAGATATATAGAAGTGATTGTAGAAAACTGAAAACAAATAAAATAATTTTTTAAAAAATAAAAATAAGGTATAGTTTGAATAGTTTATAGTTTAAAAATAAGATATACTCTTTCCTCAAACTTGTAGCTAGAAAGGAAGAGAAGAGTTAGTTATTAAATTTTGGGTGGTCTAATAGCCAGTTAAGATCCCTATTCCTAGGAAAAAGAGAGGAATCATTCATAACTAATCATCCAAAATCCTCAGGAACAAAATAAAAATAAAATAATTTAATCACCTCCTTGGAACTTGTCACTTGAATACATACAAAACTTCTACCAAAATTGTTTCTAAAAGCTAACATTAACAGCTTTAACACTTTACCCTTGAACAAAGAATAAAATCCAAATTTCCAAAACTTTGAAATGGCAGTCCAAATCATTCACAGCTCATGAAAGATTGTGTTGTGTATAATGTTACATTACAATGTTATTCTGCATAGTGCTCTCAATTTGACAGGTATTCGTCATAGTCCTAGACAAACACAATGAATCTGAATGAAGAATTTTCAATCTTATAATTCAAATAAAATTCCAATTCACAAAATACTATTAGAAAAAGCATTCTGTATAAATAAGCTATTCCTACATCTCAGCAGATGGCTAGATTCTTTCATTAAATGTGAATGTGCACACCATGTGCAAGACACTGTTCCCAGTACTTTTAGGGGATATAAAGAACAGAATGTTGGTCCTCACCCTCAAAGAACTCATGATCTCGTAGGGGACCACATACAAACAAATCACTAGGACATAAGAAAGAATGCAACAAGTTACAAAAAGAAATGACATAGAAGCACAAAATGACTTGAAAGGGAACATTCCTTGGAGATGGGAGACTCAGGAATAGATTCCCAGAGAAGGTAGCATATTTCAACTATACCTGAGCAAATGAGGTTGGGATTTTAATAGGTGGACAGGAGAAGGACAGGGCACTCTAGAGGAAGGTGAAAAGAAGGGCATGTTTAGGGAAAGGCAAGTACAAAAGTTTGGCTTCAGGGTAGTGTCTGAAGGTAAGTAGTCAGGGTCAGGGCTAGGAAAATGGGTGAAAACAAGTTGATGGAGGTAGAAATGGCAGATATTGGGAATGAATATGGAAGATGAGGCAGAAGGGAGTTCTAAGCTTTCAGGCCTACAGGGGTGAGAAGTAGCAGTGGTGAGAAAAGAAGGAAGAAGGAAGAGCAGGTTTTGGGGGAAGGATGAGAAGCTGAGTCTGAAGCATTAGTGACACCAACAGGACAATAATGCCAAAGACAGAGACAAATCCAGAGCTTGGAGGAGGAGCTGAAACTGGAGATAGGAATTTGCAAAATTGTTCAGACAGTAGTCAAGAGACATTGAAGCTAACAGTACCAAGTTAAAGCACTAAAATTAAATGCTTTCTAACTGGAAAATCTTGTGCTACCTAAAAAGATTCTCTGCTGTTCTTTGGGTCACTGGGAATTTTGTGGTTTGAGGGACTGGGAATACTGATTCCCAGCAGTACTGTTAGAATGGTGGAGGTGGTCTGTGAATTTGTTTTAAAAAAAAATTTCTAATAACTTTATTTCAACGCAATTGATTTCCTTTGAAATCCTAAGTGTTTTTGTTTAATGCATTTGAAAATATTATTCTAAGAAGAATATCCTAGGCTCCACCAGACAGTTTAAGAGATTCCCCTTTTCTAAGCACTGAACTCCTAGAGAGTCATCTTCAGAATAAGAAAAGCCTGGGTTCAAGCCCTGCTCCAATACATTTTGCCCAGACCAGACCCCAGCAAGTCACTTCCCGAGCCCTCAGACAATCCTCTAAGAAGGTAAGGGGCAGAGCAACTGCTAATCTATATGAAATGAAGGAAATGAGCTACATGGATATACATGCTTCCTGTACTGTCCTACAGTCAGAGTGGGAGAGAGGTCCTCCCATGTTAAGAGATGGAGTCACATCTACAGTCACACAGGTATGGTATATCCAAAGCAGGCCTAGAACTCAGTTCTTTCTTTTTTTTTTTTTTTTTTTTTTTTT
>CM053769.1:159314256-159345491 GCA_028658325.1 Potorous gilbertii | reverse complement strand
GATCCTATATAGAATTGTATGCTGTCTTCAGGAGGGAGGAGGATGGTGGGGGGTTGGTAGGGGGGAAAAATCCAAGTTTTATGGTAGTAATTGTAGAACATTAAAAATAAAAATTTAAAAAAAGAGAAAAAATGGTTAATTAAAAAAAAGAAAGAAAAATGACCTAGAGTTACCTGGAGAAGGCTTTCCTTCACTGCGCTTGCTTAATGAACCTCATGTATATAAGCAGACAAATACCACATAAAATTATCCCTCCATTTTCTGATCATGGGTCTAATGTTAAAGCATTTTTGGGAAGGGGGAATCACACCAAGGGTGGTTATGTAATGGGTATGTAGAGAAGATGGTGGACCTAATGGTGAATGGACCGATCTGTCTCCTGGTGGGAGAATCTGTCTTGAGCTAACAGTATATAGCTCATCTCACATCTGTATTCAGTGCTCCCTCCTCCTGAAAAGAGCGTGGAGGTCCACTTTGGCCGAAGTGTTCAATTCCTCTGAACTCTGTATAATTAATTTTCCTTGATACCCTTTTAGTGTCAACAGTGTTTCTAACAAACTCCTAGATGCAGGATGTCTTGTTCACTTGCAACTGTATCCACAGTGCTTAACACACTCTAGAGCACAGTGTGTTTATTAATAGACATGAGTGCTCTCTTTCATCAGTTTAAAGTGTTGTAGCTTGAAAACCATTAAGCAGCTGGGTGACCTCGGACAAGTCGCTTGGCCTCTCTGAGGTCCAATTTCTCCATCAGGGAAAGGAGAACCTTGGTCCAGATCAGCAATTTTCAAAGTGTGATCCAGGGACCTCTGGGTCCCCCCAAAAAGATCCTTTTTAAAAGGGGTCTGGGAGGCCAAAATTATTTTCATAATGATACGAAGATGTTTTAATTTTTAATAGAGTAAACAGCTATAAATATAACCTTCACTTTAAAAAAATCGCTCTTGCGCGAAGCCCTCAAAATTCTTAGCAGTGCAAAGGGATCCTGAGCCGGAGAGGTTCGGGAACCGCTGGACCGGGTGACTTTTAAGGTCCCTTCGGGCTTTAGAAAGATGTGATTTAACTGTAATCCAGAAAAGCAGCCAGAGATTTAGGAAGAAAAGGCGGAGTAACTGGGGAAGAGTCAGTATGGGGGCACCTTAACACGGGGTTTGGGTAAACCGAGTTGTAGTCTACACTGGGCACAATTCGGACAGGAGGTCGGTGGTTTTCCTCTCTTCCCCCGCCCCCCCTTTCACGTGAGGGATACTCATCTCGCAGGGGCAGAGAGGAGTAAGGGGGGGGGGGGACTCTGGCGAGAAAGAGAACCAAGCGAATATAGCCTCTCCTCCTAGCAAGCTGGCGGGCACAAGCACTCATTAAGCGCTTACTGTATACAAGGCACCGGCATTACCAGGGCTTCTCGGTCCCTTCCTAGGATGATCTATGGATCTAGGGGGGATCCAAGTGAGCTTCCGAGGGGGCCTCCCCCGCTCCCCACCCCCCCCATACATCCTGACCTCCCATCCCTAGCCCTGCCCCAGGATACCTGGGCATCTTGGCCTCCCCAGAGGCGCCGGAGCAAAACCCAGAGTACGGCCTGGGACCTGAAAGGGAAGGACTTCCTGGTTACCATAGCAGCGGCGCTCCCAGGGCAGGCGGCGCGGCGAAGAGCGGCATCATGGGAAATGTAGTTCTTGGACTTCTCCCGCACGTTCCTACAGGCCAGACCTTCAGGGGCGAGTCTGGGTTGGAGGGAGGGACTAGAACCGGAGAGGGTTAAAAGCCAAGGGTCACTGAACATGGTCCTTTGTAAGATAGTTTCTCAGTCATGGTCAGAGGCTGCTTGGTAGTGGATGGAAAACTGGACTCATGACCAAGAAGGCTTGGGTTCAAGTCCCTCCTCGGACGCATCCTGGCCATGTGATTTGGGGCAAATCACTTGTCTGTGCTCTGAGACTCTAGGTTGCAGAGAAGGGACTGGCTCTTGAAATGGTGGGTACCATCAGAAGTCAAGTCCCTGACCCTATCCCCTAATAAACATTGTATTCCAGGGAAATGGACCATTATCAGGCCACTGGCATGATAAATCGAGGCCAGGGCTTATTGGGTGTGGTGCTTCCAGTCAACAAATAACAAAATGTTCTCACCTAGGTCAATTCCCTAATGGTGTACCAGTGCCATCAGAGCTCAAGTCTCTGAATAACCATTGTATAACCTATAAATGGTGGCCATTAGCAGGCCTGATGTGATATGTATGATGAATTGAGACTGAGGATGACTGGGTAGAGTGGTTCCATTCAACCAATAACACCTTCCTCCAATTTTCCTAGAACTGCTCTTGAACTTTTGCTTTCTATTCCCTTCTGAACTCCCTCCCCTTGGGCTGCTCTCTCCAAGGTTATCAATGATCTATTAATTGCTTGTTCCAATGACCCTCTCTTTTTAAAAATATTAATTAGAGAAAATGGTCTATAGTTTTCTTTCTTTTTTTTTTGTGCTTCCTTTATCCCATTTTGAAGATGAGGAAACTGAGGTAAACAGAGGTTAAGTGACATGCTCAAATTTGGACTTAGGTCTTCCTGACTATACACACCCAGCATTTTATCCACTGAAGAATATGCTCCTTCCTTTTGTATCCACGGTTATTTGCAACTAGTAGGTGCTTACTAAATGCTTTTTACACTCATTCATTCTTATAATTATTGACATTTGCGACTTTGGAGCCATACTTGTTTCTTCTGACTTAGAACCCCCGTCTTCTGCATTGATCAGAGTTCTTAAGTCTTGGAAAGTTATTTTTCTTTGTTACGTTGCTGATCTTATATAAGTTGTTCTCTGGTTCTGCTCATCTCACTCTGTGTCAGGTCATACATCCCAGGATTCTCTGAAATCATCTCTTTCATTATTTCTTATGGCACAATAATAGTCCATTCTATTACAAACAACTTTTTCAACCATTTTCAATTGTCTGAGACAATGTAAGGGTCTTCCTTAGATTCTAGTTCTTTATCTTTCTTTTTCTTCCCTTTTAATCCCCATAAGATCAGGAAGTTAATTTTGCTTGCAACTACATTCTCCTTCCCCAATTATCCTCCTTTTTGGTACCCTTTCCTCATCTCTATTTGTTTCTCTGTTGAGTTTAATATATTTCTTTTTTTTGAGTTTAATATATTTCTACACTGTACTCTGTGTGTTTGTTTAACCCTGTTTTGTCCAGTTCAGATAAGAGTATGCTTCAACTGATACCCATTCCTTTCCTTCTCTCTTGGTTACCTACTCTTCTTTTCACAAACTGCAAATATTAAGAAATAGCAAGTTCAATCTCCCTTCTTCCTTTTTATATTCATGTATTCTTTTTACCTCTCTTCTCTTTATCTTTTATAAATCCTCACACAGAACTAATTTACAGCTAGGTCTTCTGTTTTCTCCTTCTGTTTTAATTCTCTCCAAATCCTTTAAAGATTTTTTTTTTATTTTTTAAAAACTATTTTAGACTCAAACACCAGAACACAAATACAGAACAGAGAAAAGAAACAAAAACAAATCATAAACTTCAATATTAGAACTTAAATACAAAGTAAGAAAGGAGGAAAAAAGCATGTTATGTGCACAGTAGAACATAAGAGAAGGTTCAAAATATGTACCAATAAATTTTCACTTAAAGAATGCCTGTATGATAAGTACTACAAGTTGTGTCGAGAGCTGTCCATCTTTTCTTTGGTTCCTTGTATGTTTTCTTTTGTTCTCTGCTGTGAACTTTTAAAATTTTGTTCTTTTTCTCCCCTCCTTCCTCCCCCCAGAAGGCTACAATTAAGTGTAGATATATTTCTCTATAGCTATATACATACATGAATTGACATATATTTTTCCAAACAAATTCTCTTCAATCTTTGTTTTTATGTTTGTGCATATCTTGTTATCTCTCCTGCCTCTTCTACTTTACTTCTACCCACTATTTTGACCTCCAGTTACTTGCCTACGCTATTCCAAGGATCCTTTCCCTATCCTGCAATTCCCATAAATCTAGACACCCTTC
This sequence comes from Potorous gilbertii, assembly GCA_028658325.1. NCBI lineage: Eukaryota > Metazoa > Chordata > Mammalia > Diprotodontia > Potoroidae > Potorous > Potorous gilbertii. The sequence goes on along the minus strand of CM053769.1, from coordinate 159,341,473 downwards.
TATAGCTCTCTATAACCTATTCCCTCACCTTCCCCTCTAAAAATCTGTCCCTTGTCCTCTCCCCTTTCCCTATCCCCTTACCATTTAATTTAAAGATTTTAAGATTATGAAAAGACACTTGCATCTTTTGCCTCAATTAGCATTACATATAGCTTTGCCCATTGGTTCAAATAGATTCTCATTACTCTTGTATCTGTATTTCAAAGTTCCAACTCATATCTGGTTTTTTTCATCAAGAATGCTCTGTGGGATTATACTATGCTGCAGGATAAGTTATTCATGATTGAAAGCCTCAATCTTCTGCCTTTTGGAAAAATTGTATTCCAAGAGCTCCTCTCATTCATTGTGGAAGTCACCAAGTTTTAGGTGATCGTGTCTATGGTTCTTTGGTATTTTAACTACCTTATGACTGCTTGCCATATTTTTTCTTTGACATGAAATCTCTGGATTTTGGCTATGACATTCCCAGAACTTTTGTTTGTGTTTTTTTCCTCTAGATGTGATTAGTGGATTCTTTCTATCTTTACTTTGTCTTCTGAATCTAATAGATTAATTATGATTTCTTGAAATATAGTATCCTATTCTTTGATTTTGATAATGATTTTCAGGGAATTCAATGATTCTTAATTATTTTACCTTTAAATTATTTTGTAGGTCAATTGTTTTTTACACAAGATACCTTCATTTTCTTCTATTTTTCAAATCTCTTTGTTCTAATATTTCTTGCTGTCTTACGGAATTGATTTATGCTTGGTTTATTCTTTTGCTTGGGGAAGGTTTGCACTTTCTTTTCTAAGTTATTTATTCTTTTTGCAATTCTTTTCCTTAGTGCTTTTATTTATTTATTTTAAAATCTTACTTCAGATATTCCTTTAGTGCTTATGAAAAACTTATTTTTTCCTTTGAGTAGCTGCTTCTAGTTGTTATAGAAGTAATATTTCCTTCTAGGTTCCCCAGATCAACAATAATTTTTTATTGTGGTATTTTTTTTCCTGCTTACTGACCTCCTTTGCTTTAAGGCAGACTATGTGACAGAGTGCTGAGCCTGGTGCTAGGAAGACTTAATTAAGTTCATATCCAACCTCAGACACCTACTAGCTGGGTAAACTGAAACAAGTCACTTAACCTTTGTCTGCTTCAGTTATCTCAACTGCAAAATGAAGATAACAACAGCGCCTACCTCCCAGGATTGTTGTAAAGATCAAGAGATGATATTTATGAAGTACTTAGCACAGTGCCTGGCACACAGTAGGTGCTTAATAAATGCTTATTCCCTTCTCTCCCTCTCAGCCTTTCAGTTCAGTTAAAAAGGAATCAGTTCCTGGATTGAGGCTTAGCGTAAAGCTAAGGGAGATGCTCTACCTACCTGTAGGTAGGGAGGGGAGGGAGTCTCCATCTTAGTCCTGATCAGAGTGTCCCAGTTTCCTATATCACCTTTACAACATCTTTCCAACATGTCCCTTTGAATTGAATTCACATCTTCCTAATTCCCAGTCACATACTTTATCCACTGTGCCACCTAGCTGCCCCTCATAACTCTTTAAAGGTGCTTATTTGTATCTAGGTGGCATAATGGATAGAGCCCCAGCTTGAAGTCAGGAAGACTAGTCTTCCTGAGTTCAAATCTGGCCTCAGACACTGGCTGTGTGACCCTGGGCAAGTCACTTTATCCTATTTGCCTGAGTTTCCTCATTTGTAAATTGAGCCGGAGAAGGAAATGGCAAGCCACTCCAGTATCTTAGCCAAGAAAATCCTAAATGAGGTCACAAAGAGTTAGACACAACTGAAACAAATGAACAATAAAAATTTTGCAGCTGGGAAGACTCATTTATTTTCTATTATGACATGGCAGTGAAAATAGCTAATGCTATTCTGTGCTCCAATGAGAAGTATCAGGTCTAGTGCAAGGAAGATACTGGTTCTGCTATAATACATCTTGATCAGACCACATCTGGAGAATTATTTTCCATTTGGGGTGAGTGCTGTATTTTAGGAAAGACATGGACAAACTGAATTCTGTACGAAAGTAGGCAACCAGGATGATGAGAAAGCTAGAGACCATGTCATAATGAGGAATGGTTGGAGAAAGTTGCTGGGTAGGTGCAGCCTGGAGAAAAAAAGACTTTACAGGGAAATGAGAGCTAGCTGTAACTGCACTTGTCTTCTGTCATCACACTCTATAACTCATCTTCAATCTCTCCCTGTCTACTAGCCCTTTCCCTACTGTCTACAAACATGCCCCTGTCTCCCTAAACCTTAATAAAAACCTCCATTTGCTTCTTCCCTCCCCAGTAACTATAGATAGATATAGATATCTTTTCTGCCCTTTGTGACTAAACTCCTTGAAAAGACTTCTACAATGGGTACCCCTACTTTTTCTCTTCTCAACACCTTACAACCTCATCATTCCACCAAAACAGCTCTCCAGAGTTACCAGTGATCTCTTAACTGCCAAATCCAATGGCCCTCTCAATTTTCATTCTACTTTATCTCTTCAGCCTCTGACCCTGATAATCACCCTCTTTTCCTTGAAATATTCTGCTCTCTCCTGGCTCTCCTACCATTCTGGCCACTCCTTCTCAGTCTCCATTACTGGATCCTCATCTAGATCATACTGTCTAACCATGGGTGACCTACAGGTTCTGTCCTGGACCCTCTTCTCTTCACCTTCTGTTTCACTTGGTGATCTCATCAGCTACCAAGGATTTAATTACTATCTCTATGAGAGTTCAGCTACTGTGGATTCAGAAAGACGCAATGTTCCTTAGGCAGATGCAAGTAAGACCTGGTGATTCAGATAACTAGTAATTCAGTTTGGCTAGAGTGGTTAGGAGATTAGGCTGATGTACAAATGCATCCATCAAGGACTTAGAGAATACCTATATATCTGGCACACATACTCTCTTCTAAAATGGGGCACAGGTCTAAATATATTTCCTTATAACAAGTATAGTCAAGCAAAACTGTTTAGATTATGTATTTCCTTGCTGATCCTTTTACTCTAGTTCTCTGAAGTTCCTCATTGGCTCTCTATTGCAGCATGTTCACACCCACCATATTCCTTTCCATTACATGCTGTATGACACTTATTTTTCTGTTCTTTGTAGTCCATGTCTTGCAGCCATATTGATAATTCTAGCAACAAAAACCCCATTTTAAAAATTAAAAAACAAAACCTAGATTAGTGAGGTAGAAGGCAATAGGGGAAATAAATAAGTTAAACATTGGGGCTTGTTTGTGGAAGAAAAATTGAGGCCACCAAAGTGAGACAAAACTATACACGTATGAAATTAAAACACAGTTGAAGACATGTTTGCAAGACAAGGAGGCACTAACTAGCACTTTCAGTGGCAGACCACCTCAGTTTTGACAATGGAAAAATTATATATCTCTTGAAGCCTAAAGCTATATTCAAAAGATAATGCTCAAAATGGATTTATAAATCATTTATTATGATTGAAAGGTAGGAAAATGACAGGAAACATCACAATTCAAATATGAAAATTAACATCTAACATTGTTCTCTGGTAACTGATCACAACAATAAGATTTGGAGTTTTAGAATCACTGTGTAAAAGTTGTCATCTTTTCAGAAAATAAAATCAGTTTTTCAACATCATCTGTTATAGAAGTTAATTTCTTTCTGTCACAATGTCTTTTTAAAAAATTGATCAAAAATAAAAGCCAATTACATGGTTTTGTAGACTAAGCTAAGACACCACAATTTTTCTTTAAACTAAAAGCTTATTAGGTTTTATTCTATGGTGAGCAAAGTATTGCCTGGGAGTAATGCTTTTATGTGAATAGCTCTGGCAAAGCCTTTGACTTCTTATAAAATAATTAAGTAATGGTCTGGTAATTTGGAGACTTCACTTGGTCTTAGATAAAAGTTACTTTAATTTCACCAAAAGATGACTAGTTTCTTCTTTTTAAACTGGTCCTGTGATTTTGTTGGCATAGGGAAATCCCAGCAAGGAAATTCCATTAGCAATTGTTGCTCGACAAATAGTTTTAAAAAGTTCTCTGAACAGTGACACATTAAATGACTTTTCCTGGGGTCATACTAGTCAAGATTTGTCATTGATAGGACTGAAACCCAGATCTTAATCAGAGGCATGGTAGTTTATTCATATAGATAAATCTGCTCAATTAGTTGTTGTAGCTCAACAACTTTTCTTTCTGGGTAATTAGTCATTTTATTAATAACATTAGCATTTTAATAAAAGAGATCAGTGGTACTCTCAAGTGCCAAAGACCCTATGGTGGTAGGCTCAAGCTCTTTATGGCCTCGGAAAGGTGAGTGTTCCAGAGGGTGGAAATCAACTCTGATTGGTTAACAAGTAATGAGAGAGAATGAATATTACAATGAGGGGCTGGACCTATTCAAATGAACTTTGATTATGTCATTTACTTGCCTCTGGCCATCTAAACAAAGAATCTATATCCCCACCAAAGCCAGAGGAGAAGACAACGGATGGGGAGTTTCACCTTAGATTAGAAGTGTGATATAGCTGGGTGGAGTGAAAATGATTTGTGTTTGTTCATTTGTTTGTTGGGAGGAGGGCAGGAAAAAGAGCCTTTCTTTGAAGCATTACCAAACTAGTAAATTATCACTATTCTCTAATTCACAGTTTTCTCTGTTGAAGGTGATGCCTGGATACCTTAAGGCAACACCTACACAGAATAAACTCTGACAGATCAAACAAGGCAGAGAGACTTCGAGTATAGGCATGGCAACAAATTCTACCTTATAGGAAGAACACCTAGATAATGGGAGAAGTTTGCTCCCCACCAGGAGGTGGGCAATCAGATACTACATTTTTTTTTTGGCTACAGCAATGCATGACAGTTATCCACTAAGGCACTGAAGGATTTGTCTATCTCAATAAGCATTAGTGGAGGGCATCCTTCTAGCAATCAACCAACCTACAAGCATTTATTATGCAATTATTATGTGCCGGGTACACTGTGCCATGAACACCAATGGATTTTTACAAAGTGTTGAAGAAGCATTATAATTATAGTCACACACTTGTTGGCAATTCCCTTTTTCCTTATGTGGAAGTGAAATACTCTTCTGAAGTCAGCAGATGTTCTTAAGTTTTTATAGAAAGTTTTGTTAACTACAAGTAGAGTGCTTGTGAAAAAGATTAACAGTGAGATCAGTGCATCGTCAGAAAAAGAAAAGGGCAACAAAAAATTAACAAGGCAGAGGACAATACCAGCAAATAATTACATTTAGGGAGGATCATAGATTTAGAGCCACAAGATCATTCAATCCAAGCCCCTCATTTTCCAAATGAGTAAACTGAGGCCCAGAAAGGCAGTGAATTGCTAAAGGTCATACAAGCATTTAAGTGGAAAAGGTGTGATTTAAAAGCAAGTGATCTGATTCCAAAGCAAGCATCCTTTTCCCTCCTCCCTATTTCCTACTCATTACCTAAACACCTAATAATTTTGGAATTTGCTTTTAATTCATAGAAAAATATCTGGTGAAAAGCTTATGGATAAATATACTTCCAAAAGAATAAATATGAATATTCTTCACATAAATTAAAATTGTGAGTAATTATTAACTAATGATTAGCACTATAATACTTATATTTCATTCCCCTCCCCCACACCAGACTATCATTTCAAGCTCTAGTAAGAATTTGTTAAACATTTTATTTTGACATGAACTCTATACTGCATTGCCCAGTAATTTAATGGGCTTCCTGCTTCCAAAAACTGTCTTTGCCTCCTTGAGTAACAGCATGAGATAACAGCAAAAGCTGTTTTTTTAAAAAAAAAATCATCTTAAAAATGTTTAAATAAATAGACAGCCCATGGGCCCCATAAAATGTGGTATCTAATAACGGTCAAGAGATGAAGGAAGAGGCTCTCAGTGGAAGATTTCTAGGACATTGACAAGCACCTCAGATGATGGGCAGGCATGGATGGCCAGATTTCAATTTTCATCCTTAAAGGGAGTGCCCACCTGGATTAATTTATAGATTTGTTTAATCTCTAGTTGTTTCCACAGAAAGGGTTAAACAGTGGGTGGTTACTTAATGGCTATTCGTGGTTAATTAAAGTTGTTCAAAAGTAAGATGTGAGGAAGATTCTTTCCTGGAAACTTACTGCCATTATTTGTATTCAAGTCATTTATAGAATTACAATTTCTTTCAGGAATAAGGGCATTACCCTGAAATTAAAAAATTTAATAACAAAATTTAAGCTTTTAAGCTTTGAGGAGCCACCCCATTATTTATAATCCTATGTTAAAATGCATTGGTCAAGTTTAATGTATTCTATTTTTAAAATTCTGAAGGCTACTTAAGACAATAAAAACTCAGAAGACATGTGGGCACGGCATTCCCTTCAGGTAAAGTGCTATACCATATTGGGGGGAAAAGGAATGCACGTCTTCAAATGCTACTCTACTGAGCTAAGGACAGTGAGAACCACATGGAACCAAGGGAGAAGAAAGCTGTAGATTTTTCAGCAAATTCACAGAGCACAGAAAGTCAAGGCAAGTTGGGAATCACTTTCATTTTTTAAATTTCAGGGCAACAGTGAACTGGAAATGTGAAAAGGCATAGTTTTTACATACTATAGGAGGTTTTCTATTTTATCACACACAAATCTAGCAGATCCATGGTGCCATTTAAAACATTTACCAAACTGTAATGGTTGCCTTGAACTTTCTATTCTCTACTTTTCCAATTATACTTTCATTAAAGGTTAATTCAGTTTTTACTTAATTCGGAATTTCTGAGTAACAAAAGTAGGTAAACACTAGATCAGATTACAAAGGGAGGCTACAGAACCTCTTTTTCAAGATTTTCACAAATATAACAAATACTCAAGTAAGTACTGACAGAGAATTGGACAATTTGACCTTTGAAAGGCTCTTCAAAGCCCTGATTGTATGATTAAACCAGTTTAGTGTTTGTAAACAATTTTTATTTTGTTTATAACACTTAGTTATACTGTAACTAAGCTTTCATTTATTTTTTAACTAGTCATGTAAAAAGGAGGAACAATGTTTCATATCTTTTTGGTTTTGAAATATTGACGGGTGTGTTACGCTCTTAAATGCAAACACCTCTGAGCACACCCAGTAACGTTTCCGGATATTCTGCTACTTTACAGTTTCACCAGCTTCTGCAATTTCACAGTAAAGTTGGGCCTTTAGTGGGTCTGTTGTTTGACAGGAGCGGCTGGCTCCCCATGTCCTTGGTTTTGGGCCCTCCTTTTCGAGCAGACAGTAGTGCAGGAGCTGAAAGGTGGTGAAGAGCTGCTTTTTGCTGATGGAAGTTGTTAATATAGCTGGCAACCAAAAGAGTTATTTCAAGAATCTGGAAAACAGAAAAATAAGAATATCTCATTCCTGTCATTTTCAAAGAGACAAGAGAGCTGAACTGTGAGCTAACTCGATTTAGATATGTCTGTGATTTCACTGGTTCCCTTTGTTCCATGAATAGAAAATAATTGAACACGTTATTTACTGAGTAGCAGCCTGGCTCTGGAGATAGCTGACCCTAAAGCCAGGAACATCTGAGTTCAAGCTCTGTCTCTGACACATGTTGGATGTAGGACACTGGGCAAGTCACTTAGCCCCTCACTGTTCTAGGTAATTCATACAACCACCCTTGCCCCTTTAAATTAAATTTTATTTTCAAGATTTGCCTTTTCTTCCTCCCACCTACTTCCTTCTCTCATCCTTACTGCTGTCACTGAGGAGGAAAAAAAAAACAACAAAAAAACCCACCCAAACTCCTGTTACAAACACATAGACAAGCAAAACAATTCCCATATTGATCATCTTTTTTAAAAGTCTCATTTTGCATTCTTAGTCTCTATCAGGTATATAGCACATTTCATCAGGAGTCTTCTGGAATTATGATTGGTCATTGGGTTAATCAAAGACTCCAAGTCTTTCAGAGCTTTTGTCTTTATAATGGTGTGGCTATTGTATAAACTGTCATCCTGGTTCTGCTCACTTCTTTGCATCAGGTTATAGAAGTCTTCTCAGGATTCTCTGAATCCATTCCCTTCATCATTTCTTATAGCACAATAGTATTCCATTATACTTATATAGACTCACTTGTTCAGTTAATTCTCCAATTGATGGAACATTCTCTCAATTTCTAAATCTTTACCACAATAAAAAGAGCTGCTATAAATATTTTTCTATGTATGTGTCTTCTTCCTCTTTCTTAGATCTCTTTGAGGTATTGGTGATATTGGTTGGTCAAAGGTATGTGCACAGTTTACAAGCTTTTTGTGACATGGTTCCGCATTGCTTTCCAGAATGGCTTGACCAGTTCATAGTTGCATCAACAGTGCATTAATGCACCAGCTTTCTCACAGTCCCTTCAGCATTTGTCATTTTCCTTTTTTTAAATTTTGTCAGTTTTGTGGGACTGAGGTGGAACTTCAGAGTTATTTTAATTTGCATTTCTCTAATTATTAAAAATTTAGATCATTTTCCCATATGGCTATTGACAGTTTAGATTTCTCCCTCTAAAAATGACCTATTTCATATCCTTTGTTCAATTGTGGAATGGCTTTTATTCTTATATATTTTAATTAGTTCTCTATATATCTTTGAAATGAGGCCTTTATTATTTCAAAGATTTTTTTCTCATTTGTCTAAGGAACTCCTTAAGTTTCTAAGTCTCAGCAAAGTACTGACCTGCATTGTTACAGGGAGTTTCTTCAATTAGGAGTTCCCTGTATCAATTAAATCACATTTCCATCCTTATCCTAAGACTTCAGAGAAGATTCATGGAATGAGTAAAAGCAGTCATCCTAATTGTATAATTTGTTGGATTTCAACTTTTTTTTCCCTACAAAATTTCCCTATAATATTAATAGGTCCAAACTCAAAGTAGGTGTCATTTTCCCACTACCTAGTTTCACTTCTCCATGTTCTTCTCCTCTAGTAGTCCAGTTCTTACCCTAGGGCTACGGGCTCCTAATTAGTGAGGGTTCACCATCTCTAACATGGTTCGGCTAGATGGCTCAGTGGATAGAGCACTTGGAATCAGGATGACTCACTCATCTTCATTAGTTCAAATCTGGCCTCAGACACTTACTAGCTGTGTGACCTTGGGCAAGTCACTTAAACCCTTAGTTCCTCATCTGTAAAATGAGTTGGATAAGGAAATGGCAAACCACTCCAGTATCTCTACCAAGAAAATCCCAAAATGGGGTCACAGAGAGTTAGACATAATGACAAAGCATATCTAACATCTAAACAGACCCACTAATGTGCTCCTAGGCCACCTTCATGCCATGACTTCACATGTATTCTTTTCTCCCACCCATTAAAACATTACTACTCCTGACAAAGCTGTGTCAATCAATTACCCTTTGACTACAATCAATATTCTTGCAGCTTTTCCTAACCAAAACAGACTTCCCCAATCACTGCTTTAGGTGTGGTCTTTCTCTATGAGACTGTAAGCACCTTGAGGGCAGAGACTGTCTTGTTTTTTTGTACTTATATCACCAACACTTAGCCCAGTAGCTGGCACATAGTAAATACTTAATAAATGGTTTTTCATTCATTCATTCAAGCATTCAGTGTTTACCTCAATAACAAACAAAAAAGCAGTCCATAGGCTGCCAAAGTTGACAGAAATCTTCCCACTTACCTTAGGCTTTGCCATGGTAAAAAGGAGTTTATCTGTTGGCTTGTCCTTGGAATGTGCACTATTAATAACCACCATAAAGTCATCATGATAACCTCCAAAGGTCATTAGGGATTTGTACACATATGTCACTATTAACCTCTTAAAACAGAAGAAAGCCAGGTTATAAGTTTTAAAGAAGTATGTAAAATTTACACAATTTTAATTAACTCAAATGACAATATAAAGGCTAAATTGGTGAATACATTTTAACCATTTGCAAGTTTTTATTGAAGCATTTGCTAGTTTCTGAAATAATTTCACAAATGCACACATGATTAAATTCATAAGATAAAAGCAAAGAGAACAACCTACAATCCACATGGAACATTTAATTTCTTAATCTAGCTTGTTTTAGTATTCTGCTTTGTCACTTATATTATTTGGACAGTGGGTGTTTGATGGCAACAGACATTTTCGGGACAGTGGATGATGCTACTCTGGAGGAATTTGTTCAGTGTTACCTTTGCACCGTTCATTTCTGCACTGCCTAAAGCATCTAAGACAAAAAACTACTGAGAAAATGTGGTCCAGTATTTTGTGGTTCTGTATTTATTTACCAGTGGGCATCAATTTTCTAAATTTATTTTTTAAATTATATTTTATTTTTTAAAAAAGTTAACAAGTATTTATTTTCTTCTCTCCTTCACTTACCCAACCTCCCTCCCATAGAAAAAAATTAAATAGAATCTTGGTAATAAATATGTTCAGTTAAGCTTTAATATTCTTTGAAACTGTCTAGAAGAGTCTAATTAAGAAATATAATCTACCCTCAAGATATTCATTCATGAGTCTGAAGCTATCCAGAAGATTTAAATTCCCTCAAAACACTTCTCAGTAGGAGCAATTGAAGACAGAATCACAGTATTATTGTACAGAAAAGTATGCCTGTTTTGACGTTCCTGGTGATCATGGACTCCTAGTATACACAGATCCAACAACTGATTCTGGCCAATTAATCATTAGATTTTTGGTATGCATTGATATGATTTCTAGTCCTTCTCCAGTTTTGAAAACAAACAAAAAAAGGCACTTAAATATATATATATACACACACATAAAATACATGCATGTACATTGTATATATGTTATATATATACATCCCATATATTATATATATGTCAGGTTTAGATTAAGATCTCAAGAGGAGATAATCCTTAATTATACCAGTCTACATCTATATAAAAGCAATGTTTGTTCACTTGATCATAAAATTATATTAACTAATTTAGCTTGTAAAGAAAAGGTAAGAAAAATGATTTAAATTTCATATGTCTAGAGGAGTACACAGTCTTTCAAATTATTAATGTCATTTTTTTTATCATGGGAAAGTCCTATTACAATAATTTGCACATGTACAAAGTGAAGAATTAGAGGTATTATAAGAACCATTTTGGGGAAAACTCAATGATACTGAATTTTTTGACCTATGCAATTAAAATTTCTATTTTAATGATACTGCAATATAATTTGTCTCATACACAGAGAATGTACTCCTAATGTAATATATACTGTGAAAACTGCCATTTCGAGAATCCTAATACAATCACGATTGTAATTTCCCCTTTTATTTTCAGCCTAGCCTACCTTTTTATGACAGGTTTTGTAGCTGAATGGAATGTAGCCAACTTAAATGCTAAATATAGCATTACCTACATCAAAAAGTTTTGTGACTTATTCTTACCATGGAGTTATATTCCAAGATGCTAATTCCATCTTCATGGACGGCTAGCCATATGAAAGTATTTCCCAGGGTTGATGGAGTTACTGGCTGTGAAATAGGAGGGATATTATAAATGTCACATTAAAAGACAAGATCATTTTTTAGTGGAAAACACCTGAGATTTTGTCATGAAATCAAACCATACTGAACTGGATACTTAGTCAGAACTACTCTGAATTTCCTCCTGGAATTAGTCTAAAAAAATGACAGTATTTTTTTTTAAATACAGTAATTTTTAGTATTCTGCTTATTTGCTCAGAATTGTGAGGTGCCAAAATTCTCGTTAGGGTTTAAACTGTTTGGTTAACATTTATTTAAAAAGGATGGAATTTTTAAAAAATTTATTTTCAGTGTTCCACAATCGTTACCATACAACCCCAATTTTTTCTTTTCCTCCTTCCCCCACCCTTCCTCCTTCCCTGAGACAGCACACAATTTTATATGGGTTCTACACATACATTACTGTTAAATACATTTTCACCAAAATCATGTTGTATAGAAGAATTAAAATGAATGGGAGAAATTATATAACAAACCAAAATGTAATACAAAAGACAATGATCTGCTACAATATGCGATTGAATTCCATAGTTTTTTCTCTGGATGTGGAAGGCATTTTGCCTTAAAAGACCACTGGGAATTTTTTAAGTCCTTGCATTGCAATGAAGTTCTAAGGCTACCAGAAAAAATTCTTGCACACTGTGATTGTTGCTGTGTACAAAGTTCTCCTGGTTCTGCTCCTTTTGCTCAGCATCAGATCATGTAAGTCTGGAATTTTTTTGCCAGGACAAATCCTGTTTAGGTCAAATGTACTGAAAGCTTTTAAAAGCTGACAAGTATGGAAAACCAGCAAATTCTCATAATATTCATTAGGTATACATCTTGAAGTTCTGGGAGGCTGGCACTCACATGAATGAGGGAGTTTTGCTAATTGAACGTATGAGGGACAAAAATAGCTAGATGCAGCTCATGAAACATGAAAATTCCAGCTATGTTATCACTTGGCACAGGGGATAGAGAGGTGGCCTGGAAATAAGGAGAATCTTCACAGTTTGCCTCTGACACTAACCGTTTGTGATCTCAAGAAGTCATTTCACTGCTCCAAACTCTAGACAATTAATTCTACAGTTGGCACAGAATGTTCTGACTTGAGTGGCCACAGAGAGTTTTCTCATCTATGCCCTTCCCCAATACCAATGAAATCACAGGTTTAGTCCTCATCCCCTTGAAAAAAGGTATGATAACAAGTTGCTTGATAATTTTCCAAATCAGCTTAAATTTTCTTTTCATCTATGGAGTTAACAAAACCTATCTTTGAAACTGGCTGTGCCAGTCAGAAGACAAGTCACTTAAGGCAGCTGGGTGGTACAGTGGATAGAGCCTGCAATCAGGAAGACATGAGTTCCAATCCTGCCTTGGGCACTTACTAGCTATACGACCTTGGGGAAGACTTGACTTTTGTCTGCCTCAGTTTTCTCATCTGTAAAATGGAGTTAATAATACTTGTACCCAACTCTCAGGATTGTTGTGAGGATAAAATGAGGTAATATTTACAAAATGTCTTAAATCACTATATAAGGGTTAGCTATCATCATCATCAATATGATAAATATTTACCAAGGACTTACTATGTGCTCAGCTCTGGGGATGCACTTAACAAAAAGAAAGACAGTCTCTACTCAATCTAATGAGGGGAACAACACATAGAAATAGGGAGGAAGACCTCCAGGGCACATCCCACATGGGGACATTTTGTTCTCATGGAGTTGAAATCAAGTAAAGCAGAAGGTGTGGAGTAGAGTGAAAAGTCCAGTTTCTGCCCTCTATGAAGGAAGACATTGGGAGGGGTTTGGTACTGCTCCCCCTCCCCGCTCACATCAGAATTGGGAGGAGATTGAGGGAGATCGGGGTCTGTCAAGGTTTGAGCTGGCAGCATGGTGATGAGATTAAAGGTGATGAGATTAACCAGAGAAGGGTATCTTGTTCCTTGGAAATGAAACAAGGCAGAGCAACAGATCATTAACATCTTCTTCATCATCGTCATCATCTTCATCATCATCATCATCACTTTTAGCTCCAATTTTCCCTTCAATAGAATAGGGCTAGTACTTGTAGTGTTTGACTCACAAGACTCTTGTGAGAGTCACATAAAAATGCATATCAAAGTGCTTTGCAACCCCAGAGTACTACATAAATGTTAGTTACTAAGATCTGCAAGAGGAGTATAGGAAGAGACCTACTAGGGGCCCCCAAATGTTAAAGGACTGGTCCAAGTTCAGGCTACCACAATATACTGCCTCTTATTTTAGGCACATTTCTAAGGCTGGCTTTCTCACCTCATTGTTGATAACCCTGAATTATAGCTCCCAGTTCCCAGAGGAACTTTGGAATTTCTTGCTAAATTATGCCCAGTACCTCCCATACCTTGCTTGGTAATAATACAGTCACCAAGAAAGGTATTTAAGCATAAACTGCCTCCTACTCTACTGGAAAGGTGTACACTAAGCAGTTTTTGTTGAAAGGGAAACTGAGTTCAGGCTGTCATAAATTCTAAAGTAGGGATTGAGAAAAAGACAGGGAATTGGGTATTCTTGTCTAGCCCTTTCAATCAGTGTGTCCCTTCATATTTTGTTTACATCGTTCAGAATTCCCAGAACAGAGTTTGGGATTATGTTCTCTCAAAATGAAATAAAGAAGGCTGCCAAAACAGAAAAAAAAAATTGGATCTTTTAATTAAGGCAAAGGAATTTTAATTTGGAGTGATGGGCAGCACCAAGTACAGGAGTACCCAAGATGGGATTTAAATAATAGAGAAGAGGAGAGGTTTAAATAATAATGATAGGGAGATAGTCTCAGGGAAGGCCCAGCCTTGGGAATCTTACATAAGTTGTTTTGCAAAATAATGAAAAATCCATAGAGAAGACTAAGGGAGGCTAGGCTTGGGAGTGGAGGGTGACACCTGGTTGAGTTTGGGCTTTAGCTGTAGCAATTGAGAAACTGATTTGGACCTGCTCTAATCATGGAGACAGTTGGGATCAAAGATAGGTAGCCCCTTCTGATGGCTGCATTTAACAGTCTCTATTTTAAAATTCATTTTAAAGCTAAATATAAAACATGTTTAGATTACTACACACTATTGATGACTTGTAACCCTACCCCAATTCACTGGGTTGGAGCAAGAGTGGTATATACACAAACATTCGATCTAAAACCCCTTTTTCCACAAATTTCTTACTTTTGCAAGAAACAACTTTGCACCAAAGAATGACCACTTTCTGGCTACAGTCAGGTAAATGCGTATACAGTCAGCAGCACTATGTCCGCGGAGAGCCATCCATCTAGTTGACAATCGTTGACAAAGTTGTCTTTAAAAAAAAAGAGGAAAATCTGTAATTTAGAGTACAAATTAGTATTTCATTTCCCATGAACATTTATGAACTCCAAGATCATGATGTAGAACTTTTCCATAGCTGAGCCTAGGCACAATAATGACATTTGTCTTCAGTGACTTCCACCATCCTTTCCTCCTAACTTCTCTGTTTCCCACTTTGAATATTCTTGCTTCCTGAGGTTCAGACTTAGCCCAGTGCTCTGGGACTACCCTTACAACCATTCAGCCAGGAAAGGCAAATATTTTAGGATGTTAGTCTAACAGGCTCTAGGAGCATCTGTATTTTAAAATAGGCCTTCAGGGGAATTGCTAAACAAACAGTGCTAAATAAGCAAGAAAAGATGAAATGAGGAATTCAAAGGAGAAATATAAGATTTATTTGACCTGATAATAAGGGAAATAAATAGATGCAGGAAAACAATAAATAACACACAGACAAAACTTGAGATGCTGTGTAATGAGAACGGTCAGGTACAGTCAAAAGAGAGATGAGAAAATGTACCTGCTACCCTTGTATTGGAGAGGTGGGGGCAATAGGTATGCATTGCAACATACGTGTAGGATTTAGTTCGTCTATTGGTTAGTTTTGCTAAACTGCTTTCTTTTATTTCTTCTGTCTTTCTTCTTTGTTACAAGCACTTGCATCATTGGGTAAGGGAGGAGAGATATATTCATAAGTTAAGGTGATATAAACAATAAAAGATATTGATAGAATTTTTTAGGGGAAAAAAGTGCATTCTTATTAGGGATACTTCCTGGTTGGAAAGCATCAGCCTTAGGGGTTGCCATACTCAACCTCAAGTTTAAGAGTCTCAGAAGACAACTTCCTAGCAAAAGACTAGGAATTTCATTTTTTTTTCAATTTATAAGAAAACTATATTAAAATTAGAATTATCCAAAGGTAGAATGGGCTGTCATTTTTGTTTTGTTTTTTCACTTTTAAAATTAAATTTTATTTTTCAGCAACAAGAATCTATTTGATCTCCCTCCCACTACCCCACCCCCACTGAAGAAAAGGAAAAAAAATTTCATTACAAATATGGAAGTGACAAGGAACTTCCTAACCAGCACCTATCTCTTTAAAGCTGAAGGTATCATGGAGGATATAATGGCAGGGAAGGGGGGGTGGTCTCTGCAGAACCCTAGATATTAGTTTGAGTTAAAATCTGAGCTTTGCTGAAGCTTTACACTGAGTGTAAGTGATTTGAGCTGAACAGAAAGTGATTTTTGGAAATAACACTCAATTTTGAACCTAGACCATGTGAATTAAGATCTTGGAGGAGACTGAGCCAAGATTCTAATATGTAGGAATGCTTAGTTTGAACATGAAGTAATTAAAACCACATGAAAAGCAGAACCAATTAACTAGTAACAAGTATTTTCCTCTTTGCCTCATATTGATTTATCTCCATTTTCACATAGACCAGTAAATTGTTATTTCTCTATAGCTTTGATGTGGATAAGAAAGTAGTCTTAAAAATAAAAACTACGACTAATAAAATCCCACTGGACTTTCCAATGATGGCATATTCTTTAAATCCAAAGCTCTTAATTTTTTTTGTAACTTGTACCCCTTCGACAACAGTGGAGGGAAACTTCTGGACCCTTCTCAGAATAATTTTTTTTAAATGCATAAGATAAAATAAATAGAATTACAGAGGACACAAATTACATCAAAATAGAGTTATCAAAAAGCTCATGGGCCCCAACTTAACAGCCTGTCTCTAAACTTTAGATGATGCACCCCTACATCATTAGGCATAAAATACTCAGGAATTAATTCTTTTTCTTACCTTAATTGTTCTTCAGAACAGCCATTTTTATACCTTTTAGGATAAAATTTCTCTATGACTTGTTTTAGTGTTTGGTTTGCCTTGTATTGACAGGTCACTTGCCCTGCTGGAGTTGAGAAAGGTCTCTCAAAATCTCCAATCTCCACCTAGAAGAAACAGAAACAGTGGGATGTCAGAGAATGTTTTGACTTAAAATAAATTAAGAATAAAGCTACTACTATTATGTACAGAGTATACTATTCATTTGTCTTGATCACTGGAATTTAAAGAATGCATGTTCACTGATATTGCAGAATTATTGGGTTATAGATTTAGAACTGGAAAGAATCTTGGATGGTATTGAGCCCAGCCTCTGTTCCTATAAATAAGAAAGAACAAAGCACATATTTGCTAAATGCCTACTATATGTCACTCACTTTACAAATATAATCTCACTTGATCTTCACAACAACCTTAGGACATTGGTGCTATAATTATCTCCATTTTACTTTTGAGGAAACTGAGGCAAACAGAAGTTAAGTGACTTGCCCAGGGTCACACAGTTAGTATCTGAGGCTAGATTTGAGCCAGTCTTCCTAACTCTAAGCTCAGAATTCTATCCACTGGGTCACCTTGCTGCCTCATTGAATATCAGAGTTTGAATTCCATTTTTTAAAAATGTCATCAAAATAAAAATTCTATGTTTAAACTATTTTAATTCTCTTAAAAGTGATACTGACTTTTAAGTATCATTAAAGTACCAACTTGGATGTCTATCAGTATAATCATGTAGTATATATTATTAGCTGCACTTACCCTAGCCTGTCTGTTGATATGATGCCATGGTAACTCTTTTCAAATACTTGAAGGATTATATGGAAGGGGATTAGCCAGATTATGTTTGACCCCAGAGGGGATAAATGGGAGTAATGGGTGGGTACTACAAAGAGAAACTTGGTCTTGAGGTCAGGAAAATTTTACAATCGATTAGAAATATCTAAAAAGAGAACAGACGGCCTCTAGAGCAGGGGTTCTTAACCTGGGGTCCATTAATCCCAAAGAGAGCCTGTGGATAGATTTCAGGGGATCTGTAAACTTTGATGGGAAGAAAAATTACATCTTTATTTTCACTAATCTCCAACTGAAATTTAGTATTTCCTTTGATTATTTGAAAACATAAATTCTGAGATGGGACCCAGAGGCTTCATCAGATGATCCACCAAGGGGGTCCATGATACCAAAAAGGTTCAGAAGCTATGTTCTAGAGGTAATGAGTTGCCTCTCCCCAGAGGTCTTCAATCAAGGACCAAGTGGATGTGTTATACTCTAGGGTTCTGTTTCAGGCATAGGGTAGACAAGCTGGCTGTCAAAGTTCCTTATTTTTTTTGGAAATTCTGTGATTCTGTGAAAGGGATATGACTTCAAATCTTTCACTAGATGCATTGTGTGACATTCATTGCTTTTTGCCTCAGCTCTTTGTCCCTCATAAAATCAGCATTAACAATATTTATTATAAGACAACTTTTGATTATTGGAGATTTTTAGGAAATTGTTGGGAAGAGTAATAAATTGGTTACAAAACTCATACCTACACTGGAAGTTAGATAAATGCTTTCAAATGCAATCTTAATTTATCTGTGTCAAACGGCTTAATGGTTTCTTAGGAAGAAAACTATTCTAATCCTCCTAAACTCTGATTCATACATATTACATTATTTAAAGAACAGGATGTAATCCAAATATGTTCCCCTGGCATTCTCAGCCCCCCACTTCTCCACTCATGCTCCTTTATTCAATCAAAGCCTCGTGGTTTAATTTCAGGATAATTAAGAACCTAGGTTCTCTTTATGGAATACTATCTCACTCTGTATCATCTCTACCAGAGTGTCAGTAATTTGGAGTCAAACTGTAATTACTGGACCTGTAATTTTTAAAGTGTTAATCATGGCAAAATGAAGTTCAAGAACTGCTGAAGGTACGTTGTTTTACTACACTTAATCCAGAATATCAGTTATTATCTGTTCTTTGCAAAGGAATACTTGCACAGAGAAGTTACCTGAGCTAAAAGAGCAGCCATTTCCACTGCCAGCTCCTTGTTCAGAGGAAAGAGGCCATTCACTATTTGATCATTTGTCTGATACATTAATAGGAGCTTTTCTCTTTCACTCTCCCCACGGACTTGCATTGAGAAGTAAAGCCTGTAAAATGAGAAAGACGTGCGTTAAATAATAACTTTTAAAAAGAAATAAAATGCATGCTAACAATAAAGACCACATCGGACCACAGCTGGTATTTGATTCAATTCACCAAATAGTTATTGAACAGTAGCACTGAAGGTATAAAGATAAAAAAGTAGTCTTTGCCCACAAGAAGCTTACTGTTTCAGAAGGAAGTGAGTCTATGAAACGTAGACAAATACATGCAGTGCAAACTAGAATGTGGCAAATGCAAAGTTTGAAAATGATTTGGAAAAGAAATGTGTCAGGAGACAATATTTATGCCTGGGACATATAATTGTGAATTTTGAAATATATTGTATGATGTTATAGTGTAGGTGATAGGATTCTAATACGGAGTCACCTTGGTTAATTGGTTCTAAAGACCATAAACCTTCATGCAACAATAGACAGCCATACTTTTCCACTGCCCTAACTCACTCTAACCCTGTGTCTAAAACTCTTGACATTTCTTGGTACCAGTGGAAAGCTCACTGGTTATTCAGCTCTCCTCCTTTTATGGTCTTACCTCTCTGTTGATAGCCTTTGTGTAGCTTGTCCTGTACATTTTTTTATTCTTGATACTATATTAGTGCCTGCTCATGCTCATTATCAGCTTCCATTTCCATTTGTATGACTATCAACCTTAGTTCTTCAGAGACTGTGGCATTGTGTCTTGGAGGTTCTACTAGGATCACTGCTATTACTGCTAGGGTATTAATACTAATAGCCAGGGAAAAGCTTCTGGTCCCAAAAAGCCTTGTGCCCATTTCTCAAATGCAATCCATGTAGTTCTCCTTCTTTTCCTAGTTGATGCCAAGCCTACTTCATTCTCCATCGGCAGAGTTTGTCTAGGATAAAGGTATTGATGGTCTAGGTCTATAATCTGGCCATCTAACAGTGTATCATAATCCAGAAAATAGGCATTCTTCATTCAGTCAGTCTTTCACATGTGCGTTATGCTGAATTCAATTCTGAGTGATTATGGATTTATGAGTCTCGGTAACGTCCCAGAGCCTGATACAATCAACACAACGTTAGGAGGCAACTGGTGGCCTTAACATCTCTAAAGGAATCCTTTTTCCATTTCTACTCTGCACTGCACATCTGTGAAAGCAGTAAGCATGTGTAGTAAGCAGCTATCTCCCCATTTTATTCCTTAGTTGATAGTAACAATTGGAGGCCTGATGAAAAATGTTCTCAGTTCTTATTTTTTTCTTATATGACTTTGACGTACGCATGATAGACATCTTGTCAGAGGAGAACCTTTGTAGTAGGATTTTGATTTTCTGAATCAAATGCTTTTTTTTGTAGTTGTCAAGCTAGCAGCACAGGGGTTTATGGTATTCTCTGTACCTTTCAGTCAACTGTGACTGGAAAGCTAAGAATAACATCATGTCTTGGAGATTTTTCTTTTTTAGCTATACCAGGGAAAAGAATTGAACCAAAGCAGGTATGGATGGCATAAGAATTGATGACAAAGAGAAAGCAGAGTTTCTCAATTCTGATTTGGCTACTACTTCTCTTTAAAGGAGAATGCCCACATTTAACCAAAAAGAACAAAAATGACTAATAGGTAAATTGATACCCAAAATAAGGGAGATAGAAAAACAGCTGCCCAGCAGCCCTTGAAGAGTTCTAGTCACCCAGATGAACTTATCCTAGGCAAAATATAATAGCTAATCTGTATAGCACTCTAATATTTGGAAAGTGCTTTCCATACTATTTTATAGATTAGGAAAATGAGGCAAGAAGACATTGACTATTATATCTTTATCTCTACATCTATCTGTATATCTAAATATTTATCTAGAGTTTAGCCAAAAGTTTGACAAAGTCACTCTTACTACTCTGGTAGATAACATGTACAGAGATAGGCTAATTGAAACAACCATTTGCAGGACTTGGAACTGGCTGAATAGCAGGGCCCAAAGTTTAGTCATTACTGGTTCAACGCCAATTTAAAAGGAGTTTTCTGCTGGAGAATCCATAAATCTGTCCTTGGTCATGTGCTATTTGGTATTTTTATTAATAACTTGGATGAAGGCATGGATGGATTCCTTATCAATTTGTAGATGACACAAAGATGGGAGGGATTGTTAAAACACTACCTAAGAGTTAGGATCCAAAAGAGTCATGACAATCTAGAACATTGGACTGAGCCTAACGAAATGAAGTATGTACACATGCATGTGTGTTACATATAGATATATAGGTATATGCATACACATGCATCTGTATGCATATAATATACACGTGTATATATGTATATACACGTGTATATACATATATACACGTGTATATACATATATATACACACACACATGTGAATGTGTGTGTGTGTGTAAATATGATCTTAATGGGGACTTTGCTTTCATTAGACCACATCTTAAGTACAGTATTCAGTTATGGGAACCACATTTTAAGAATGATTTTGAAAAACTACAGAGTATCTAGAAGAAGGCAATCAGAATAATAAATGCCTCAAGATCATGTTATATGAGTAGAAGTTGAAGGAATTAGGGATGCTTAGCCTAAAGGAAACGTTAAGAGGGACAGGATTGCTATCTTCAAGTTATCTGAAGGATTATCACAAGGAAGAGGGAATCATCTTGGTTTTTGGGGGGCCCAGAGGGAAGAACTAAGGTGGAAAGAGGCAAATTTAGATTTGATAAAATAAGGAGAAGTTTTTTAATGACTGGAGAGGGCAAAAAGTAAACTGAGTCAGAAGATGGTCAGTTCTCATTCATTAAAGGTCTTCCAGCAAAGGTTAGGATATCCATTTATTGGGTATGTTTTAGAAGAGATTCTTTCTCAGGTATGGATTGGATAAGATAGGTATCAAAGTCCTTTACAAATCTAAAACTCAAAAGAGACTGAAAAGGAATGGTAAGACCAGTAGGAACAATGCAAAGAGAGAACAACATCAAAGAAGCCAAGAAAGATGAGAATTACATAAGTGAAAGGGATATAAATATTATTAAAACCAGGATGAGAACTGAGGATATGATTTATCAGCAAGAGATTCTTGGTAACCTTGGAGAAAGCTATTTTTGGTCAAGTAAGTTTACAAGGTAATGGGTGTGAGGTGGAAAGAAACAGTGAGTAAAAACAACCATTGTTTTTACTTTGGCTATAAAATGGAGAACAGATAAAAAGATGATGGTTTGAGGGTGTGGTACAGAATGAAGCAGAGGAGAAGATGGAAAGACTGGGGGTTCTGATCACAGAAGAAGTTAAGAGTTCTGAATCATAGCAGTTGAGTTCTAGGGTATGAACATCTCTGTGAGTCACTTGGGTAATATGAAGATGTATAGTAGTCCAACTGTATAGGGCGGGGATTAGAGGGAGGAAGGAATATGTACTTATTAAGTACCTAGTGTATGCCAGGCACTGTGCTAAGAGCTTTACAAATATTATCTCATTTGACCATCATAACAACCCTAAGAGTGCTATTACTTCCATTTTTATAGTTAAAGAATTGAGGCAGAGAGAAGTTAAGTGACTTGCCCAGGGCCACACTGAATTCAGGTCTTCCTGATTCCAGCCCATTTCTCTACATGTTAAACCATCTAGGTAAGGTCTGGGTATCTGAGGGAATATCCAGGTGTATATGGATGGGTTTTAGCTCTTAATATGTGAGGCATGGGTTCTACTGGAGAGTGAGACTTTGAGCTAGAGATTTCTTGAAGGAGGAGAAAGAACCACCTGCAAGCTGGCATATGGCTACAATAAGGATCTAGACAAGACAGAATAGATGAAGTGAACTCCCAAAGGAAAGAGGCTGCTGAGTATCAAAGGGAGGATCCCACAGTGGCAGTAAAGAGCAAAGAACATGCCTTTTCACTGGCCCAGTAAGGTAAATAAATGAAGGTATACTCTTTACTGGAGATGGTAGTCACAGATTCAGTGACTTCTGGAGAGCCAGTTTCCCGGAGGGAGAAAAAAATTTGAGACCAAGGGACATTCATTAACAGTAGAACAAGGGTTGCAGAGGGCCGGGTGGAGGAGGAGGGCAAAGCAGGAGAGGGTATGGTAGCACTGAGCCAGCTATGGATGAAGGAATAGAAGCAGTAGAAGGGAAAGAGCTTTCTGACTTGGTAGTCAGCAGCTCTAAATTATACAGATTAGGGGAAGAACTGAATGTGTGCTAGCCATAGGAAGGTGGAAGTATCATTTGACTGGGGCTCATACCATCAGGGTCCTGTAGCTGCAGAATACTATCCTCCTCTATATTTACTGCTCTTCCTTTTGTCAAGTCTATTTTTAGTATCATTTTAACTAGAAAGCCTTCAGGCTTTTTGACTGAGTCACCACCATCAGAAGGAGGAATATTTAATACCTACTGGGTACCTGCATGGCACAGCATGGAGAATTCACTCCAAAATCCTAGAAATAAAAGGAATGAAGCCAGAAAGGAAATCAAATCTGGCATTTGGGTTGGTAGAGATCAGGTGATTGTGTCAGCAGCTAGATGGAACATACACTTGGCACCAAATCCATACCCTCCTCTCAAGATGGCAAAGAATAAGGCATAATCAGAAGTTACCACACACTTGGGACATGCTTTGCTTCCAGGTCTCTGGTGGCTCTAAAGCCTCAATGACAAAGGCTTTGGGTCTTGGTGATGCAGAACTGGTGCTCATGAGTCCCCAGTAGCAAAGGTCTATTTGTTTCTCTGCCTAAACGATCTCCCTTATTCCTTAGATTAATGGCCCTATGTAGTTCACTAAAGGCACTTCTACACTTCTGGCTATAGGACAAACGCTGGTAGCTGGTCACAGTCAGTGTAAGGAGGCATGACAAGTAGCAGGTAAATTACTGCTTGAGCCAAGGAAACTCAGCAGATTCTGACACACCCGGGACATCTTCAAGATGAGCCAAAGAGTCCTGACACACTGGCAAGGAAACGGTGGTCTAGATCCCATAACTTAGGTGTGTGCACAAATGGCTAGGGGGTACTTCACATGCAGAGGCTGATGTGGGATGAAGCAATGTCAGCTCAGAGAGACATAACCAGTGATGTTCAGCCGGCCTCAGGTCCTGCTGGTGTCTAAGACTTTTATGTGTGTGAGTGCATTAAAGAGAAAGCTCATTAAATTTATGGATAATACTGAAGCAAGAGTGGAAAGCTTGCTGGCACTCTAAAAGCCAGGATCAAAATGCAAAATGATGTAAGTAAATTAGAAAAATGGTTTAAAATTCACAGTGTAAAATTTTAAAAGGCTAGACCAGCTAGGAAAGAGGGAAAAAAATCAGTAAATGCAGAAATGCCATAATGGCTCTGGGCACGCTTGGCCATGAGTGATTTTCTATCATAATGGATAAGAGAATTACAGGGAGGCAGAAACAAAGCAGCAGAAGGAAAGTGATTCAGAGACATCTACATTGGAAAGAAACACTTAGAAACCATGAGGTTTCTGGTGGCTCAGTGAATAGAGTGCTGGGCATGAAGTCAGGAGGACCTGAGTTCGAATCCAGCCTTAGATGCTTACTAGCTATGAACCCCAGGCAAGTCAGTTAGCTTGTCTGCCTCAGTTTCCTCATCTATAAAATGGTGGCAATGATAATAGCACCAACTTTCCAGGGTCTTTGTGAAGACCAAGAGAGAATAATTGTATTGCTTCACGTAGTAAACACTATATAATTGTAAGTTATTACTGGTCTTCCTGCTCAGACGACTCTTGCTGCTCAATCCTGGCTCTACAACTAAAGAAGCCTTTGGAGAAAAGTACATAGGTGACTAAGGTTGCCTAAGTCCTAGAAACCTCAGAGGTGATCTCATCCAATTCCTTCATTTGAGAGAAACAAAACTGAGATGCTAAAAGATTAAATGACTTGTCTAAGGTTACACAGGGAAGATGTGAACTTGGGTCCTCTGATTCTTAATGTCAGGGCTCTTTCCATTATACTGTGCTGCCTGGGAGTTGTTACAAATCAGATCTCAAGGGACAGAATAAGAAAAGACTTCAGGACGGGTCTGGTGCCTACTTTTGTACCACCCATGAAAGAATGATTTTTACATTTTAAAAATACAATGTAATAAAACTTTACTTAACAAATGTAAAAGCCATTTTTAGCTTCTAGGCTGTACAAAATCAGACAGCTGTCAGTTTGCTGAGCCTTGCCCTAAACCACCAGAGCAAACTCAAGTATAAATAGACCCATGAGGGCTATATATTCACTTAGAAAACCATAAATTAACATTATCTATATCAAACTGCATTTCTTACTTATTTTGTTAAACATTTCTCCAATACATTTAATCTGAAGAAGCCTGCAAGTTTGACACCTCTGATCTAGAATACAGTAAGAAATAGCCAAGAAGCAAAGGAATTTGTTGCTGTTCCCTAGTGTCCAATATTTTGTGACCTCATTTGGGTTTTCTTAGCAAAGATACTGGAGTAGCTTGCTACTTCCTTCTCCAGCTCATTTTACAGATGAGTAACTTGAATCAAATAGGGCTAACTGACTTGGCTAGGATGACACAACTAAGTAAGCATCTGAGGCCAGATTTGAACTCAGAGACCTTACTCCAGGTTCAGTGCTCTATCCACTGCACCATCTAGCGGTCCCACGTAGAAGAAAGAAGTAGGCTTAAACCCATAGCAATGAAAAAGTCAGGCTAAATCTAAGTCTAAAGAAGATTCTTTTGGTAGTGAAGACTGGTAAACCCTAAAATTATTTGCCAAGGAAGCTCTTTACAAATACAACAAATACAGAGTTTCATCGGTATGGAAATGTTTTATTATGACTCTACCTGAAGTGGGGAGTGAGGGTGGTGGAATAAATAAAATGATCTTTCCAGGTCTGATTCTAGGAGTCCCTAAATGAAAGCCAAAAACTGCAAGGATATGAAAAATACATGCCCTAAAGAAAAACAAACAATAAGGGATTATTGAAAATAATCCTTTTGCTTAAGA
Source organism: Potorous gilbertii (assembly GCA_028658325.1). Lineage (NCBI taxonomy): Eukaryota > Metazoa > Chordata > Mammalia > Diprotodontia > Potoroidae > Potorous > Potorous gilbertii. Next base: position 159,315,765 of record CM053769.1, on the reverse strand, counting down.
GAGGGAAACTATCCCTTCAGGGCAAACCTCTTTCCAGTTTTGTTTTGTGAGGAACATGCCTTGACTTTTACAGTTTTCAGATTCATAGTGAGAAACCAAATCCAACAGCAGCTTAAGTATGAATGGAATTTAAGGGCTAGTTTCAAAATGGTTACACATGAGGGCATCTGGTTACAAAAGCCACTAATTAGTTTTCTAACTCACTGACTCTAAATAAATGGGATTTGCCAACAGTACAATAAAAAGCGAATTGATATTTGAGCCTGGCTAATAAGAGGAATACTTGACATCTGTTTATACTTGAGTTTGCTCTAGTGGTTTAGGCTCAGCAAACTGACATTAAATACATTAAAACTGAAGAAGCCTACAAGTCTGACACCTCTGCTCAAGCAGCTGGCTGCATGATATGGTACAGCAGGTTACCACCCTAGCTTTGTGTTGGTGGAAGCCTGAGTTCATAAACTGGGTGCCCATTTACACAAGGTGAGAAATAGTCTTTGGAAATAGTACTTTATCACAGTTGCAGCTTATATAATCTTTTCAACTCTTATGTTTAAAAAAAATTAATGCTATAATTTCCAATCATGGTGTGGAATATGAAGGTTAAAGACCCGCAGGGATTTTTAACACAGCAACATTTTCATTGTGTTTTATTTTCCCACCAGAATCTTCTAAGGCATGAGATATCACCCTCCTCTATATCAGACCCCGCCCCATTGCCCCAGCTTTTTGTCCAAGTCTATCTTTGTGTCATCTCATCTAGAAAAGTCTTCAGTCTTCTTTGATTAAACTGCCATCATCCTATGATCCAGCACAGAGAGCTCGCTACATTACTATACATGGAAGTGATTCTACTTGGCTTGAAGCTAAACCAGATGATCTCACCCCCTACCCCCACCAAAAGTAAAAATTGTTTGAAATGAATCCACTTAAAGATACATACACCCATGCCAGCTTGGTGGGGAGGGGAGGGGTGTTGGAAGGAGAAGGTCAGAAAATCCCAGCAGCTCGTAGGGTCAAAAGTCAAAAGACAGGCACTGACTGTGGCAAGTCACCTAGTTAAGGGGTTGGAAGGAGCTTGTAGAATGATCCAGGTGTGCCAGGTTACCTCCCCTCATCAAAGAAAACAGACAGAAGTATTATCAATAGAAACTCATAGCAAAAGGAATATCTTTCAGACTTCCAGAGTGAGGCCAAATTCTGGCCCTGGCTAACCCTCCGTTTGGCTCCTCTGTCAGAACCATAGCATTTCAGAGCTGGAACAAACCTTGCAGGTTATCTAGTCCAGCCCTCACCTTATAAACGATCTCCTACTCAACATACCCAACAAATGGTTATCCAGCCTTCCCTGGAAGACATCCTAACAGGGATGGAGGAGCAGATCTCATTTTATCCTTGTAAAATAAACAATGCCTGCTAATTGGACCCAGAAAACCATTACATATTCTGGTTTTTTGTTGTTAAATATTTCTCAGTTACATTTTAGTCTGATTCGGGCTTCACTGGGAG
>CM053769.1:159263050-159313756 GCA_028658325.1 Potorous gilbertii | reverse complement strand
ATTTTTCCTTTCTTTCTCTTTCATTTCTTTTTTCCTTCCTTCCTATCCTTTTCTTTTTGTTGAAGTCTTCATGTACAAAATAACTAATATGGAAATGTTATACATGATTGCATATGTATAACCTGTATAAGATTGCTTACCATCTCAGGGAATGGGGAGAGGAGGAAGGGATAGAATTTGGAACTCAAAACTTTGAAAAAAAAAAGAAAAAACTGTTTTAACATGTAATTTTGGAAAAATAAAATATTATTTAAAAGAAAACGATTGCATAAAGGAACAGGGGCTATTGAGTGGGAATCTTTGAAGAACAGCCTTCATACAATAAGCACAACCATACACTCATACTCATGATTATATACCTGTTTTTATAAGTCAGGCGCACGGTTCTTGTACCTTCACATTTCCCAGGCTGCTGTTCTTTGGAAGCCTGCTCCCATTTAGAAATAATGTCACAAATCTAGGAAGAAAATATAGAGTTGGCAGTTATGGCATTTTATTAAATCAGAACTTTTTAGAAGAAAAGTATTTGTTTATAATGAAAATCTTTGATGACTCTGATCAAGTCAAATGTAATTAAGCTTGTTATTTAATCTTGTGAAAATGGGTTAGTAAAGCTTTCAGTTTAGGATTTTAATTAGAAGCCACTTTTTGATCCACTTACCCTTTCACACACACACATACACACACACACACACACACACACACACAGAGAAACACATACATATTAACTTCGGGCTATGGCCATTGACTTTTATTACTGGGAAGAAAAAGAATCTTAATGCACGATACCTTCCATGGGGCTAGTAATATAAAGATTTCTGGAATATATTTATGAATAGGTCATTAAATAATAATAACAATTTACATGCGGGGCTTAAAGACTTCAAAATACTACACAAATATTGAGCTATTTTATTCTCAAAACCCTGAAATTAGGTATTAGTCTTGTTTTTATGGAGGGAAGACTGGTTTGGTGACTTGCCCTGCCTGGGTCACACTAAGTCCAGTTTTGAACTCAAGTCTTGGATTCAGTTCTCTGTCCACTGCACCATGTGGCTGCCTCAGATATAACCACAAAGAAGGAGCATTTTCAACTTCAGCTTTAGACTGAAATTAACGTATTTTCCAAAGGGGGCATGAAATATAAACAACATTTTCTAAAATCCTCCAACTAAATAAAAGGAGATCTTTAAAACCCTAAGAAAAGATCTGAAGGAAAACATAATTAACTTTACAGGGTCACTAACAGACATTTTTAAAAGCTACAAAAGGAGGACTTAACAAAGCAACTATTGTTTACTTGACTCCACTCAATCAAATAAATAAGCTGACGATGTTGGCTAAATATGAGCATCCCTAATGCTCCAAGTCTTCTATTGCCAAGGCTCCTCTTTCCAGTTTCTTACAAGGCAGAAGAAAACAGGATGGGTCTAGGAGAAAAGGAATTCTTGGATTATCTGTAGGCTCATGATGGGATTCAGGAAAGGGAAAATATCTATTAAAGGCAACCAATACTCCCAATGAGTTAACTGTAATGAAGTACATATTTTGTAGGTGTGAATATTCTTTCCACCAAAGATGGTGCCAGTCACTCAGGGACTTGGTAGAACATTTGAGAGTTACTGTGGTCACAAAAATCATTTCCACGTAGTCCATGGGGTGCTAAGTCACTCCTAACTTAGCATGGTTGGTTCTTAGAGGAAATACCTTTAATCATTTGACTAAAAATAATAATAGCTAATATTTATATAGTATTTTGAGGTCTGCAAAGTGTTTCGCATATGCTATTTAATTTGATCCTTGCAGAAAACCCTAGGACGTAGGATGTTATTATCAGAAATTAAGTGACTTGCCCAAAGTCACACAGCTAATAGCTGTCCCAAACTCTCTCTGCTGTACCACCTAGCACCCTTCCAACTTGGAAAAAATAATTAATTATAATAACAATAACAGCTAATATTTATACAGTGCTTTAAAGTTTATAAAATGCTTTACAAATACTATGTCATTTTTATCCTCACAATAAACCCTGAGAGGTAAGTCATATTGTTATGTCCATTTTACAGAGGAAGAAACTGAGGCAGACAAGAGGGGATGTGACCTGCCCAGAGCCACATAGCTAATAAAGTGTCTAAGGCCAGACTTGAGCTCTAGTCAGTGTCTGAGTCAAACTCAAAAACTTCTGACTCCAAGTCTTTCCACTGAACTGCCTTAACTGCTTTGGGAGAAATGGCAGAGCTCACAGTCCCTTGGCATCATCTTTCAGACTATGTCACTTCCATGCCATGATGAGTGGCCAAAGGAGGAATTCAGTGCAGGGCTGAAATAAAAAATTAAAAAAAATTTTTGGACTAGATCTGTGATTTCATTTGTGTGAGGGAACTCTCTCCTCCACTGCAGATTGCCACCTGCTTGGTGCTGCCTGGGGACCTGCCCAGGGTCATAGAGCTAGGGCGTATCAGATGAGGGGCCTGAATCCAAGGTCAGCAATCTGCCCACTGTGCCACGCTGCTGCCTCTCTTTGTAATGTTAAAAAAAAAGCTGTTTGAATTATTGAAGGATATACTATAGAGCTTAAGCTTTCAAAAGAAACTTACCAAAGTATATTGCAACTTAAGTTATTTTTGTCAAATTACTAGACATTTTTTCCTTACGTCTGCAGTTTGTTTGATAATAGGATAAAAGATACAGCCTTGGAAGGGACTTTTGGGGTTAGTTAGTCCAGTCTCTTCATTTTACAGATAAGGAAACTGAGGCCCAGAGAGGTTAAATGATTTTCCCAAAGTTACCCAGGATTTGAACCCAGGTCATTTAACTCCAAACCTAGCCTTCTTTCCACCATTTTACATTGCCTTTTCAGTATCTCTGAGTTCAGTTTTCTTTCCTTCTACTTCTGAATTGCATTCTCATTTTAATCTTCAGTACAATGCTTGCCCCCAAGTACAGCCAAGGCCAATCAATGTCAAGAATGAGAGACACTAGCATGGAATCAAGAGCGCTGAATTCTAATCCAGGCTCTCCCATGAATGAGTTATGTGACTTCAACAAGTTGCATCCTTCTCGGCCTTCATTTCCTTATGTGTAATATCCTTTCCAGCTTAATATCTAAGATTTTAAATATTGCTACCTATAGGTAGAAAATTTATTTTATTAAAAAAGGATAATGTAAAAAGGAAAAAATACAGACTGACATACATTTTGCTTTATTGATATTTGTTGAATATATATTAGCAAATATTTCACTACTTGATCAAATTTCTTTTAACATATAAAGCTATGTATTTCTATTGTAAAGTTTTCCTCTGTCTCATTAAGGAGTACTTCTAAACTAGCTATTTGAATGCAAGCTCTTAATTCTACTAAGACGGAAAGGTTTCAGACATAGGCCCAGTTAATAGGTCGCAAATTCTTCATCCAATGACCAGTCTAGTTAAATTCAGACAGGCTCTTTACCAGAGCGAAAGCCAAGAAATGATGAATAGTTCCAGACTAAATCTAATTAACATTGCAAAGTACTTTGCAGTCCTTAAAAACCACCCACTAAATATTAGAGATAGGAATATGCCTTGGTGAAAGAGGAGTGGAAAAAAAAATTCATGGATCCTTGAAGTATGGAGATAGACATTATGTGACTTAAAAAAATTTAGCTTGAGGATTTTTCAAACTAGTTTTCAAATAATTTTTTTATTGTTTAATAAATGTGCCTCCCCAGTACTTTGGCTTTTTTTACCTTAATGTTTCCTTGAAGACAGTGCTCTAAATCTTTGCCGGAAGGGTCATCTGTAAAGAGTGCAAATCCAGACTGGGCGGGCTTTCTCATTCCAGTTTCTTGGTTTAGAGTATTCAAAAATTCTTCCACTGTGGTAGAAGTATCAAATCCAACTACCTGAACAGAAATAACAATAAATTCATGCAATTTAAGGTTTTTATTTTTGTTGTTGTTGAGTTATTTCAGTAAATGTCCAACTTTTCATGACCCATTTAGGGCTTTCTTGGCAAAGATACTGAAGTGGTTTGGCATTTCTTTTCCAGCTCACTTTGCAGATAAGGAACTAAGGCGAACAAGGTTAAGTGGCTTGCCCAGAGTCACACAGCTACTACATGTCTGAGGCTGGATTTGAACTGAGGAAAATCAATCTTCCTGATTCCAGGCCTAGCACTCTACCCATTGCACCACCTAGCTGCACTAATTTAAGATACAGGAAAAAAATAGAGATTAATATAAAAATAAAATAAAATGGATACACATTTGTTGTTGTTGGACATAATGGTAAAGGGAACAACAATTATTAAGTACCTATTATATTTCAGACACTGTATGGAGAGCTTTACAAATATTATCTCATTTGATCCTTATTTAAAAGTCCATTTATAGGAATATCAGAGTACTTTTCAAGTAGAGAGATAATCAAATGCAATATCCAGTATAAGCTCATTTGCAAAATAATATAGACAAAGATAAGGTAAAAATGAGCAAATGTCTCAAAAGACAGTGAAAAGATGTTAAGGAGCCACACTGGAAAAACAAAGTGGATGAAAAACACTCACTGTTAACTGGATCTTGATCTGAGCCCTAAAATGAGTAAGTCAACAAACATTTATGAAGTGCTTACTAAATGACAGGCACAATTCTCAGCCCTGGAGGAAATTAGGTTTAATATCTGAGTAACCTCAAGCTGTTCAGTACTTCGAAATTTGAACTCTTTATCACAAATATTTTTCTTTAGTAATGATATAGGGCTATAAATAACCAAAAAATCATTGAAAGGAGAACATATTACAAGTAACAGACTCTCTGAAAAGACGAACTAAATTAACAGCTCTATAAGAGAGCAAGAAAAACTAGAACAAAATTTAAATGTTGAAAAAATAGAAGAAAATGTAAGATATCTGGCATCAAATATAACTAACCTACAAAACTAGTCAAGGACAGATATTTTAAGAATCAGTAGAACTCCTGAAAACCATAAAAAAACAAACCTGGACAGGCTGCTTCAGGAAATCACAAACGAAAATGACCCATATGTAAGAGAACTAGAGGATAAAGTGTAGACAGAAAGAATCTATCAATTATCCCCTGAAGGAAACCTCAAAAGGAAGAGTCCCAGAAATGTCATATAAAAAATCCAGAGCTTACCTATAAAGAAAAAATATTTCAAACACCCAGAAAACATTCAAATACCAAGGAATCTCAGTAAGAATCACACAAGACCAGGAAGTTATACTACAAACAAAAAGAGATACTGGAATATGATATTCCAAAAGGCAAAAGACAGACTTACAACAAAGAGTAACTTTTTCTGAAAAGCTGAGTATAAGAGGAGAAAGAAAAAAGTAAACCCTTGATGGAATAGAGGACTTTCAAATATTCCTAGTGAAATGACCAGTGCAGTGTAGAGTAAGAACTCTGAAATGCAAACATAGGAGATAAGAGAAACCTAGGAAGGTAAATTTGTACAAACAATTAGAAGGAGCTATAGAGTAATGAAGTGTTAACATTCTAATAGAGGAAAAAGAAATGTGTCCCTTCAGAACCTTAATGTCTTTAAAGAATAATGAAGCAGTTTATATAAGAAAAATAGAAGACAGGCATTGATTGATTCTTTTCTGAGAGTTGAAGAGGAAATGAAAAAAGGAAGGTAAAAGAATACACTAGTGTAGAAAGGAGAAAGAAAAGGGAAGAATATATAATTTCTCATTATCAAGGTACATGAGAAGAAAATATAAATATTGAAGAAGAGGTGAAGCTCACTCTTATCTGAACCAGACAAAGGAAGATTGAACATGCTTTTTTCCCCTATCCCAAAGTTGTCAGGTAGAGATTAGAATAATAGTTAAGATGGAGGGAAAAAATGGAAGAGGAAGAGTCATCAGAAGAATTAGGTTGCTGGTTTTTAAGGGAGGATTTCTCCCATCCCACCTTTTTCCACTGGGGGTTAGAGATCAATATCATTTTTTACGCACATGCTTTCTTCCTATCCCACCCCAACTCAGGGATACCTTTCTTACATCAGTGCTGGACTAGGCTATTGTCCTCAGGAACCAAGCTCCCACATGGTCATATGATCTCTAGTCTCTACTGTTACCTTTATCCTACTGTATAATACACACATTAAAAATTTTTGGCTTTTTTTTTTTTTGAGGCTGGGTCTCCTTATTTCATCCAAGCTGGTCATAAAGCAGCCACTCATTGACCTAACCCCACCGCTGACACAAAAGTTTTGACTTGATCTGCTCTGTTCCCAGCCTGGGTTGATTTGCCCTTGATTAGGTAGCTTTTTGGCTCCTTGCTCCCAAGAATTCACCATATTGGCACCAGGCTTTGGGAAGCCATCCAATCAGCTCACTATAACTCAGAACAATTTAGCTCACTGTAACTTAGAACTCTCGTGCACAATCTATCCACTAATCCTAACCTCCCCAGTAAGTGAGATTATAGGTATGTGCCATTATGCTCAGCATATCTGGCTTTTTAAAAAAAATGCATAATAGAGTCAAGGTATAGCTTTAAGTCAAGGGTGATGTTCTTGCCTCAATCTATAAGACGACTGATGTGTTTTAATGAAAGAGATCAAGGAAATATAATTTGGAAAGTACAATAATAACTAATAATAATATTGAGAAATATGCTATGAGTTTCTCTTAGAATTATTGATTTGATTTTGATTTAGTTTCAAAGTTATTTTCCTCCCTTTAGGAATACAATGGTATTGGCCAAAAAAAAGTTTATAGTTTATTATACACAGGCAAATGTCTATGTATTTAACTTCCTCCAGCCCTTCGTGAATACTCATTACAGTACATGAAAGAGTTTGGAAATACTGAACTGACCTACCTGATATATCCCATTCATGAAGTGTACTGGGATACTGAAGGGCAATGAATGATGGTAAGGATTTCGAAGAAGAGTTGAAAGAATTTCCATCCTTGAGGGTCTTGCTTCTCTATCTCCATTTTGCTGAGTTCTCTCTACACATCGCTGGCAGTAAATAGCATATTTCCCAAATTCTGTCCTGTTACATGCATAAGAAAAAAAAATTAAAAAGCATCTAAGAAAAGGAAATGGTCTAAGACCAAATTTAAGTAAGATCATCTAATGGCTCTCATATTTGTTTTATTTTGTCTCAAGACTCCTTTACTCTCTTAAAAATTAGTGAGGATTACCATCTCCCAAAGAGCATTTAATTATGTGGGTTATATTTGTTGATAGTTAATTATAAATGAAAACATTTTAGTACCAGTATGAAAATAGTTTTGACTGTAAGAACCCCCTAAAGGGGTTTTGGGGACCCTCAAGAGCCCTGGATCATATTGGCCTTAACATGAACATCAAACATTGAGGAATCTTTCCTTCGACCTAAGCCATCTTAAAACTTTCTATGCTTTTTTAATGGATGTTTTACTTTTGAATAACGCAAATTATAATAAACTAAGATAGCATTCACCAAATGCTTTCTCTCTCTCTTGCAGTTCTCTAAAATATAAATCACTTCTCACTATCATTGCTGTTAGGTTGTTTTCAGTCATGTCCCACTCTCTGTGATCTCATTTGGGGTTTTCTTGGCAAAGATACTAGAGTGGTTTGCCATTTCCTTCTCCAGATCACTTTGCAGATGAAAAACTGAGACAGGGTTAAATGACTTGCCCAGGGTCACACAGCTAGTAAGTGTCGGAGGCCAGATTTGAACTCAGGAAGATGACTCCAGGACTGGCATTTTACCCACTGTGCCACTTAGCTGACTCACTATCTCACTATCATTACAACTCTCCATCCCCACCGCAAATAGTATGGATGCATGTAGATACTTGTTTAAGGTGGAAAAATCTCTAGAAAACTTGCTGCCTTTATTTCTATTATTTTATTTTTAACTCCAAACTGACTTGAACAGAAATTACACAGATACCATTATATAAACAAATCAAAAGTAAACAATCATAAGAGTATCAGGAATATGCAATTTTAGTGGAAAATAGCATGCAGAACAGCATTGTGGGATAATAGAAAAGGCACCGAATCTGAAATCAAGAGAGTTGGGCTTGAATGTCAGTTCTACCACTGGCTTTATATCAAAAAAATCACTTCTCTTAGGGCCTCAGTTTCATTATTTGTACAATGAGATTAATAATAATTAATCCCATGAGGGGATGTGTTTATAAACTAAAACACTACACAAAGGTGACTGATGACTGTTTTTGTGATTTCTAATTAACAAAATGCTACTAAGGCAAACTAGATTTTGGATATTGATCTTACTGTCTCATTTTTTAAAGAATGCTAACTGTTGATGAAGCCAAGTTTAAGACCTAATCTTTCAATCTATGACCAAAGATTCACTGATGCCCTCTCATGGGGAGGGGAATTGTGGACACAGACCCTATGGCCTCTTGGGTGTAATGTTAATTAGATCTTTCCAGCCCATTAATAGGCCTCAAGTACCTTTTGTTAATTTTCTAATGAGGCACTGGTTCTCAAGGATTGTGATACCCTTTGGTTCTATAAAGTATATAAAGACTCTGAGGTGAGGTTTTACTTTGGGACTTACTCACTGGAAGTGTTTGCTTGGCCAGCGAGACTTGGGGCAGCCACTAAGGAGCCTCTTGGCTTTGAAAACCCAGATGTTGGTGCTTCTCTCTCTTCACTACGTATGTATGGTCAGACAGTTGGATTTGTCTGTTGATCTGTGATGTATATATTTCTTAAGGTCAGACATTTGGAAGCCTTTTCTGATCATTTGTTTTTTGTATTTTCTCTGAAGTTCAGGGTGTGTACTTTTCTCCCTGAACTAAGGGAATTATATTTGTGCTTGATTAAAGTAGATCTACAATCTACTTTAAGCAACTTCAAAAGCTGCTTTCTTTTTAGAAAAGCAGATCTAAGGACCTGTGCAGCAGGTCCTCCTGTGTATGCCAGCGTCCTTGCTGTTACACTGGGTAAATCCCTAGTGTGTCAGTCAGGACAATCTAGTTAATCATCTGTCACAGAATTAGAGTTTCTCAGAGTTGGAAGGGACCTTTGAAACCATCTAATCCAACATGGGAATGATAAAAAAAATAAAATTGCCCTCTACAATATTTCCAGTAAGTGGTCATCCAGCCTTTGCGTGAATATTGTTGGTAAGGAGGAAGCTCAGTACCTATTTAAAACAACAACTTCAACAACCCTTTGACCCTATTCCACTTTTGGATAGCTGAGTGGGTAGAGTACAAGGCCTGAAGTCAGGGTGACTCATCTTCCTGAGTTCAAATCTAGCCTCAGATACTAATTTCTTAGCTGTGTGACCCTGGGAAAGTCAGTTTCCTCATCTGTCAAATGAGCTGGAGAAGGAAATGGCAAAGTACTCCAGTGTCTTTGCCAACAAAACCCCAGATAGGGTCACAAAGAGTTGGATATTGCTGAAAGATTTAACAACAAGTTGTAAGAAAGTTGGGTTTTTTCCCCTTAATATCATAACCAACATATTAAGGCATACATTCTTATTTGAGTCATAGAATACCACCTTAACTAAGCTTTCAAGTTCTTTTACCTGGAGATTGATGTGCTGATTGAGTGGATTCTTAATCTTAAAACTTTTTTTTATATAAGAAAATAACATAGCACCAAGGAAATTAGGGGAAAAAACATAGAAAATAGCTCCTCACTCCCAGTGAACTTTGGGAACTATATCATCAGTACAAGGACATTCTACCTACAGAAAAGAAGACATCTGCTAACTTTTCAAGAATTTCAAGGGCTATCTTGAGGAAGAAGGAATATCCTAATTTTGGGCAGCCCTTGAGTTCAAAAGTAAGAGTTCAGGTTTAGTGTTTAAAGGGTAGTCATTTGGTTGACTTGATGCATACTTTGAATCAGCATTCCTCTTCAGATGAAGCTTCAGAAGCCAGAGGAATGGATGCTGGGGAAGAAAGAGTCCAACACAGAGAGCTAAGAGCTGCCAACCCTGGACCAAAAAGAAAAAAAAAATCATCACTAGAGAAAGCCAGTCTTGATGTGTTCAGTCTTGGGTTTGTAAAGCATTAATAACAAATTAGAACATAGCAAACAACATACTGGGTCAGACCAGGATTCATTCAACTCAGTAATGCATATCTGACAGAAAGAAAGGAATTTTTATTAAATGAGATTGAACAGAGCATGTGCAGAAGGGCCTTTCTTGCTCCCTGTCATACACATATACATGACTCAGTACTGAAGAGGATTCCTGCTTAGAGAAAATCAGACCTTATCAGCTGCTGAGCTGATGGAGATGACTCAATGGACCTTTAAAAATAGAAGTGGTTCTGACCCTGGCTTTCCCTTGCTTTTAACCCTCCATGGCATCATAGAGCACTGAGTTTTCCCATAAGGGGTGAGAGAGGGAAAGGAGAGTTCTCCTCAACTTCCCACCTTGGTTACCAAGAGCAAGGGGCAGCTAAAGCCTATATACTCTGCCTTAGAGAGCCTGTTCCTGAGTTTTGTGTGTTTTCTCTCCTGATCTGAAGTGGACAAATATTGATCTGATATGGCCATGTCCCGGCTTGTTAGCTTGAGAGGTTTGGAGATACTGGTTCTTCAGTTCGGTGCTTGCTGAACCTTGGAAGGAGGGCAAACTACTTCAAGACAATACGGAAGAGAAGAAGATCCCTAGGTGAATGTTCCACCCAATCCATGACCTGGCTTGCCAGAAGACATGAACTTTGAGGGAGACAGTGCAGAACCAAGGTGAATTGTAAAATGTCTAACATAACAGTCCTACAACCTGCTTCAATTTTAAAGTATTTTAAGAATCAACCCCCTGAGTTGTATCAAATCCTTTTCTTGCACTCTTTGGATCTTTCTACCACTATCCTTGGCACCCAAAGGAAGATCTGCTTAAAGTTTAGTTTTGGGTTCATGTCCTGCCCAAAGGAGGCAGTAGAAAAGTAGTTGATGTACAATGTGAATCAGGAATGAGTTAATTATTTATTTCCTACACACATAAGAAGTGCTGAACATGAAACACAAGCACCCAAGGGGAACAACAAACTGGAACCAACTAAGCATAACTATTGTCACGTACTACCAGGATGCTGATATTTAAAGGCATCCAATATGAAGTATTTGAAAGATTATGGATCAGACATTATACATTTTCCCCCAACTCTACATTGTTTTCCTCTGAGAATCAATATTTGTTCTCCCAACATCAGGAAAGAACAAATACAGAAAAGGCAACCCAAAACCAAGTTCACAATAAACAAGCAGAGACTTCAGCTGCCATGTTTTCACTGCTGTGTAGTTTTGAGGGTGTGGAGGAGAGGGGAAGGATGAGCCCCTCCTTCACACTCCTTACAGGAAATCCCAGAACTATGTAATGCTACCTAGAAAGTCAACAGAATACAGAACTATGGACACTTACTTCATTTAAAAAAATAATTCTTTTTTCCAATCAGCAAAAATCTACCTTCTTTCCCCTCCCATTCTTCTCAAGTGAGAAAGACTATACATTTTAATATCACATATGACTAATCAAAACAAGTTTCTGCACTGGTCATGTCGCCTCAAAAAGTCTCATTCTGCACTCTAAGTCTTTGACCATTCCATAAGGAGATAAGCAGCAGGATTCATCACGAGAACTCTGAAATCGAGGATAGTGATCAGTTCCCAAATCCTTCAAAGTTGTCTATCTTTATAATATTGTTGTCATTGTATAGATCAGACAGGTTTCCCAACCCCCTATAGATTATTCCCCTGACTTTGCTCATTTCATTCTGCATCAGTTGATACAACTCTTGCCATGTTTCTCTGAAGTCATCTCTTTCATTATTTCTTACAGCACAATAGAATTCCATTACATTTATATATTGTATATTGTATACTCATTCCTTACACAGTTTCCAATTCTTTGCCACTGCAAAAAGAGAGTGTATAAATACTTGCATATATCACTAGAGTTTATTTTGCTTAGGGATAATCCCTCCTTGAATCTATCTTCCCTCAAATTCAATCAAGCAATATATACAATGCTAAATGCTGAGGAATCACATAATGAAGCACAAGACAGTCCTTGCCCTAAAGGAGCTTACAATCTAATGCTGATCAGCAAGATGACCAATCATGGCCCAACAAATAGATATAAAGCAATCTATATATAAGATAAATAGAAAATAATTAACAGAGAGAAGGCACTAGAATTAATTGAGGTTAAAGAAGGCTTCTAGTAAAAGAAGGGATTTTAGTTGGGACTTGAAGCAAGGGAAGTCAGTAGGCAGATCACTTGGGGACCTTTTTCTCTTCTCTCCTTTTTTTCCTGTTTCCCTGTTGAATGAAATGGATCTGTGTGTGTGTGTGTCTGTGTGTGTGTGTGTCTGTGTGTATGTGAGTGTATTCTTCCCTCCTTTGAACAATTCAGATAAGAATAAATTTCAAGGATCACCTCCTTTTTTAAAGTTTGCTTAGCACAGTGCTGGGCATATAGTAGGTGCTTAATAAAAAGACTGATTGGTTGATTGAAGTTTTACAGAATCATCAGCTCTTCTTGCCTTTCAGTCAATAAGAGGGTTGTCTCATCATTACAAAGCACCAATCCTCTTCAGCACTGAGTCATCCCCACATGATCAGAGGGAAGCAGGAATGTCAGCTCCTTGTGCATGCTCTATGCAATCCCTAGTTACATTTTAAAACTTAGGTTGATCTATATGTTGAGTCATATGCCCATCGATATACTGCACTTTGACTGACAAATTTCCAGAAAAGCACCAATATTCCTAAAAAAGTAGAGTACAAGATGCTGTCTTTAGATAAGACCCAAAAAGACTTCTTAGAAGTTAAAAGCAATTTAGTAGCAAGTTTCATTAAATTTTTAAAAAAGGATATCCATGCTTAGCAAAATATAAATTACGTAGAAACAAGAAAAGGAAGATAAGAGAAGTGTTTAATCTTTAGGGCCAAAACTCTCCAATGGATCTGTGATCTCACTGATGCTCTCTTTGTGGTACACAGTATAATGCATGCATTCTTGCCTTTTCACTCTCTCTGCTTCTTCTCCAAGTTCTGCCACAGATCTTTCACAGGGAATCAACCCATTTTATTGATATTTTTTTCTTTTACAAGATTAATAACATTATTTTATTGTGGGTAAAGTAATTTAAAGTAATCTTGGACTGTAATTTTTTTTGCTATGAAGAGTTGACTTTTTCTCCTGTCCGTTGTTGAAAGAATCAATAACTCCTATGAAAAATGATATATCACATTCTACTCTGAGAAGAAGGAATCCTCAAAAAGCGCAGAAGGTTTAAAAAAAAACCTTTCAGCAAACAACAAAAAAACTAACATAATTGCAAATTACAGCCTTTGAATGCTAGATTAAAATAAAGATATGTGTGAGGATTGTCAAACATTTCTCTGTACCTGCTTAGATAACTGGATCTTAGATTTGGTAGAAACCTTAGAGATTATATAATTTGACACTTTTACTTTATAAAGGAGGCAACTGAGATGAAGGTCCAGAAAGTCTTAGAAGCCAGGTCTTTTGACTTTACAAATATTTGTTCTACGTAATATACTTGAACTTCAGTCCTTTCTTACTGTTGGTGCATGTTATTGTTTTCATTATGAGAGTGTCATAAACAGCAGTTAAATCATTTTCAGTGGAAGTACACAAGGACTTTGGATTCACCTTGTCTGTCCTTTTACATAGGATGAGTCAATTCGCCATAATAATAGTTTGAAGATGGAAGAAAAAAGGGAGTATTTACAAATCAGCATCCTGGAAACTAAGACAGAACTAGAGTCCAGAAGAATTTTAGAGACTGAGATATAACAGTAAGCTTGAGAAAGAGGAAATATTGGTCAGTATTGTGAAAAAAAAATGAACAGTTTATCATACCCTAGCATTTTATTGAATAGCGTTAAAAATGATGCTTAATTAAGAAAGCTGTTTTGTAGTCCTGATTACTTTTATATATGTCACAAAACTAAAAGAATCAGAGGTACCTGCAATGGCCCAGGTTGATTTTGTATTTGTCTTCGTCTTGTCTGTTTAATGAGCTGACAACAAATTTCATTCTGCAGTTCAGGGTGTGTGAGGCAGATCTGCAGAGCACTCTGGGCCAAAGATATGTGGTAATCGATAGCAGGTGAGTCCACAGCTGCATTTATGAAGAGCTGGCATGTCTACATATGAAGAAAAGCAAAGATTTTTTTATTTGAAGTATGAATTAAATGGCATTCTCCAGTAATGACATTAATTTGACTTAGGTCTTCAGAACAATTTCCATTTTATTTTTGCCAAAATAACCATTATGCCACAAGGAAAAAAAGGAAGTAATGGAGAGAAGTAGTTTACTTGAGACCTTTTCATTTCAACTTAGTGTAACTTCAGTCTTAAATCCTTTCAGTATAAATATTTCTATCATATTATTTTCATAATTTAAAAACATAAAATACAGTATAAATATTTCTATCATATTATTTTCATAATTTAAAAATATAAAATACAGTATAAATATTTCTATCATATTATTTTCATAATTTAAAAACATGAAATACAACACAACAATGATTTTGTAAATCACCCAGTATATTTATGAATAGCTGAAAATGTTAATGTAAATTAAATTAAGATGGAAAGTTTCTTGAGAGCTCTATTCCAATCATGTGCCTTCAGGCAAAGCTCTATTAGATTGTCACAGGAAAAAAAATTCCATTACTGTGTTGTGAAAATAAGACATTTTTTATATGTAAGGGAGATTAGGAAAGAGAAATATCTTTATTGTGTTAAGATATGTCTTGAAAATAAGGTCTCCTCTGGTAACCCAGTGCAATGTTTTAAGATCTCTGATATAAAATTCTTCCTTATAGCTAATGTAAATCCCTCATTCTGGAGTTTAAGACATTTCTTTTGCTCTGTCCTCAGCAGGGAAGAGTATGGTCTGTCCATTAGCATTTTAAACACTTAATGGCTCCTTAAAGCCACCTTTTGGTTTTATGCAGGGGCAGTTCTTAACATTTCTCCAAAGGTTTTTTTCAATCATTAAGTCATTTTGAACTTATGTTCTATGGTTTTCATGTCTCTCAAGTTACATAACCCAGAAAAGGACAAAGCTTTTATATATAAGTAACTTGAAGTCCCTCGTTGATAATAACATATATCTGGTGTACTATTTCTTTGCTGATTTAGATTTTTTTAAATTTTGTTTGTTTGAACAATGCTTACTGTCATTACCTCCCACCACTCACCCCTGGGTGCAGGGTAGGATTTTACCTTAAATAGTTTAATAGCTTCAGTCTGCAGAGCTTCAGAAGGCAGTGTTGTCAGAGGAGAACTGATTCCTTCTTTGCTGTGACACAGAGCTGGGTGTCTCCATATCTGAGAAGCTGACCACAGAATAAAGTGCTTAAGAAAACAGGAATTCATTGATTTTGCCTTTCACTAAATCAACCCTTCAAAGAGGTTTGGATCACTTAAGCCTTGCCAACCTTATCAAGTGGAACAGATAAAAAAAAATTTGAGGTAGGAAGAGTGACTTTTTTTCAATAAAGCAGGGGCAATTGGTCTAATCAGATATCAGGGACATGGAAATTTTTGAAGGCAAAGACTTGTTTTCAGTTGGTCTCAGTAATTCAGTGCCTAGGACAGGGCTTTAGTGATAGTTTCTTCTCCAGCTCATTTGACAGGTGAAGAAACTGAGGCAAACAGGGTTAAGTAACTTGCCCAAGGTTGCACAATTAGTGTTTGAGGCCAGATTTGAACGCAGGAAGGTAAGTCTTCCTGACTCCAGGACTGGCAGTCTATCCACTGTGTCACCTAGCTATCTCACTATCTCTTTATCACTACACCGCTTCCTCTGGCCCCTTACCTCCTTCCCCGCCCCCAATATAGTATATTTGTTTTGGGTGAGAAAATTTCTACCAAACTTGCTTCCTTTATCTAGCTGCCTATATTAAATTAACATAAACCATATCAGATAAACATTTGGAAAACTGCCTCTGTGCATTTGTGGATTCCATTTCCTATACCTAGAAGGTCCTCAGCTCTACCATATATTTATTTTCACCAGTTGAAATCCTACTTTTGTCCTTCAAACTGTATCTCAAATGCTTTCTCTGATCCTCCTTTTCCTCCCATAAATAATCACTCTTTTCTTGTAAATCTTGGAATATTTTGTGCCTCTCCTATGTAATTACCACATTTTATTTTGTACTATAATTATTTAAGTATGATTTTTTTATCTACTCCTGGACTATATAACCTCCTTGAGGGCAGGGACTAGGTCTTATTTATCTATCGCCAATAGCACACTGTACAATATCATATATATATATATATATATGTATATATACATATATAAAATATACACACACATACATATATAGTAAGCACTGAGCAAATATTTATTTAACAAATCTCCATTTCCATGTATCCACATACATGTTTGCTGAATTTCTTAGAGCTATAATTAGAACTCTAGTACGGAAAGAGATTGTGAAAAGTTGACTATAACTTTCTAGGAATACATTTCTACTTCTGGTCATTGGTAAACCCTGGTAAGGAAATAAACAAACACTTACTGGGTTCTCCTTCTATATTAAGCAGTTTGCAAACCAGCTGTTCAAATTCAGATCCAACATTTACATTGGTGCTTCCAGCTGCAACAGTTAGATGATAAAGCCAAGTGTCCTTAAAAACAAATCATAAGAATAGTTTTCCATTATTTGAGAAAAGTATAATTTTATGTGAACCAATTAAGACTTTGGGCTGGAAAACTTTTGCATTTTCAGAGTCATGGAGTCAGACTTAGTCTGAATTGCACATAAATCCTCACTGGTGTTACCTTCTTTACCTTCTACAGACATTTCTAAGCAGAGCATGACCAAATTATGGAGTGCATCAAGATGGTGGGTGGAAGCTGTCTCTAAGAGACTGAAATACATGAAAACAGTTCATTTTCTACACAAAAACTTTTACTAGGTCACTGAACATAGCAGGGACATGACAAAAACCTTTAGTTTTTCCTTTAGAAATCTTTCCTTGTGAGAGAAGTGACATCTCATAGCCACCGAACAGTTTCAAAGTGAAGGCTGTTGAGCATCTTTCTCTTCTAAATTCAGCCTCTGGGAACATTCAGCAATAGGACTGAAAAATGACAGATGAAGTAAAAGCCGTGGGCCTATATCCAAACAGGAGGAAAATATTCCTTAAACAATGAGCTGAAAATAACTGAAAACAAATGTTCCTTTTCTTATTTACCTGGGAACACTTTGAAAAATTGTTAATTAAAGTGAATAAACCTCTGTCTAAATAAATTTGATAGAAAAAAATTTTTCTTGTTACCTTTTCATGCTTAGATCCAATCAGAAGATAGCTTGGTCCTTGCTCTTTGGGATGGATAACGATGGTATAATGTGTAGATAACAGACTGCGACCACTAGACTCATAATCTTCGTCAGAATCACAAGATCTGTCAACTTCTTCCACTTTAGCCTCCCAAAGTTTGATCTGGCCTAAAGGAAACTGAAACAAACATCAGTAATGGTGAGAAAGTCACTTTCTAAATTATTTTCCTGCTTGAAAATTTCAGAACAAACACCGTCTACTCGGGGTTCGCTGACCTTAACCAAGTAGAGGATTTCTGGAGTTCCTTAAGAGAGAAGGGAAATGGAAGATTGGGAGGGAACAAGCATTTGTTAAAACCTATTATGTGCTAAATGTTTTATCAATGTTGTCTCATCTGAGATTCCCACAACCTCTCTGGGAGTCAGGTGCTATTATGATCCCATTTACAGCTGAGGAAACTGAGGGAGATGGGAGAAGCAACTTGCCCAGGGTAATGCAGCTAGTTAGTGACTAAGGCTGGATCTGCACTTGGTCATGATGACTCCAGGCCTAGAGTTCTACCCATTCTGCCATCTAGCTGCTACTTCATTTTAATGGAGGTAATAAGAAATAGAACTGTAATACTGGGAACTTTTTAAATGATCAGTCTGAGAAAGAAAGGCCTGATGTATGTCAAACTATCCTTAGAAATATTATTTAGGGTAGCAAAAAACTGGGAACATGTATTACCTATTGACTGGAGAAATGTTGAACAAACTGTGATATATCCAAAAATACTGTTGTACTGTAAGTAACAATACATATTGGGAATTTGGAGAAACAGGAGAAGATCTGCATGAACCGATGCTATGTAAAATGATCAGAACCAGAGAATAGGGTCTACAAATAATATAAACAAAAATTACACTAAAAGGCACCAAATGATTATGAATTTTAATGGCAAGTCTTGGTCTTGGGGTACAGATATTGAAACATCTTTCCCTCTTCTTACAGAGAGGGGGTGGTGGCTCTGATTGTAGAATGTAGTATATGCTGTCGGCTATAGTCACTATGTTAGCTGGTTTTGTTTAGCTTTTTTTTTATTAGTGAGGTCTCATGGAGAGGGGAAGAGGGAAATGACATAGAAAAAGGCATTTATACAATTTAAAAAAATTAATAAAAATATAGTCTGACTCATGAGACTGGGGAAATACAAATAAGATATATATTGGATTTGTGGTGATGGAGATATGAGGAGATGATGATATATGCTTAGATTATGATTCTGGAAAACTGGAAGGATGGTGATACGCTTGACAAAAAAGCTAAATTCATTAGAGGAGTGGGTGTTGGGGATAGCTAACAGGGTTTGTTTTGAATATGTTGAGTTTAAACCATCTCTGGACAATTTGAAATGTCCAATAGGAAGCTGATGATGGGAGACTGATGTTCAAGAAAGAATCTGGGGCTGGGTTTGCAGAAATGGGAGTCATTCAATAGATGCACATATGCACAGATATGAGTGCATATACACACACATGCGTGTATATGCATATCTACACATATAAAAGTATGATACATGTATATATAGGCACCTGTACATACAGGCATGCATGTACATCTGCACATTACATACGTACATATATACATGTATATACATACATAGAATCCTCTGACTTCTTGGGAATAGGTTTTACATATTTTTCCAAGTTGGCTAGCCAACACATAACTATCTACTCTTTAAAGAAAATGGAGGAGGTTCATTAATGAGGGAAATGTTAGGTCCTTGTGCCAGTTCTAAAAGCAAAAAATGATTAATAATAATATGATTGGACCTATCTATTAAATAAAATGAGGTACCCTTGTACTAGCTCACCATCATAAATGTATGACTTTCCATCTTTAGATATGACTTTGTCAGCTCTACCTTTCTCATCAACGTGTTTTCCTTTCTACTCTCACCACTCTAGTTCAGGCCTTCGGTATGTTTAGTCTGAATTATTGTATAATACTCTCCTCTTATTGTAATTAATTATTAATTATTATTTTAGATATCAGATATTCTATATAGTATATCTCTACTTTGTTATGTTATAATTATGCAATAATTATATGATTAAATTTAAAATATCATAATTAATACTCTCCTTTTCTCTTATCATTCCTCTCTGTAATCCATCCTTTGCGCTATTGCCAAAATAATCTTTATAATGTAAAGGTCTGATCACCTAATTTCCCTAGTCATAAACGTTCTGTAGCTACCTATATCCTACAAAATAAAGTACAAACATCTTAGCTTAGTATTCAAGGATCTCTACAATGTAACCCTAACCTATCTTTTTCTTTTATGTCACAGTGTTTCTCTTGGTGATGGCTACAGTGGACTATTCACCATTTCTCTGTCTCATCTTCCTGCTCTCTCCTGCATTGTTGGCTTTGTGCATGCTTCTCCTTCCCTATTCTTGACATTGAATTCTATCATTTTCCTCTTCCATTGCCTAGGACAAGTGTCCCCTTATCCGCAAAGCTTTCTTTGACTCCCCCAATTAGAAGTGACTCATCCCTTTTTGTTTGATATGACCCATCCATTTAATCATTTTCTAACTTGCGTTAGTTATTTGTGTCCATGTTTTAGCATCATAGCTCTAGATCTGGAAAGGACCTCAGAAGCCATCTTGTCCAAACTCCTTGTTTTACAGATAAGAAAACTGAGGTCAAAGATTACGCAGCTCGCCCAAGGTCATACCGCTTTTTATGCATCAGAGGCAGAATTCAAATCCAAGTCTTTGGATGCCAGATCCTACACTTTTTTCACTGTACTATGCCTTATCCTCTCTACTGGGTTCTAACTTCTCTGAACTATAAAATGAGGCTATAATCAGTAATTTTTCATCATTGTTTATCCAGTGTCTTGAATGTAGTAGACATTCGATAAATTCTTGTTTAATCTGAATGTTCTTTAATATTTTTTTCCCAAAAAACGATGTGCTAATAAAGCCATATAGTCTTTATTGCCTGGCTCCTCTCATGATCAATGAGACACATGGTTGAGAGTCAGAGGGCCACTCTGGAACCACAGAACAGAATAAGGTTAATTAATTCAGAAGGGACCACCCAGCCACACACTGGGTATCTTCTAAGGATACTACATCACAAATTTTTAAAAGGCCATTAGGTACAAATCATTTTTGGATCTAGAGGTGACACAAAGAGCCCATAAAAGGTAACTGGGAATATGTGTCATCTTGGAGATCTTGCGTCTGATTATTACAGTACTAACATGCAGGATGCTGCAACTTTTCCCAACATCTTCCATTTGTTATACTTTCAATACCCTTCACCAGACCATATTAGACTCTTTGGACTCCATCCTAGCAGACCATATCAGACTCCCAACCCTGACCCTCCATACAACTCTGTCTACCCTCATCTGTAAAATGGGAATAATAGCATCACATACTCCCCAGGACTGATCAGATGAGAAAATAATTGTCAAGTGCTTAACACAGTGCCTGGCACATAGTAACCACTATATACATCATCATTACTATGTTTCCCGGCAGATCTTTAGCATGGTTTGGAGGCTGCTGGATCCTGGGGAGGACATCCAAAGGTGATAGGTGGTGCAAGAAGCCTCTTTCTTCTGGGCTAAGATGAATTATTAAACATTCTTAGGGTAAAAAGATTCAAGATCTCCATGCGCCACTTGAAAATCTATATTATGGGGTTTTAGTGTATTATGTTTTGATTTGTTATATGATTTCTTCCACTTATGTTAGTGCGACTACATAGCATCACTATAGTGAAAATATGCTCAATAGGAAAGTATATGTAGAACCTATACAGAATTGTACACTGTCATGGGGAGGGAGGGGGGTAGTGGGGGATAAAATCTTAATTTTAAGGAAGTGATTGTAGAACATTTATAAATAAATAAAATTTAAAAAAAAGAAAATCTATATTATGTCTTAAAACTTGAATCTTAAAACTTTAATCTAATTCAAAGTTAATAAGCTAAAATTATTAATAAATTAACAACATAGTGAAAGAAAAATTTTCAGTTATAATTTTTAAAAATGCCTCTAATTAGCCTATTGTTAAGAATATATACATACCTTATCTTCTTGACTACGAAAATAATACAGTGTTTTTCCTATGAGTGTACACCAAACTCTCTTAGAGTAGCCATGTTTCACCTATAATTATATTACAAAGAATTAAAAATTAATCGCATAAATCTGATACTTCAAAGTATATCTTCCCTACTCTAATTTTAAATGTATAAATAGAGTACAAGATTACCCTGTTTGAACAAGGCACATATGTTTTGTAATTGGTACCATAAACCATATTAATTCCAAACATTGTTTTAAAAATACCTACAGTACAACCTTTAAAAATATGTATAGTATTTTTTTACTAGAATAGTTGAAAGGAATCTTGTGAACATAAAGAAGAAAATGCTCTAAATAATATGTACAGATATTATCCAACACTACTCTCATTTTATTATTTCTGTATGCTTTGAGGGGAAATACTTTGCCAAATTAATAACTGAGCATATTTCTTATCTGATGGATTCATAAAAGACCTTATAAAGAATATTCACAGTGATTTGTTGCAAGATAAATTTCCACGCTACAGTAATATTAATAAAAGAAAGCAAAATAGACAATGAAACTCACAAATATGGTCACCCTTCATTATTTAAACTTGTAGTTAAACAAACAAATAGTTCGGAGCACTGCTTGGGTGGGGAAATGCTTTATTTGGCTTGTGTTTATTTTTTTAAGCCTAGAAACACGTGTTTATAGATGTACACTTGTGGCTTTTAATGGATTTTAGTACAACATTGTATAGAAATAAACTTTATGGAGTGCTCCGATAATACAGGCATGCAATATGGCTCTAGTCACCATGGCCTTGAAATGAACAAAGATTCTAAAGGCTCACATTTACATAACACATTAAAGTTTGCAAAGTGCTGTACATGTATTATCTCATATCACAGCAGTCCTATAAGCTAGATGCGATTACTACCATCTTCATTTTACAGATGAGAAAACTGAGGGCTGGAGAGGAAAAGAGATATGATCAGGGTCATGAAGCTAGTGAGTTTTGGAGGCCAGATTTGAACCCATCTTCCTGTCTTCACATCCATAGCCAAAAAAGGTAGAGGGCTGGCCTTAAAGAAGAAAGATCTGGTTTCAAATCCTGCCTCTGATGCAGCCTAGCTGTGCAGTCACAGACAAATCACTGAATCTCTCAGTGCACCAGGCTGAAATTATATAAATCAGAAGTTGCTGATGTTGCATCAGTGAAAAAAGTTCCTACAAGGGCAGCTTCCCCCATTGATAAAATCCCAGGTCTGCACCAAAACAAAACAAAAAGAAATAGAACTATGTGATGCTGCACTAACTGAGCAGTCAGTCAGTAAGTGAGCATTAGTAAGCACCTACTATGTGCCAGCTCCTGTGCTGTGTGGTGGGGATGCAAAAAATGCAAAAACCAGTGCCTGCCCTCATCATAGTCTAATGTCTAATGCAAACTCCCACTGCATCCAGGGTCATCTCCAGTCATTCTGATTTATATTTGGCCATTGGACCCAGATGGCTCCAGAGGAGAAAGTGAGGCTGGTGACTTTGCACAGTCCTACCTTACTTAAATCCAATTCACTTGCAAGTCATGGCATCTCCTCCTTGATGTCATGGTCTTCTTCAAGAACATAGGATAGTCAACAACAATGCAAACAACTCTGGACAATCAAGGAGCATACAGGATAAAGTGGAGAGAAGAACAGAGGGAAGGCATGGCATACGATTTTGTACAATGAACATTTCTAAGTTCAGTGTCCTAAGGTCCTACCTTGGTAAGCAACCCCTTAACTGTTGGTTTTCCATCAGGTTGAAGGAAAAGAGGATTGGCAGCTTGCACTCGAAGGACATTCTGTAGGACTTTAATCCATTCCTCTAATATATTGGGAGAATCTGCAGTCAGGTAGTAGGTACGTTTCTCAGTAGTCAACTAGAATGGGGGAATAAAGTCAGGTTTGAGAAATACTATAGGATTTCTTTATTTTTTTCTAATCCCTTTCATTAAACACAATCACTTAACATGGAAGCAAACATACTTCTCTATGCCTTGTCTTTGAGGCCAAGAGTAATATGCAAGAAGGGTCTTTACTGATTTACCTAGGTGTCAATTCTCCCTCCCTCTATCCCTAATTATGGTGTGCTTTTAAAAACAGAATCTGTATTTAATGATCTGTAAATGCTTTGAAAAACAGTGGGTTTCACTGGCACTGATCTTGGAGTCAGGAAGGTCTGGGCTCTAGTCTAGCCTGTGACACAAATATCAATTGGACCTTGGTAAATCACTTAATTTCTGAATACCTGACATTTAGCTAAGACCACAAATTGTAGAGACGGTAGTAACCTGCATTGGTACAGGGAGTTTCCTATACCAATTCAATCATAAGTTTAGTTTACATCCCTGTGAGCATTTTACTTCCTGGAGAATAGAATATAAATGCATCAAGGGTAGGAATTATCTCACTTGGTATTTGTATCTCTAGTATCCAGGACAGAGCCCAGCACCTAGTAGGTGCTCAATAAATGCTTTTTGATTGACTTATCAATGTATTTTTACTGTCCACATTGTGACCATTTTATGAAAACTATAATAACTACATTCTTGTTCAATGCAAAACAAGGCTATTTTAATTTTAACAACAGATACCTTCAATGATTAAAAAAAATTACTAGGTATAAAATTCACTAACTTGTCCTTGGATCACATCAGTACCTGGAATCTTGGGGACCCTTCTAGGCTTCATATGATTGTTAGAAATTTTGGAGTAGAAGTAATATTAAAAGACATTTCCTCACAAAGAATTTATTAAAGGAACAAATTCCCAGATATATATATATCTCTTTAGGTGGAAGAGCGTGTCACTAATGACAGAAATGTACATCTCTAGAACAGGTAAAATTTTATGGGCACAATACATTTCAAGCATATGGGAAAAGTTTCTGCTTCCTATACATGGTTGCAGCTAATGTATAATGAGATAAATCAACTCTCAACTTTTTACACTTGGCTTATCCACAATAAGGATTTTCCCCACACTTTTAAAGTCACTTTGTCCACTCACCATGTTCTTCCAATATGGTCAAGTCCCCCCTGTTGCTGTGCTCTTCTTTTTATGTTTTTGTAGGTAATTTCTACTGCTCCTCTATTGTTTGCCAATCAAGAAGATTCTGCTTGCCTTCTCAGTCTTATTTTTAGAACAGTGAGCAAATATTAAAGATATTTCAGAAAGAAGTATCTGAATTTAAAACTTCCTCCCTCACATGCTTATAGAAGACTGCCTTTCTAGTGCCACACCTTCCTTCTGGCAAGGTTGGTTTTCTTGACATTTCTTTTCACGACATATGAGATGTTTTTGTGTATATATTTAAGGGCTATGTCCATGAAGGCAGTATAACGAAGGGCAAAGGTTCTTAACTTGGGATTTACCCTGCACATAGTAGGCACTTAATAAATGCTTGTTGATAGACTAATTTGTGAACTTTAATTTTTTATGATTCTATTTTAAATCTATGTATTTTATTAAGTTAAAATATTCTGAGAATGGGGTCCATAGGTTTTAAAAGACTGCCAAAGGGATCATGGCAAAAAAAGTTAAGAACCCCTGGAATAATAGACTGAGAGCTAGCTTTAGAGTCAAGGGTTCAAGTCCTGCTTCCACAATTCGAGACCTTAGGTAAATCTAAACCCTCTCAATATCCCTTGGCAACTCTCAGAATGCAGAGAAAGTGCCAACATGCCCTAGTAAAGAGAGTTCCCTCAATTAGAGTTCTCTATACTCATGTACTCACAGGGAGTGCAGCAAGATCATATCTTATGAAAGGCACACATGTTAGGTTCATCCTACACAAAAACATCTCCCCTGTCCTGGTCACAGTACTAAACTACACCACTAAAGACTTATTCCTTTGGGTTATTAATTAATTTTTCCAGACTTTTCCTCTTCAAATATAAGTATTTGAAGGGTAGCATAATAAATCACTAATACCTTAATGTGAATTAATCAGATATCTAATTTACATGATAGTTTGAGGACATTGGGGATAAGGGCAAAGGAGAAAATAAAAGTGAAGAATGGAGGTGTAGGGCCCATCAAAAGATAAACTGTCCATTGCATGATTTTATCTGGATCTCTACAACTTCAAAACTGTCCTAGCATCAATGAATAGGTGAATCTAGTTGTACTGAATGACTCCTTCAAACAACAATTCAACACACTTTTATGAAGTTGCCTGCTGGGTGCTGTATTGTTAATGTATTTTTACATATTGGGAAGATCTTTCCCATCCATTAATAGACCCATGCCACCTGCCTGAGTCACATGGAAGGCTGAGTGACATGAGTCTGTGGTGGGTGGAGCTTGCCAAACAGGTGGAGCAGAACTGAGAGGAAGTTAGACACAGGCATTAGAGCTAAGGGACAGAGAGGAAGCAGCTAGCAAATTGTGAGTATTTGTGGAAAGGCCCTAGCAGGGGGAAAGTTTGGGGATGGTGATGCTCCCCATATTTTTATTGTGTATAGATTTCTTTGTTGCTATGATGGATTTGGCTTTCTGGTGTTTAAATAAATGTTTTAGTTTGCTCTGCCATGTGGAAAGTCTGTTATATTTTGTGATTCAGAATTACACTGGCATATTCGTAGCTGCCATAGGCTCTGTGAATATCACATTGGTACTACAGGTGCTGGAGAAACAAAGACAAAAGCCAAATGGTCATAGGACCACAGATTTAGAGCTAAAAGGGGTTTTAGAGGTCAAATCCACCCTACTAGTTTTACAGATGAAGAAACTAGGGCTAAGAAAGGTTAAGTGATTGTCCCCAGGTCTTATAACTACTAAGTATCAGACTGGAAGGTCTTCCACTGCATCCAGGCCATCCCCATCATCCTGACCTACGTCTTGTCATTGAATTCCTATGATCCTGGAGGAGAGGGAGGCTGACGACTTTGCACAGCTCTGCCTCACTTAAATTCAATTCACTTGCAAGTCAAGACATCACCTGAATGATATCATTGCTCTGGAGAATGAAGGACAAAAAACATCAGAGCCTGTATTTAAACCTAGGTCTTCCTGACTGGTCCAGGGTCCTAGCTGAGGATACATCTGAATCCAAGTCCTCAAAGAGCTTATATTCTCCTAGGAGAGCTTAACGAGCACAAATTCATGTTCCTACTCCTCTTTTCACATGGATGATTAAGATCTGATTATGTAGGACATAAAAATACTTAAGACAATTACCTGAACTGTTTGTTTATTCTCTCCTCTAACGATATTACTGGACATACTAAGTTCAATGTGGCCTTGGGGCTTTCTAATTACATCGCTCTGTGTAAAAGAAAGAAAACCAAATTTAACATGATGATTGGCAACGCAATTCAAGCATTTCTATAACCTAGTACAATAAAAAAGAGAGTGTACGTGAAGCTGCAAATCGACTTAGGTACAATTTGCTATTCTCTTCAAATGTCCATTTTTTAAATGCTTTGTTGTCATTATTGGTATACTGTGGATGAAAAGGAATCGGGAGTTTGACTTACAGTTTATAGGATACCACAGTACACAATTAGTGCCCCATACTCACCGGAGATTTGTAATAAAGTAATTCACCACCTTTAAGAACAAACCATCTCCGTTTCCAGGTCTTTACTTTACCACCCATTTTTAACAAATAGCCAGATTTTTCCAGGGGCTCCTAATTTTGAAAAGAAAAAGAAAAATCTCATAAATGTGTCAGCTGTTGAACTCTCCTAAGGGGTCTATTAATATGAAAACAATATTACTGTGCTTACATTTTTCCCATTATCACTGGAAGAGGAACAAGTTTTGGGGAGCTTCTGCTCTGGTTCTGAATCCGTTGAATAGGCATCAGGTGGAATGGCATAATCATTTTCGGAGGTTACGGAGGATAAAGATACACCTGATGGATTAATAAAATAAAGTATATTCAAGTTATACATCAGGCTATCTCAACACATGACCAATGACATAATGGAAAAAGAACTCGCTGGCTTTGGAGTCAGACAACCTGAGTCAGACAAATCGAGCTTCAGAAAATCACTACCTGTCTGGTCCTGGGCTTTTCTTTCTGTGGTTCTGTTGCTTCATCTATCATTCCTCATCAAGGGTTTTGAACAAGATAGCCTTGAAATCCCTTTAGCTTTTAAGATCTAGAGTCTCTAAGAGAGGCTAATGTTTTATCCCCTAACTCACTGTGGATTAACGTTTAGGTGTACACTTGAGTTGGCTATGTAGAACACAGGTCAGAAGAAAAAAGAAAGGAATTGGTAGTGTCAGCCAGGGAAGTTTCTATTGAGGCCAAGGAAGAACTTGAAATAAAGAGATTTGGGTGTGTATACAAATGTGCCTATTTTACATGGATAACATATCGTCAAATCAACACTTAGAATAGATTTCTTCTTATATCACTACTTTACAAAATTCATGTCTCCATCTATGTGAGCATCCTATCTACTGAAACAGCTGGGTTTTGGGGGCTGTTTTTGCCTTCATTTCTTCACATGAAGATTAGCCCTTGTTCTGCAAGTAATTTTGCTGTTCAGTCATTTTCAGTTAGGTTTGATTCTTTGTGACCCCAATTGGAGTTTTCTTGGCAAAGATACTAGAATGGTTTGCCATTTTCTTGTCCAGCTCATTTGACAGATGAGGAAACTGAGGCAAACAGGTAACTTGTTCAGGGTCATATATCTAAGTGTATCAAGCCAGATTTGAACTCACAGAGATGAGTTTTCTTGACTCCAGGCTCAGCACTCTATCCATTGTGCCACCTAACTGTCCCTCGTCACATCTATGTAGATGTGACTTGCCCAGTTTCACAGTGCCAAAGTGTGTCTGAGGAGGGATTGAATCCAGGTCTTCCTAACTCAGAGGTCATCTCGCTACTCCCCACAGTTTGCTGCCTTTCAGGTAGGCATTATTTACTATCACTTACTTGCACTTTACATAAGAAGAACTAAGCCACAGAAAGAAGAGACTTAGCTTAGTGTCACGCAGTTAGTGTCAGAAACATCATTCAAACCCTCATCTCTTCTGACTCTACATCCATCACTTTCACATTATAACATGCTGTCTCTTTCAGTGATATCACTTCTTATCATTTCAAGTGACATCATTTCATAAACTTTTCTGTTATAACACTTAATATCTGGCTCAGGTTCTTAACATAAGTTAAAAGTGTGACTTCTAATTATTAAAAAGTCCCTCTCGGCAAGCATTTTTACCTAGTTATTTTGGTATCTGGAAAGAGCTGTCCATGATTACATTGTTGATGAGCTGTCTTAGAGATTGTATCCTGCCACATACTTCATCCCACTCACTTTTTAAATACGTGATGCTTTTTAAAATAGTGAGTCATTTTAAAGTATGATCCAGTGTCATTTTCTCTTATAACTTAGAGTTTAAAAAGTCACTTCCACACGGACTCACTTTCTTTAGGAAAATCTACTTCCAGTTAGTAAGTCATATGTGTTAAATCACTAAATAAAAAAATTTCCCCCCCATTGTGATGAAAGAGGCTATGTTTTTTAAACCCGTATTTGGGCTTAACTTTGGACTCATATACTAACATAAAAAACTGGGGTACTTATCCATCATCTTAGCAGGAACTGACACAAACTATCCGACAACATTCAAAAGTCACATTGTAACTTGATATGTCAATATCATACACTATTACTGTTTTTTATTTGATATAAATTCATAATTGCTAGAATAACAACTAGCTTTTGAATAGAGCTTTCACATATCTTAATGGTTATATGGCCTATAGAGCCTCATCCATGTAATTACATTTCACTATAACATCTATCTATGTACCACATTTTACTGAAATTCATTAACAATTACAGAAGACACATTATTTCAAAAGTGAACTGGCTGCAATTTTGTTAAAAGAAAGAATACTGGATGAAAATAGCTTTGGAGATGTTTTTCTGATTTTAAGTAGTGTATCACACTCTGGGAATTATCACGTTGAAAGAGAAACCACGTTTCATCAGGTCAATTACCTTGCTTTACCACCCCATAATAACACTATGAAGAAAGAAGCAGTTATCATTTTTCCATTCTACAGCTCAATAAAAAGATATAGAAAGGCCAATGACTTTCTGAATGAAGGTCACACAACTGGTTTAGTCACCATGATAACTCCAGTCTCATGACTGTGAAAGTTGTTTTCTATTATACTAGAGAAGAGGTATCAAATATGTCATAATGTGACCTTCAACACCCCTGAGTGCAAGCCCAAACTGGATTAAAATGTAACTGGAAAATACTTTACAAAATAATAAAAATACAAAAGAACATATATGATGTTAATATGTGATTTTCTAAGTCAAAATGAAGCCCACAGATAACCTTCTATACCATTTAGTGTCCTCTACTTCTAGCTAAGTTGGACACCATGGCTCTAAGTTTTCAAGCATGGATGAGTTGTGTTGGCACTGGAGGGAATATCCAAATTGATGGGATCACAGAGCCATTGGAGTTGGATGCTATAAAGTAGGTATGATAAAGAACTCTCATACTATTGGAGATTATATTCCCAATATGTTTTGCAAATTATTTGGCACTCTGTTTGAGGGCTTCTTCTTACCCCGCTTCATGGCTCGAGGGCTCCCTGGCCTGCTTCGGCTTCGAAGATCTGATTCAGATGCTCGGGAGCTGGACCTTGAGCTGTCTTCTTCCTCGGATCCTGATGAGTCATCTAGGAATGGGCTGTTGCTTATTTGGGTTGCCTTCTAAAAAAAAGTAGCACAACAATCTCACAAATATAAATCTGCATATTTATGTTTCTATCTGCCATTTCCTCATGAGTGTGTGTACACACACACACATACACACAAAACAAACACATGCAAGATAACTTTTCGTAAATTCAAGTCATGGAATAAGATTTTCTTAAGGCCTCCCAAGCTCATTAATTTTGCCATCTTTAAGTGGCATTTTTAAAAAGCCCACCCAATTCTCACTAATAGAGGATTCCATAGACATGAAAGGCCTTTAAAAATATGAGTGTTGTCAACATCTGAATAAAATGATTTTAACTTCAAGCATATTTCAGGTTATTTGGGGAGAAAGAACAAACCTGACATGGATATAAATATCTTTCTAAATCAGAGTTTTAATTATTACGTCATTACTAATATCATTCTTTTAAACAGTGAATAATAGGGAAAAAATCTACATGAGAAGAATAGAAACCGACTCAGGCTTTGTAGTCATCAATATCTTTTCCTGACATTTTCCAATGCTCCTGTGTTCACAATCCAAGAATGCAAACTTTTAATATGCTTTTCAAAGTCCTAACCAGGAAAAATAGCAAATGTGGAATCCAGGGCCTGAATAAAGGAGATAGTCCAGAATCTTCACAGCCACAAGCATACGTTTAAATAATGATGATAAAGTTACCCCTTTCAAAGTTGTGTACACTGGGGTTGTCATATCTTTGTAAATCAGAGATGTATACAGTCCTGATGTAGAATAAGAAGACATCAAGAAAGAATCTGAAATCAAAATCAGAATGGATAACAATTATGGACTGAAATGTCAGTAAGGGGGGAATATTTTTCTTCTGAATGTGATAAAATATAGAAAAGACATGAATCTATATTACTCCAAGGGGCTCTTCACTAAGATTTCTACAGTATGCACCATAGCACTTACAACCTGTAGCACATGCTTTCAGACTTAATTGTACGTTATACAGTTTAGTGTTTTTCATGTGAATAAGGATCAGATAAAGCATTGAAAGGTGGTCTGTATTAATAATTTTTCTCCACATAAATTGTAAATTACTTGAGGGTAATAGTGATCATATCTTGCTGTTCTATATTCCTAAGAGTAAGTACTTGGTACAACCCTATGCATACAGAAGGTGATCAATAAATATTTGTTTGCTGATCTTTCCTAAACAAATGACCACTTCAAGCAAACACCTTTCGATTACATGCTGTTACTTTCATGGAGCTTTGCTAACAAACACCTTTTCTATGAGCATTAGGTGAAAAAATCCAGACCATATATACGAGAAAAGAGGAAGATTTCAGGATACTACTCACCCTACTACTAGAAAGTGGTTTGTCCCCAAAAGTCATCTACTACTACCTATTTCTACAGATCCACAATGTGAAAATTCCACAAAAGAAATACCTGTTTCAGGTAAAGAATTCACAGAATCACAGAATGTCTTAGTTAGAAAGGACCTGAGTATGCATCTAGTCCAAATTCTTCCACAATCTAGAAAACCTTCTCTATGAAATACCTGATAAGAAGCCATGCAGTCTCAATAAGAATAATTAAAAATAATAATTAGTTCTTACGTGGCCCTTTGAGATTTACAAAGTGCTTTACAAGTATTATTCCATCTGATTCTGACAATAACTCTATGCATTAGGTGCTAGTGATTTCTATTTTATAGATATGGAAATCAAGGCAGAGGTTAAATGACTTGCCCAGGGTCACACAGCTAGGAAGTATCTGAGATCACATTTGAACTCAGGTCTTCCTAAATTCAGTTAGAGCACTATATCTGATATAAAGGAATCTTCTAGCTCCTGAAACAGTCCTTTCCACTTTTCACCTGAAGCAAAACAGATTTTGCACCAATCCCCTATTTTAACTCTGGAGATACACATGTTTCAAATATTTCTTGTAAAGGATAGATTGTTAAATACTGCTTTCTAATCCATTCTACCTTAATGAAATCATAGTTACAATTAATTGTGTATCCACCTTCCCATCCCTGCTTTAACCTGATACTTTTTCCTCCATCCATTGCATTGACTCCCTCTTAACAAAGAAGATGGTGAAAGACAAACTGTGCTGTACACTTTGATGTTCACTCATTTTCAGCTGTGTCTGAATCTTCGTGATTGCATGTGGGGTTTTCTTGGTAAAGACAATGGAGTCGTTTGCCATTCCCTGGCTCATTTTACAAAGGAGGAAACTAAGGCAAATAGGATTAAGTGACTTGTCCAGGGTCACACAGCTACTAAGTGTCTGAGGCCAAATCTGAACTCAGAAAGATGAGTCTTCCTTATTCCAGGTCTGGCATTCTATCCATTGTGCCACCTAGCTGGCCCATGCTTTATATTAGTGATTTATAATTGCAGGGATCTAGTTCTCTCTTACCCGCCCTCCCCCCATTCCCTATTCCCACCCTCATCCCAGGGTAACTAGGCGGCAAAGTGGATAGAGCATTGGACTTGGAATCAGGAAGACTCATCTTCCTGAGTTCAAATCTGACCTCAGACACTTCCTAGCTGTGTGACCCTGGGCAAGTCATTTAACCCTGTTTGCCTCAGTTTCTTCATCTAAAAAATGAGCTGGAGAAGGAAATGGCAAAATCACTCCAGTATCTTTGCAAAGAAAACTCCAAATGTGGTCATAAATTCTTCCCCCTTCACCTCACTCAGTTTCCTAGTTAAAAGTTCCATCTCTTTCTTTTTAATTCCCCTGTCACAATATACCCTTGGATGTTGGAGTTTAATTATCTACCTTTCCTCTAAAATCATGCTCTCCTCTTCCTTTCTCCTCCTATTTCTCTGTTGAGTTTAATGTATTTCTACACCAAACCCTTATATGTTTGTGGGCACTCAACCCTTCTCCATCTAGTTCAGATCAAAGTGAGGGTCTCATGATGCCTATTCTCCCCACTCCACCCTCTAAGTTGTATATTCTTGATCTTACACAGCCCAATTATGTGAAATAGTTCTTTCCCCTTCCTATGTCTTTCTTTCTTTGTACATTTCCATTTTCTTCTATTTTCTATCTTTTATTAAGACCATAAAAACAGAGCCAAACCACCCTCTGTCCATCTGCTTGTCATTTACCTCCTTCCATGACTCTTGAGACATTACGTTTCTCAAGGTATGTTTGTTTCTTCTCTCCTTACATTGCAATGACTTTCATCATGATCCAGCCCCTTCTAAGGGCTCACATGTATTTACCTTTCTAATTTATTATTGATTCCTGTATTTATATTTCATAGCTTCTGTGGAGCCCTGGTTTTTCAACAAGAATGCCTGAGAATCCTTTATTCTACTTCTCTGTTAGATAAGTTAACTTTTAGATTTTGGCTGTAACATTCCTGGGAATTATGATTTTGACGTTTCTTTCTGGAAGTGATTGGTGTATTCTTTCTGTTTTCACTTTGCCCTCCGGTTCTAATCAATCTGGCTAGTTTTTATTTATGATTTCTGAAAATACAGTGTCTAGGATTTTAGGGGGGTCATGCTTCTCAGGTAATGAGGTAATTATAAAACATTTTCTTCTCTTTTTCCATCTTTTGATTTATTCCAATATTTCATATTGTTTCATGGGGCCATTCATTTTTATTTGGTCCATTCTAATTTTCAGGAAGTCTGTATCTCAGATTAATTTTACCAGATTCTATGCTAAGTCATTAATTCTTCTAAATCTTTCCTCCATAACCTTAACTTCCTTGCTTCATTTCTTTTTAAAACATTTCTTTTTACTGATATCTTTTATTTTAGATCACCTATATTCTTATCCCTTCCTCTTTCCAGAGAGTTATTCCTTATAACAAAGAATTTTTTAAAAGATAAAAATGTTAACTGAAGATACTCTTGCGAGTTTTTTGGTCATTATTCAATCTAGAGCTCATTATAGATGTCTACTGGAGTAAAAGTGAGAGAGCTACGCTCCTTTGCACTATTCACGAGACTCTTTTTCAGAAGACTAAAATCCTATCCCATCCCACTTGGAACAACCTTAACTGCTGGAAACTTCCCCTTACACTGTACCTAAATTTGCCTCTTTTTAACTTCTAGCCACCGATTCAACTTTCACTTTCTGGGGACCAAGAGATCAAGATGAATGCTTTACAAGACAGGTCTTGAAGACAGACCTCACGTCATCTCTTCTCCAAGCTAACCATCCCTGGTTGCTTCAGATGATCCTCATATGGCATGAACTCAAAGCCCTTTACCAGGATGGTAGATCTCCTCTGCATGCTTTCAGCTTATCAATATCTTTTCTAAAATTACACATCTAAAACTAAACACAATATTACAAATGTGGTCAGACCAGACCAAAAGTATCGTATGATTATAACCTTCCTAAGGCCTGGACACTACCTTGGGCAAGTCACACCTATATAGGTGTGACTATATCTTACAGGGGCAGCTAAGTGCCACAATAGAGAGAGCGCTGTGAGTTCACTCATCTCTGTGAGTTCAAATCTGGCTTTATACAGGTATTAGATATGTGACCATGGACAAGTCACTTAACCCTGTTTGCCTCAGTTTCCTCATCTATAAAATGAGCTAGAGAAGTAAATGGCAAACCTCCAAGAAAACTCCAAATGGAGTCACAAAGAGTCAGACAAGACCGAAAACAACTGAACAACCACAAAAGATAACGCTAACTTTTTTAGCTGCCATATTGCACTATTAAGTAATTTTGAGTTTGCAGTTCACTAAAATTCTCAGATTTTTTTCAAACAGTTGTCCAGCTATGCCTCCTCAGGCTGTCCTTGGGATTTTCTTTTAACCCAGGCTTAGGACTTATCCCCAATAAGTTTCATCTTACTTGATTCAGCTCAATGCTCTGGCTTGTCAAGATTCTTTTGAAATTTCTGTCACCTAATGTATTAACTAACCCTCCCCGTTTTATTTCCTCTGTACATATGATAATTTATATCTTTATTCGAGTTTTTAATAAAAATGTTAAACAGCACAGAGTAACTCCACTGGAACTACCCTTCTAGATTCACATGCAACCATTAATGCGAACTCTTTGGGTACAACCAAGGCAGTCATTCAAACTGCTTGAATCCTCCTAATTAAATTAACCTGTAACTCATATATTATCTCCATATTTTTCACATTTACAGCAGGAAAGACAACATATTAGAGTGCATCTTGTGTTGGAATTCAAAGTACACCGCTTTAAATTGGAAATGATTGATTTTAGCATGCATTTTAAAAAAGACAAGAATACAAAATAATTTTTTGGAATTTCCCTTCTGTTGTTTATTCAAGTAGCAGTGCTTTGTCTTAGGTAACCCCCAAACCCCAGGAAATCAACAAGGTAATCAAAACAAAATCACTTACTCTTATTAATAGTATCTGTACTGAAGACTTCGGACATTCGAATGCCTGATTTGGCCACAGCATAAATTCTGCTTTCCTGGTTTAAAGACAGAGGTTTGAATTAGGTTACCCAGTCAAACTTCCCTTAATTTATCATTCTGTGATATTATTGCAATACTATTGTCAATGCTAAATAAAATACACTATTTTGAGGGGTATATATGAAAGCATTTTTCATTTGTCAGTTATTTAATGAATATTGCATTATATTTATTTTCTGATTTATGATTAATATTTTAAGACAGAAAAACTTAGAGAAAGCATTTATAAGTACTAATCCTCCTAGAATCTCCACAACCCTCCTCATAAGATAAAAAGAAAAAAAAATTAAAGTGCATATGATGTGAAGAGTTAGAGGCAAAGAATAATCAGGAGGCTATTTCAATCAGTCAATTAACAAGCATTTACTATGTCAATCAACACATATTTATTAAGTGCCTACTATGTGCCAAGCAGTATGGCAGGAGATAGACTGAGGATGCAAATAAAACCAAAGATAGTTCCTGCCTTCAAGGAGTTGACAATCTAATGAATGAAGACAACACACAAAAGAAAGCTGACAAGAGGTGGGGGAGGTACCTAACTTAGGGGCATAATGGAGACATCCAAAAACAGTTGCTGGAAAATGGGGAGGAGACTATACTGAGTCTCCTCCTTAAGTGGAAGTCCAAGAGCTCATGACCTCTTGTCAGCGGGCCAGAGAGTACTGATGAGATGTTAGTACCCAGGCAGATTCAATCTTTCAGGATAATGTGATTTCCCAATAATGTGTGTGTGTTTGTCCTTCCTTGCCAAAGAAGAGCATGCCATCAGAGAAATAATGACATGACTTGCCCTTGACTTTCTTTTGAGTGAGGGAGGGATGTGAAGGTCACCAGTCTCACTTCTCCTCCAGAGCCATTTGAATCCAGTGACCAGATATTCATCAGGATGACTGGAGATGACCCAGAATGAGGCAACTAAGGTTAAGTGACTTGCCCAAGGTCACACAGCTAGGGAGTGTCAAGTATCTGAGGTGAGATTTGAACTCAGATCCTTCTGACTCCTGCACTGGTGCTCTATCCACTGTACCACCTAGATGCCCCTCCCAATGATGAATTTCCTAGGTAAAGAAGGTATGGCAAGGTCCACAGACATCCAAAAGCAGTATAACTGGTAGGGAATGGGGAGAAGATCATGTTTAATCCCTTCCTCAAATGTGATATGTCCTGAGGGTACAAAGAAAAAAGAGTTTCCATTCGACTATGGTATACTACATATTTGTGTATCTGGCTCTATGTATGTAGATACAGACACATACAAAGCAAACAGAAGGTAACACACTTGGGATGGGAAGACATGAGTATCTGGCAGGACTAGCAAAGACTTCATGAAGAAGCATGAAGAAGGTGGCATATGAGTTGACTTTTTAAGGAAACTTGGGATTCCAAGAGGTGGAGATATGGAGAAAGAGCATCTCAGTCATAGAAGCCCCATCTAGTACAAAGACATGGAGAAAGAAGATGAAATATTGGATCTCAGAGACCCCAAGGCATCCCACAAGGCTAAAACCTTAGAATGTAGACAGGGGAATAAGTTCAATATGACCAGTGAGATAGGAATGGGTGAGATTGTGAAGATCTTTAAATACCAAGAGATTTGTTATTCTTTGTTTCTATTCAAGTAAAAGGTAGGGGAAGGGGGTGGGGAGGCAAACTAAAGATCTGATTTAAGATTTGCAAAAAAAAAAATGTACAGAGTCCAGAGTAGGATGGATACCTCAGATAATATGAAGATGCTTTGTGTTGCAGTGAGGATGAAGAAAAAGTTAAAAAGAGTGAGGCAGAAGTTAAAGGAGAAAGAGTCCAGAGTTTGATGTTAGAGGAGGTGAGGTTTAATCCTGGCAGACTTAGTTTCCTAGTGATGGAGGCTCCCAGTTCTAAATCTACACTTTTAGTCTAAAGGTAATTTGGTATTTTCATTTTGCTTTCCTTCTCTTATAGAAAACCCCATTCTCAAAACTTAGGCTGCTAAGAGGTACCTGAAAAGCAGAATAATTCTCCAGGGAGCAAGATGATGGGTAATAAGGAAATAGGAGTAAAAACAACAGTTCAACACAATGAATTCTGGTCTCATCTAACTTCATGGGAAAGTATACATAGTTGAAAGGGCCAGAACCATGGAGGGACATTGTCTAGCAGATAGATAACTGGAATATTAGTGTCACATTTAAACACACTTCCCTGTGCCATCTGGCATTTAATACTATATTGTAGGGAGATTCATGGTGGTCTGGATGGAAAATACATTGAAATTAAAGGTTCAATTCAAAACAAGAGTGGATGACCTTCTCTGTCTCTATGAATATATTGTATTTGTACTAAGGAAACCATGTTCTTTTAAAGAACTTAAAAATAAATTCAGTCCCTAATTTATCTAAATATCTAACAAAGTCCTCCTATAGCTCAGATACCATTTATAGGGCTGATTTTAGTGAAAGTATTGCATGGTACTTAATGTGTTCTCAATGAGTAATCAGAAGAAATTGAAATGGATCATATTTTTAAAACTTTTTTAAAAAATGGTACAAAGGTGCCCTCTGCTACCTTTATCAGAGTAGGCAAATTCCTTCTACCAGCACAGAATAGCAAATATTTTTTTAATTTATAAAGTTGCCTAGGGGCAATGAGTGTGACTTAGTCAGAGCCACCTAGCCTCTATATGTCAGAGATGGGACTTGAATTCATATTATCCCAACTTTAAGACCAGTTCATTATCCTCTGCATCAGAGGGTAACCTGGGGTCCATGGACTTGGTTTGTGGATAGATATCAGGGTAGGGAGAGTCTATGAACTTGGATGGAAAAACATTACATTTTTATTTTCACACATTAAAATTTGGCATTTATTTCTATTATGAATGAAAAAAACCAACCTTATTCTGAGAAGGGATCCATAGGTATCACCAGATTGTCAAAGGGGTCCAAGACACAAAAAAGATCCTAGCTCTATGCCAAACTGCTTCTAAGCTCATCTTCTCTAATACCCAATATTCTTCCAGTAAAGCTACATGGCTACAAATCATGGGATACCATGAATTCAGAAGAATCATAATTCCCAATGATTCCAAGGAAAATGGAAACATGCATAGTAGATTTAAATAGATTGAGTAGATTACCAATGGGACAGTTAGGTGGTACAATAGATAGAACACTGGGCTTGGCATCAGGAAGACTTATTCTCATGAGTTCAAATCTGGTCTCAGACTCTTACAAGTTATGTGATCCTGGGTGGCTGAACCCTGCTTGCCTCAGTTTCTCGTCTATAAAATGAACTGGGGAAGGCTATGGCAAAGCACTCCAGTTTCTTTGCCAAGAAAACCCTTGATGGGATCATGAAGAGTCAGATCACTACTGAACACCACCACCAACAGCATATAACATATTACCAATGATGACTTTTCCATGAAAGGGGACATCACCATAAAGTCGGCATAAAGAATATGGATAAATGGAAAAGGAAGTGAATGGATCCCATAGCAAGAGCAAAGGATGGACCCAAGCCCAAGCCCATGCAACAAGGTCCTCCAGTGCCTTGGATAGATTCTCTAGGACTACTCATTGGGAACACATCAAGTACCACACAATACATTCATTTAGAGAAAAACATGGCACAAATTCTAGTCCCTTCCCCTCTGTTGATCATCTCCAATTTATCTTGTCTTTACAGGACCTAGTTTGTACATAGCTGTTTAAATCTCATCTTCCCCAATAGACTATGAGCAGTCCCCTTGACAGCAAGATTATTTTTGCCTCTCTTTTTATCCCCAACACTTAGCACAGTGGCTGGCACACTGTAGGCACTTTATTATTTATTAAATTTATTGACTGACTGACAGGAATCTCCAAGATAAGATTACCATCTGTAGT
Organism: Potorous gilbertii; assembly: GCA_028658325.1. Lineage (NCBI taxonomy): Eukaryota > Metazoa > Chordata > Mammalia > Diprotodontia > Potoroidae > Potorous > Potorous gilbertii. The sequence continues at coordinate 159,274,357 of CM053769.1, read as the reverse complement.
GGTGGAGGGAAATACCTATAGTGATATAGGCATTATAACAGATATAAATTTTACATTTATGTTATAAATAGAATAGATTATTAATAATGATGGCTATCTATAAATAGAAAAATACCTAGAGATGGATATCTATGAGCAGACAAAGATATCTATAGATGAATAATATATATGACATTATGAATCTATTACATAGATTATATATCTATAAATTTATCACCTATAAAAGATGATGGACATTTTCATAGAAGTACTGCATAGAGATAAATGATAGGGTTATCTATCATAGATAGATCATATTGTACATGGATTGGCAAATCAGATTAGTTGCCATCTTGGGAAGGTAGAAAGAAAAAAATTTGGAACTCAAAATCTTATAAAAGTGAATGTTGAAAACTTAAAAAAAAAAGAAAGAGCATAAATTTATCTAAACACCTATATGTAATTCAAAAGTTACCAAAGAGCATCAGGTACTCAGGCACTATATTCTAACCTCCTACTACGTTAAGTTTCAGAAACGGCAGAACAAATGAAGTTTTAAGAAAAGACAGGAAAATAAATAAAATTAAAGCTGACAATCAGACTAATTTAATACACCTGAAAAGGAAAGGGTACTGTGCGGGAAGGCACTCATAGGGTAATAATTACCCAGGAAGGAAACCGATGAAGTGGAGGAGTTGGAGGTTTGCCTCCAGCTGTCTTCTTTGCAGCTGAATCACATATTTCTGAATCTTCTGAACAAGGTGCTTCAAGGGAGTCATAGGAAAACACTCCTTCATCATAACCAACATCCATATTTTCTACAATCTCTGCGCTGTCTCCATCGACTAGATCAATGTCTGTTTCCTGGGGCTTGAGGGGTCGGATCATGCTTATAGCATTTCGGTTTCTGCCAAACATTCGATCAGAGCTTAACTGGGGCTGACTCAAGTGTCTTTTGGCCAAAGCAACACTTATACTGAAAACATTAGGAATCCTTAACTTTGCTGGGGACAGATTTGAGGAAGGATGAAATGGCATTGAATGCTGATGTCCTTCTGGGGGCAGCAGGCTAGGATTTTTGGGTGCTAAAGCTGGGGTTAAAATGGGACTTGGAGTGTTGGCTTCACTAGATGAAGATGAATAGTCCAGTATCTGGCACTGAAATTTCTGCTTCAGTTCATCTGAAAAACCATCTTTCCCTTTTTTACTCCATGATTCACAATTTCCTTTTCCACTCGTACTGTTCTGAGCCTTCCACTGTGCTTCCAGTTGCCAGGAATATAACTTCTTGTGCTCTGTTCTCCTAACAGCAAAGCTCTCTTCCTCAAACAAAGAACTGCTGTCATCAGATGCTGTCAAATACATTTCACTTTCCATTCTGCTGTACCTGATACTCTCCTCTGAAGTATGACTAGAAAAGGTAGAGTCACACCTGCATTTCGACCTTTCTTTACTTTCATCTTCCTCATCAGAACTCCAATCACTTACTGTGACACAGGAATTCTTTGATGTATCTTTGCTGCCATCTACACCTTGTAGGGTATAACTTGCCTCTGTTACCCCATTCTCTTCCAGGCTACAGGAGTTTTGCTGCAAAGACCTCTGACCTTGGTTGTGTTCTTGTAGTTGGCTACCAAGAGAAGTTTCTGGGATGTCCATTTCTAGAAAAGAAAACATCAACTTGACAAGATGCTTTAAATAAACTTGTCTATTTGTAAATTTTTTTATACACTCCTCAGTAACTAGCAATTTGATTCAAATATAGTCACTCTAAATTAAACTTAGTTATTCTTTTTTATATAAGCTTGTAAATTATGACTGTGAGAGAGAGCAAAAAGTTAAGTTTCCACAGCGTTACTAGTTGATGAAGTCACTGAGAATAAGTCAGATAATAAGAAACTAGCAGACTGCAGGTGGATTCAACCAATCAGGAGACAGACAGTGGCCTTTAGAAAATTACAAAGTTCTTGATAAAGAGGACCAAATCTAAAACTAGCATAAATTAGTCAGGGAAATGGTCTAGAATAACCTTGAGAAGGTTTTTCTTCACTGTGCTTGCTTAATGAACCTCATGTATACAAGTAGACATACCCCACATAAAAGTATCCCTCCATTTTCTGATCATGGATGCTATGCTGAAGCATGTTTGGGAGGAGGGAATCACAACAAGGGTGGTTGAATAATGGGCATGGTGACCTAATGGAGAACCAATCTGTCTCCTGATGAGAGGATCTGTCCTGAATTAACAATATAAGAATGCTTTCACTTCTGTATCTAGTACTCCCTCCTCCTGAAAAGGGAATTGGTGTCCACTTTAGCCAAAGGGTTCAATTCCTCTGAACTCTGCTGTAATAAATTTTCCTTGATACCTTTTCATGTGACAAACTTGTTTTTAACATGACATTTAAAGAAAACATCACTTCCAATCCCATGGAAAAACTGCCAGAGGCAGTGGTATTGGAAAGAATAAGACTCAAAAGAAAACTTTCATACAGAAGATAAGCTAGTGAGAAATTCAAAATAAATGCGTAAGTTTAAAAGTAAACAGCACTAGGTGGTAAATACCTTCTACATGATTTTCTTCTGGGAACTCAGGTTCCTTAGATGATATCTTGCTTACTTCTTCTGATTCAGTTACTTGCTGAGGACTCTTTGCTCTAGATAAAAAGCATCCAAAAGTCAAACTGCTTAGGCGTTGGCCTTCTGAAGGCTTTGGTGGGGAGGCGGTGGATAGTTTCTGCCCTTGAACTTCTGCAATAAAATAATTGAGAATTACCATATGTCCTCTAATGGACTGCACATGAGTCCAAGGCATACAAATATTTGGATAACTTTCTTCACTATGCAAGAAAAAAGTCAAAATTTCATTCTTTATCCCAGAAGATTCCTTTATGTCAAACACCACCTACAAATCATATAGCCTATGAGAAAATGCTGTATTTTTAAATTGTCATACATTCACAATGTGTTTTTTTGAAAGTTCAGAGGTAAAGAATTTATAAATTTATAAAATATTAGCCCTGACATAAAAGTAGATTAGACCTGCCAGTATAAGCTGCAACCATATAAGAATGTTAGGCCCAGCAAAGTATAAGTGGAACCTGCTTACTCAATAAGGCTAGCATCTGAGGGTAGATGAGCAAGGGCTAAGGGAGTGATCAATATCTTGTTTGCCAAGGTAATGTGATGAGAACAGGATTCAAAGTTGAAGAAAAATCTTCTATTAAAGTCCTAACCCAATGGGCCTCATTGTGGTACTGAGGTAACCCAGATTCTCAAAGTTATGCCAATAAAGTGCAAATTCTAGCAAGCCCTACCAAGCTAAAAAGATGTTGAGTGTACGCTGTGAGATGATGGTTTCTTGTCCAAGACCCAACCTAGCTCAACTGAAGAAGACACATTAGCAAGTTCAATGTATGGTGGTTTATTTTTTTACTCTTAGAAACTGACATGCCAAAGAGAGGTCATAAGCTCTATTAGTAGAGGAAACCAACAAAACCATAGATACTTGAAGTACCAAAGTATTGTGAAAAAAATATCGTAGGGTACAAAGGTAGACACCATGTTTTGGATTTCTAAATTCTGTGAAGAAGGCAGATGAAGCAGGCTGGTTTATTCTGTCCATGAAGACAGAGGCTCTAAGAGAAGCAGGAGAACAAGATAAGCTTTCTCCAGCTGGACTTGGAGTTAGAAACACCCTGCTTTAAATCCTGCATTAAGCATTTAGTTATGCAATTCTGGACAAGTCACTGACCCCCTTTCTCTTTGCTTCAATCCTCATCTCTAAACTGAAAGGAATGGTCTCTGTGACCCTAAGGGCCCCCGAAATCTATGACTCCTGATTAGGAAAGCACCTAATTATGAGCTTGACTCAGCAGCAAAGGCAGGTAATACAGTATAGTTTGCTAGGCGCTTAAACTACTTTTCCACCTTGTCCCTGTAAGGCTACTTCCTCCCCTGCCCTAGGCAGCTCCCTTTTATGAGCTGTTTTCTTCCACTAGAATGAATGCTCCTTGAGGGCAGGAACTGATTTATTTTAATTTGTATCCTAGTACTTAGGATAGTATTAGACCCATAATAAGTGCTTAATAAATGTTCTATTTATCTGTCAGTCTGTCTAAGAAAAGTTTCCAATTAAATTATCCCTTTGCTCTGGAAGAACCCCCAGGAGTCTGATTAACTTAAATGTACATTGACAATAACTTAAGGTAGTCAAGATGGTACCACAAGCCATCTAGATATTTTCATTGTGATTATTCATTTAAATCATCAAAAGATTACAGATTTAGAGCTGGAACGGATCTTCTATGTCACCTAGTCCAACTCCTCATTTTATAGCTGTGGAAACTGAGGCAAAGAAAGATCAAGGGACTTGACCAAAGTCACACAGATAGTAAGTGCCAGAGTCATAATTTGAACTTTCACTCTTGCTTTAAAATCCAAGACCATTTCCACTGCTCCACATGCCTCCACAGAGAAAGTTCTTAAGCACACACACACATACACACACATACACACACACACACACACATGTGAATGCATATTGCAACAAAGACTATAGCTTTCATTTTAAAAAGCACAATATTGACTGGATCAGGAGTTTTATCCTATCTTACTTGTGTTTAGGAGGGGACACCTTAGGTAGAATATTGCATGTACGATCACATGTGGTCAGTGTATTGATTAATTTTGCTCCAATGTTTTTTCTTTATTTCTTTTCCACTCTATTATAGGGGATAGCTTGCTGGGTAGGTGAGGGGGGAAGAGATATATTTAGAAATAAATGCAATATGTTAAAATGATATTAAAAAGAAAATTTTAAAAAGAAAGTTAATGAGACTGAAAAAGATATATGGTTGTATAATACCTGCATTTTACACTTGCATTACAAGTTGCATTTTGAGAAGGAAACAAGGTTCTGAATAAATGAATATTCTTATAAAATAAGTTAATTTTTTTAAAGGAAGGGTACTTAGACCAAGATAGTCTAAGATTTTAATAGATACTAATGTTACCTGGTGGATAACTATCAGAAATGTAAATAAAATATCTTAGAAAGAAATAATGAGCATTTAAGAGGCATCTCTAGCAAATTTAACCTATTTTAGTAATAGCCAATGGCACATTCACTCCTTAAAATTTAATCCTGGAATCTTAGGACAAATGCTGGATCAAATGCTTTTCATTATGTGGGTAGAATGTGTGTGTGTGTGTGTGTGTATGTGTGTCTGTGCACACACAAATACACATACATACATATCTGTGTACGTGTATGTGTAGATGTATGTACCTTCCAATCTGCTCCTCACACTAAAACTTCTATATCCAAATCAGTGATTTGCTCTGTTACCTATATATCCTTTATTAATGGTTCTGTATCTTTTCACCTCATGTCATTATGTCTGAAACCAAACTCAACATTTAACTTAGTCCTTCCTGACTTTCCTTTTTCTGTCAATGAAATCAACATCATCTCGGTCACGCAAGTTCGAAAATTCTGAGTCATTTTTGACTTGTCTTTCTCTCACTCCCACATTCCTTCTTCTTTTCTCCATTTCCACCTTTCCTGAACTATTGCAATACCTTCTAATTGGTATCCTTATCTAGTTTCTGCCCTCCTCCAATACATCCTACACACTGTTGTCGGATTAAGTTTCTTACAGTGGAACTTTAATTATATTATACCTTACTCAAAAACCTTTAATGGCTACTCATTAATTACTGAATAAAGTATAAATTCCTCTATCTGGCATTCAAGGTCATCCATAATTTGTACCCAACAAAGGGCATCACGTCCTCTCATTCTTTGAATCCCACATGGTTTCTAGCTCAGCACATTCATTTATTCATTAGACAAATGTTCACTAAGTACTGGGTGGCAAAACATCTTGCAAGATACTGAAAAACAATGAAAAAATGAAATAATTCTGGCACTCAAGGAATCTACATTCTATTGTATATGTAACAGGGAGATACAACACATACACAAGTAAATAAAATATATGAATGACTATGAGGTCATCTCATGGAAGAAACTGCTAATAACTGGGTGGATTAGGAAAGGTATCATTTTAGAGGAGAGCTTTGAAGAAAGCTAAAGATTCCACAAGGCAGAACTTATTTCTAAAAAGTGTGTTCCAGACATGGCAGACATGTGTAGAAAAGGTACATAGGAAGGATTTGGAATGTTGTACATGGGGGAAAGCTAAGAAGACAGTATGACTGGAAGAGAATAGATAAAGGGAGGTAACCTGAAATAAGGTGGTAAAGGTAAGTGAAAGCTAAATTGTATGTGGAAAGGGAAAGGAGAGGAGGTAACAGGGTGCCGACAAGCTGAAGATTTTATATACATATATAATGTGACATATATATATATATATATATATATATATATATATATATATAAATACACACAGAGATGGAGAGAGAGAGAGTGAGAGAGAGAGAGAGAGAGAGAGGAGAAAGAAAGAGTGCTGGATATAAGGTCAGGAAGACAGGAGTTCAAATCCAGCCCTCAGATACTTTCTAGCTGTATTGTGACCTTAGGCAAATTATTTCCACTGATTCAAACTCAGTTTCCTCATCTGTAAAATGTGGATGAAAATTGTTTCTGTTGTGAGGATCAAATGAGATAACATAAGATGCTTTTCAAACCTTAAAACACTATATAAATACTAGCTACTATATAAATTCTAGTTTTTAATTTTAGGATCAATGGCAAAGCACTGAGGATTTTTAGAGGAATATGGTCAAACCTGTGTTTTATGAAGAGCTAATTCACAGCTGAGGGAAGAATAGTTTTGAGAGAGGAGAAAAGGAAGCAGGAATAGTCTGTCAACTAAGTGGACAGAATCATTTGAGTTCAAATCTGGACTCAGACACTGACTAGCTGTGTGACCCTAGACAAGTCACTTAACCCTGTTTGCCTCAGTTTCTTATCTGTAAAATGAGCTCCTGTAAACCACTCCAGTATCTTTCCCAAGAAAACTTGAAAGGGATCCTGAAGAGAAAGATATGACTGAAAACAACTAAGCAACAACAAAATACTTGTTATGTACCAGTCACTGTGCTTGGGATATATAAGATAAGGCCAGCCCTCAAGGAGGGGTGGGAGGGATGGGGAGATGACACATAAAAGGGAGTTGAAAAGCAGGAGAGGAGAAGAAAGTACCCATATAAGGGTATGGTATGGCTACATGTTATAAAAGCAGGATAGTCAGGACTTGAAAACTGGTTGGATATGGGAAAGGGAAGACTCAAGGATGTCTTCAAGGTGTCAAAGGATAATGTTGTCACCAACAAGTTTGGGTAGGTTCAGAAAAAAGATGCATTTTGGGAGAAATATAATGAGTTTTGTTTCAGACATATTCAATTTGGGAGACCTATGGTATATCGATGTGAAGGTTTTCTAAGTAATATGGGACTGGAGTTGAGGAGAAATATTAGAGGCGGATATAGAGATCTAGGAGTCTTCTACCTAGAGACTATCTCTAGATCAGGGGTGGGGAACTGGCCCCCTAGGTCCTCAAGTGTGGCCATTCGGATTCACTCAGGTCACACTTGAGGACCTAGAAAGTCACATGTGGCTTCGGGGTCACATGTAGCTTCAAGACCTCAGGTTCCTCACCCCTGCAATCCACAAGAGACAATAATTTATGAAGGGAAAGAAAATACAGATAGAGTGCTCTAGATGGATAGAAGGACAGAAAAGAGGAGGAGGAGAAGGAGGAGGATGAGGAAGATGAACAAGTAAAGGAGCCTTGAGGAATGGTCAAGAAAAGTAGGAGGAAAGCCAAGAGAGGAACATCATGGAGGTCAAGGGAAGATGAGTAAATATTGGTTATGTTTAATGGACTGTAGTAGGAGAATTGATTGATGGTAGTAAATCTTCCTCCTTAGTGATGGATTTGATTTTAAGAAACAGCCAAAACTCACTTAGAGGCAAGTCTGGTACATAAGGCAAGTACTCAGGCAGGATAATATAATTTTCCATCCAAAAATAAGCTGTCACTATAAAGAAACAAAAGCAATTTTCTCATATGGTTCACAAATTAATTTGAAGGCAATTCCATAAGAGAATGTCTAAAAGTGTTTAGAGTCAGTGGTGGCATCTTTGGAAAATGGGTAGAGCCTCTCTAAGCAACTACGTTGAAGGGCAATATTCAGTTTGATGCATGAGTTCAAGTTCATTAAAAAAAAACCTGATTCTCATATTTTATGGTCACATTTTATTCAGTATTCATTATGTCTAAAAAGTGCATTAGAATGAAAACACATACCCCCTTACACCCAAATGCAACTACCTTACTTTAAAAAAAAGTCACATACCTTGCAGTTTTGTCTGTATTGTTCTGATTTCTTCTATTTGGCTTTGGTTGATCAAACGAAGGTTCTGATTCTCCAATTCCAGCTAGAAGCACACAGTGTAATTCAGTTCTAATTGGTTAACATTTCTAAAATGAACTTGTAGATTATCATACTTAGATAACATAGGTACTTCATTATTCTCAGCCTAGATCTAAGCAAAGGCAAAAAATGAAGGTCGAGCAATTTATCAGATGAAATTGATCAACACAGATTGTCAACTTAGAAAATTATGGCCTCAACTTCTTTCTTTTTTTTCCCTCAAAGCAGATTTATCTCAGTGATCCAGATAATTGTCCTAACCCTCCACTTGATTGTACCTCTATGAACACGGGCATTTAAAAATTACATTAAATAGTACTTAAAGGATTTTTACCACTTAATTTATCATATAAAGCCAAACATTTTCTGATATTCAGATGTGTAAAACATCAATATCGTATTATATAGTTACAAGTTCTATAATTTGTCTAAATTTTATTTATAATTAACTCATTAGGACGCTGACATTTCCAATGACAACTTGTCATACATAAGTTCAATACTATTATTTTTTCTTAATTCAAGAAAAACCAATGAAATTTAGTTTCTCCTTCACAAATTTACCAAAAGACAGCAGCACCACCAACTGACCAGAATTTTACATTTCATTCAGAATAGTCCCATTTTTCTGTGACTTAGCTCTTTGAAAGAAGCAAAAATGAAAGCTAAATACCTCTTGTAGTTTAACTGTCACCCATTCTTTAATCTTGGCAGCTTTTTCTTCTATTATTCTAGCTTCTTGTATTCTGATTTGTTTCTGAAATCACATTAGCAATTCATCAATGAGATGAAAAAATAAACATTCCAATCTAGGAAGCAACAGAAAGAATTAGACTGAGGAGCCTTGGTTTTGGATTTCCAATTTTGACACTAATCAGGTAACAGACTCTGGATGAGTCATCTGACCTTTCAAAGTCTCTGTTTTTTAAATGGGGATAAAAAATGGAAATAATATTTGCACTACCTACCATCACAGGATTATTGTGGGAGAACATAAACCACAAAATGTGAATTTTGTATCACAAGCCATTTTACTTTGAGCCTCCCCTTATTTGTAGCAGAACAATTATATATTACTGTTTATTAGGAAGGCACTTTTTTGGAGAATGTTAATAACATACTCACAATAATTTCTGGTAGACTGACTTGCAAAATGTTTTTTATCAGTCATCTTAACCAATTCCCTTTTGTCTTGTGTATGTGTGTGTGTGTGTATATATATATATATATATATATATATATATATATGCATATACTTACTTTTATATACATACTTATATAAATATATAAAATACATACACATGTTCATAAATATGTGTGATATAGATCGATGGATATATGCATGTGAATATATGAATATGGTATATGTCGATCTATATCATAAATATGTTTACATATATGCATATGTGTTCATATATGCATGTAGATGTGATATAGATAGATATGAATATACACATGTATATATGTATGTAATGAGGGTGATATGGAGAATTTTTCTGATCTGCTAGATAGAAACAGTTTTCATCGAATGGGGACTGGATTATGGTTCCTTTATGTAGGACCTGTTGTGATCCTTTTCTGAAGGACCTTGTTGAAAGGATACAGCAGTTCCTAACTGGTCACAAGTGATGGATGATGGTATCAAAGCTGACTGATCATAGAGTCAGGAGCAACTGAGAACAAATAGGTCAAATTTCCTTTTTATTTCCAGCAGAGGGTTTGGGGGGGAGAGGGTGGGGATTTCTCTCCTTTCCTCTTCCTTAGCAGCAATGGCAGCAAAGAGGGTAGATGGCCAGAGAAAAAGCATTAGCCTCAAGTCTGGGGCTTTAAATGGGTAAGTAGGTTCTAGAAGGCCTGAAACATCTAGCAATCAACTAAAAACCAAAGGCTACAACTCCAGAGAATGATTAGCATCTCACTGCATCCAGATAAGGATGAAACACACAAACACATATGTATATATGTGTCTCTCATGTGTGTGTGCGTGCATGCGTGTATGTGTGTGTGTTAGATCCGGAAGAAAAAATTCAAGAGAGGAAGAACTAAGAAATATTAAGGACTAGATCCTATATTTTTGAACAAAGGAGTAGGATGGGCTTTCAGACTTCTGCAAGTTTTCTTCTTTGTTTATTATTTTAACCCTCAGCATGTTTCCCTGAAGTGCTTAGTAGTAAAACTTTCACAACACAAGTGAGGATTATATGCTGTTTTAGGACACAGGGCAGAAGAAGAAAATTCTTGGGTCCTCTCCTAAAGGCAAAGCTAGGAAGCTTAGGAAACCCACATAAGGGGGACAGGAAGTGGAATTGAGCCAAGGTCTGGGGTTTTCTGGTAAAAGAAAAATGGGAGTATGTAGCACCACAAAAGCTAAAAACAAAACGAAATGAAACAAAAAAACTGAATGTCAAGTCTATTTTCAAAATAATCCCTTCACTGCCTCCATATTGCCAGGAAAGGCAAAAAGGGAGAAGAGATAGTCAAGAAATAAAAACATATATGACTGTTTCTAGATACAATATGGACTACTCTCACCACAAAATTCAGAAATGAAACCCACCACATTTGAAAGAAAAGAAAACCATTTTGAAAGTTCCTTAAAGAAAGACCAGTTTTGAGAGACATTTAAAAAGTAATACAGAAAAGGAGCAACTTTACTCTTGTAAGTAGTAAAATTTTAAAGTGAGTACACCGAAAAAAATTATCATTCAAATGATATCAATCTTTAATATGATTTTCTTTAAATGCAAACACTAGCAAACACAACCAGTATTGGCATAACAGATGTTCGCTACAAACATAAGTAATGAAGAACATATTCTGTAACCTTTCCAATTTCTTAATGGATCACAGATTTAAAGATGGAAGAGATCTCAGAGGATGGGGCCATAAGGCCATAGCTATAGAGCAGGCTTGCACAACATG
>CM053769.1:159216443-159254735 GCA_028658325.1 Potorous gilbertii | reverse complement strand
GAGGAAATAAGGAAAAACATGTACATATACAGCTATGAAACACATACCAAGGAGATAAGAGGTAATGGGGTGATGGGAGGTCTGGGAAGAGGCTGTACTAGCATCTAAGAGGAACCAGGGAAAACTTCCTATAGAAAGTAGTTCCTGAGATGAGTTATAATTCAGGAAGCAGGTGAAGGAGTACATTTTATAGATGAGTCTCAGCTTGGGAAAATGTCCTGTGAGGACAGACAAGAAGGTCAGTGTGGCTTCATTGTGCAACCTGTGACAGAGAATGACATGTAATAAGGTTGGAAAGGCAGGATGAAGCAAAGTTGTGGAGGGTTTTAAATGCCAACTGGAGCAATAAAAATTATAAAGGATAACTGAAGTTTAATGAATGATGCGATCAGACTTGTGTTTTTATCAGCTGAATTTGGATATGAAAAAGACAAATTACTTCAGTTCTATATTTAAATAGATATTTTAAGGGAGAGTGGAAAAACTTACCTTCTCTGCTAAAAGCTCTCTGATCTTGCTTGCCTGGAGTCTAAATTTCATGAGCTGGGATTCCAAGGCTATGCACCTTTCCTTCCAGTCTACAGTTTCTTCTTGCACCAAAAATTCTGCCATTTTTATTCTAGAAAGAAAGAAGGATTCAGACAGACGGTAAATACCTCTTAAGATTCAGGAAAATTTAGTATCTAGTCACTACAGAAGTATTACTCCCATGGTAACTGACTGACATTCCACAACTGAAAGTAGTATCTTAACAGACGGACTTATACAATACACATACGTGTATGTGTGTACATATTCTAGCCATTGTATGATGAGAAACTGGGTCATTCGATGAATTAAAACATTATGGTTTTGAATGTTGAAATATATTCTATGACTCACTGTGTTCAAATAGAAACAAGTGGAAAAGATTCCAGTTTCAGTCCTAGCTCCATCATTGTTTTGGGGATCTTAGCAAAATCACTTGATATCACCGAGTCTGTCTTCCCATTTCAAAATGGAAAGAATGCTTTAGTTATCTACATCATGCTCTTCTTGTTTAATTGTGTCTAACTTTTTATGGTCCCATTTGAGGTTTTTTTTTTAGCAAAGATACTGGAATGGTTTGCCATTTCCTTCTCCAGCTCATTTGACAGATGAGGAAACTGAGGCAAATAGGGTGAAGTGACATGTCCAGGATCACACAGCTAGTTAAGTGTTTGAGGTCAGATTTGAACTTCCTAACTCCAGGTCCAGCACTCGATGCACTGCTCCATCTAACTGCCTTAGCTCTATCATAGGGTTGTTAAAAACAAATCAGACCACATATCTGAAAACATTTTGGAAGCATAAAGAGCACATTTGGATGCTAAATATTATTTTAGCTTAGTCTTACCAATCAATTTATTAAAAAAAAATCAGCCTATCATTTTTACCACCTAGACTTAAACTAATCCCTCTAAGATCTTCTAATATCATAGTTAGAGAAACAATCCTAGTTTCAGTAAGCATCAATAACACAAAGCAGGACTGTATTTGTGCTGAGGGTCAAGGTTTGGGTTTAAATTAAAATTTTTACTTGCCCATATTCTTCATTAGTTAGGCATAACCTAATGCTTACGAGCCTAGTCTCTAAGTATATTCAAATATCTATGACTGGTGCAATTATTAACAACTTATAATAATGTTGCCCAGTTATTTTAAACTTGGGATCATGAACATTATCAAAATCCAGACTGTAAAATTAACCGTTCTACTCAATATAGCTCAAATCTTGGAAGGTATGCTATAGAGGAGAAAGGTTGAGACTAAACAACTTGTGTGTCACCAAATGGTTTTGAGATCCTTAAAAATGAGACAGCTAGGTGACTCAGTGGACAGGGCACCGGGTCCGGAATCATGAAGACCTGAGTTCAAACATGGCCTCCAACACTCAGTAGCTACGAGCCCATGGGCAAGTCACTTAGCCTCTGTTTGCCTAATCTACTGGAGAAGGAAATGGCAAACCACTCCAGTATCTTTGCCATGAAAGTCCATCAAACACAACTGAACAAACACACAAAATTATTACTTGATTTTTAGGGTAGCCTTATACTCCCCCAGAGTATAAGTTAGAAACAATTCTTTAAGATGATTTTTATTTTCCTTCAGTTTAATATTAATTGCCTAATGCATACCCTGCCCTGTGTTAGGTGCTAGATAAACAAAGAAAAAGAAAAAAAATTCCCTGCCCTCACGGAACTGCCAGTCTACCTATATTTAATCAGTTTGTTCATAGGAAGAAAGACAGCTATGGGTAGCCATCAACAAGTTTTCCTTTCTATTAAATTGGGGATAATTATCCTTACACTACTTGCCTCAACAAATAGTTGCTAAGAAAGCATTTTGCAAACTTCACAATGCTATAGGAACAGGAGCTTTTATTATTATGGAAATGTAAATTATATTCATATACAGTACTAACTTTAAATTGATAAAAATAAACATGAAGAGCATAATTCCTTGAAGAACCTGGGCCCATCAAGAAGTCCAAACCACAATACAAATATTTCAGAGTCCTAAGAAAAATTTTTATTTAGAAATATAATACCCTAAATGCTTACAAAGAGAAATAATGGAAAAATATCCTTTTAAAAAGTTTTTATCTCCTAGCCCTCATAATATTTTTTGCCACTTTTATACTCCCAATACTCTTGTCCAACGAAGTTTACCCATTATCCAAAGGATAAATGACTAAAGGCTATAAACAGGCAGTTCTCAAAAGGAAGAAATTAAAGGTATCTATAATTATATAAAACTATTACAAATCATTAATAATTAGAGAGACACAAACTGAAACCTCTCTGAAGTTTGACGTAATGTCTTGGCAAAGATAACAATAAGGAAAAAATGGTCACAGTTGTAGGGGCTATGTAAAAACTGACACTCTAATGTCCTGTGAGGAGAGCTATGGACTGTTCCAGCCATCTCAGAAAGCCATTTGTAATCATGCCCCCAAAGTCACTAACCTGTGCATATATTTTGACTCAGCAATGTAACTGATGGGCCTATAAGTCAAAGAGATCAAAGAAAAAAGAAAAGAACCCAAAGATATAAAATATTTATAGTAGCTCCTCAAGAATGGTAAATAATTGGAAATTGAAGGGACACCCATCAATTGGTGAATGGTTGAACAAATTATGGTCTATGATAAGAAATGATGGGGAAACCTGGGAAGTCTTCTATGAACTGATGCAGAATAAAGTGGACAGAACAAATACCAATGCAGAACCAAATTCTTCAACAACAACAACATAGTAAAGAAAAACGACTTTGGAAGACCCAAGAGCCTTGATCAATGTTTAGCCACGATTACAGATGACTGATGATGATACATGTTATCCACATCCTGACAGGAAGGTGATGGACTCAAAGTGTAGAATGAAAGACTCATGTCCAACATTGGACACAGCCAATGTGGGAATTTGTTTTGTTTATCTAGTCAATCAATTGACAAGCATTTAAGTGCCTGTTAAGTGCCAGGAACTATGCTTAGGGTGAGGACACAGAGAGAAGCAAAAAATAGTGCCTCCTTACAAGGAGCTTACAGTCTAATGTGGGAGATAACGTACAAACACCTACATATAAACAAGATATATACAGGATAAACTGGAGTTAAGCGACAGAGGAAAGATATTAGCATTAATGGGGATCAGGAAAGGCTTCTTGCAGAAGGTGGGATTTTAGCTGAGACTTGAAGGAAACCAGTAGGTGGAAATTAGGAAAAAGAGAGATCAAGACATGGGGGACAGCCAGTGAAAGTTCACAGAGTAGAGAGATGGAGTATTGTGTTTGAGGAACAGCAAGAATGACATCTATGACTGGATTGCAGAGTATGTGAGGGGTAATAAAATATAAGATGACTAGAAAGGTGGGAAGATGCCAAGTTATGAACATGCATATTTATTATAAGAACTTTATTTTTTGGTTTTTTAAAGGAAAAGGAGTTTAAAAATTAGTAATAGAAAGGCTTATTAAAACATTTCTTTTAAAATATATAGAGGAGAACAAAAGGATGGCAAGAAGGAAATATAAACCAGGACTTTTGAATGTCACAGATGAATTTATTACACGCATAGAATAAAAATCAAACTCTACATAATAAAAATTCATGTTTTCAAGCATGATCTTTTCTGTTCTATTTCAAATATGGAATTCATCTTATTGATTTTCATTAAGTTCAGAATAAAAAATAACAAAATTCTTAAAAGAATCTCAATTTATCCTCTTGACTAATCTCCATTTTAATTTCTCATTTTAATTATCTATTCACTCAAAGACCTATTAACAACAAATAATAACAACGAAAATCTGATTTCCTGGCATGTCATTTGTGAACAAGTCAGTCCTAATGTTAATATTATAACATAACTGTGAACAGCAATTTAATATAATAGCACACTACTAGCATTTAGGCAAAAAAAAAATGTTGCCTTCACACTGGGGATTTTTTCCTCTGGTCCAATAATTGCATCACTGGGTCGTGCATCATTCATGGTTATTACAACATCAGAATAAACAATTAGTTTATATCGCAGTTTTAATAAATGCTACACATATTTATTCAGTGAGGTGATCAACACTGGAGTTTTCCCTTGCTAGCTTGGAGAATTCCATTGTTAACCTTCAGCCATGACACTTAGATAAAGTAATGAAAATGAAATACTTTTTATCTTATCCAAGTCACTTAACTATGCAGATGAAACCATAAATACATTTAGAAACTTAGATTCCTTTCATCCTTCAAAATGCAGCTCAAGTAACACCTTTTATTGGAAGTCATTTCTGATCTCTCCAAAACCTAATAGCTTCCTTCCCAAATTACTTTGCATTGAAATATGTGTGTGTATAAAATTATGCATTATGCAACACTATCATGTATATACACATGTGGGCATATACATGTATATATGTAAATAGATATATGTTTTTATGCACATGTACATATGTGTGTATATTTATATATTTTAAAACAAGCCCCTGCTTTCAAGGAGCTTACTTGCTGAAAGATGACACATATAGAAAGTTTCAATTACAAGCCAGATGAAAAGATCCATTGGTTCATTGGGTACAGAAAATAAGCAGATTGTAATACATCTTCTTTAATGTCGTTTCCATTGATAAAACCCTATTTATTTCTATAGTTCAACACAGGCTGACAATGGCAAGGGCTCTGGCACAAGAAGTTCTTGTCTGGGTCTTCTTTGATTACTTGGGAGGGGAACAGAAGAAAGGAAGGATGAGGCAGATGACAGGTGGGATGTATGTAAGGGTGGCTTCCCTTGAGGATGGCTGGTAGCAGGATTGGTGGTCTGGAAGGCACTGTCTTCTGGGAGCTATTGGGTTTACCTACCTGCAGCAGCTGGTCTGAATTAATACCTGTTGTTTGATAGTCTACATTACGGTGACAGAAGACTGCCGACCTATTTAGTGCACACACACACACACACACACACACACACACGCATGCACACATTCCATTCTCTGTTCCTTTGCTTTGAAGGATTGTTGAGAATTGTTGACCCTGCTTTTGACCAAGACCAACTCTGCTACGTGTGTTTGTGACCTCACTCTTCCCAGACTACACTTAGGGCTTACTCTTTTATATGCCCTCTCTCTAATCTTCAGTTGTGCTTTATCCACTAGCTCCTTCTCTCCTGCTCACTTCCCCCCCAAAAATAAAACAAACAAAAACTCTGATGACCCAGCCATTCTCTCAAGCAGTCATGTTACATTTTATGAGCCAAATTCTTAGAACAGGCTGCCTATGCTGGTTGGACCCACTTCCTCACTTCTCACTCACTTCTTAATTCTTCACAATCTACAAGGAAACTAGACTGTTTTCCAGTGTCACTAAAGGATTTCTCACTATCTCCAGTGTTTGACCTTCATGTCTGCCTTTTCCTCCTCCAGTCTTGCAACTAAGACTGTGTATTGAACATCTACAATGCATCATCCCATAGAGATGTCTCAAACTAAATTCATTATCTTTCCCTCCAAACCTTCCCCTCTTTCTAACTTCCCTGCTACTACTGGGGATACTACCATTTCCCCAGTCCCCCAGGCTCATAACACAGATGTTACCCTCAATTCTTTACTCCCACTCACTGCTCTACACCCATCTTATCCAATTTGTTGCCAAGCTCTGTCCATTCTACCTTCATGACATCTCTTATATATGTTCCTTTGTCCCTTCTTTCACAGCTGCCATCCTAATGCAGACCCTCATTATCTTACACCTGGACTGCTGCAATAGTTACTTGGTTGGTCTCCCTGCTTTGAGCCTCTCCCCACTCCAGCTCATCCTCCACTCCGCTGAAATAATATTTGTAAGTGCTTAGCACAGTGGCAAGCACATAGTGGTTGCTTTGAAAATATTCTCTTCCTTTCCTTCTTCCCTCAACTGCCAGAGAGATCTTCTTAAAGTGCCGGTCTGCCCACATCACCTTCTTATTCAGTAAACTCCAATGGCTTCCAGTTACCTCTAGGATAAAATATAAAATCCACTGTTTGGCTATTAAAGCCCTTCCTTTTTTCAGTTTTCTTATACTTTACTCTCTTTCATATATTTTATGATCCCAAAACATTGGCTTCCTTGCTCTTCCTGGCACACAACACAGGACACTAGGCCTCTTCACTAAATGCCCTCCATGCTTGGAATGACCTCCCTACTTACCTCTACTTCTTGGCTTTTCTGGCTTCCTTCAAATCTCAATTCAAATCCCGCTTTCTACCAGAGACCTCACCTAGTCTCCCTTGATGCTGTCCCTTTCCTCTGCAATTACCTTTAATTCACTCACATTCTCTCTCTCTCTCTGTACATATATATATATATATATATATATATATATATATATATATATATATATATATATGTATATATGCGCACGTGTGTATATATATATATATATATACATATGTTTCTTGTGTATATATAGTTGTGTGTTTTTCCTCCATTAGAATGTTTGCTCCTTTAGGGCAAGGACTGCCTCTGCATTTATTTGTATACTTAACGTAGTACCTGGCACCTAGTAAAGTATTTAAGCAATGACTATTGACTTCATTTCTGTATATTCTCTCTTTCTTGGGTTTTTGTGACAATGCTCTTTCTGACTGCTTCTCATCATTTTCCTTTGTGGGACTGTCAACCATGTTCTGCCCAGTAAGCACTGGTTCACAACAGGGCTCTATCTGAGAGCTTTTTCTTTTCTCTCTCTCCAATTCTTTCTCCAGGATCTCACTAACTTTCATGGATTTAAGAATCCTCCTTACACGGATATTGCCTGATTATATACATCTAGCCTTCATAGCTCTCCTGAACTCTAGTCCCACATCACCAACTGTCTATGGAGTATCTCTACCTCGATGTCCCATAAGTATCTTTAAAATGATATTCTAAAATAAGATTATCTTTCCCTCTAAACCCACCCTACTTCTTTATTTTTGTGGAGGGTACCTCTCTAGTCCACCAGGTTTGGAATCTGTCATATAAATTCTTCCCATTCCCTAAGTCTATGTATCTAATCAGTTGCCAACTTATTGATTTTAACTAGACAACTCTCCAATCCCTTTACTTCACTCACAGTCACCATCCTAGTTCAACTCCTTCTCACTTCCACCCTGGACTACTGCTGTAGCCGTCTAAATGTTCTCCCTGCCTCCATTTTCTTCCCTATCCAATACATCTTCCACATAGCTGCCTCATGTATAGTTGTAAAGCACAGGTCTAACTCTGGGCTCAAAATGCATCAGCACCTTCTTATTGCCTAGAGATTTAAAGCTATTCATAATCTAGTTCCAATCTATTTTTCTAGACTTACTTTGCATTATTCCCCCTCATGTACTCTGAACTCTACATTACAGCCAACTTGTTCCATTATTGTATCCCATATACAACATTCCTCTGCTTCTTTTCTCTGGGCCTCTTTGCATAGGCTGACCCTTTCCCAATCTCACCAGTTGTTAATTCTATTCTTGCCTCACCTGAAATAATTTTGTATGTTTTACATACACACACACACATGAACTTAGCTTATTTTGTATGAATTTACTTAGCTGTGGATGTTATGCTCAATAGAATATAAGCTCCTGGAGGGTAGAACTCTTCCATTTTTGTCTTTGCATCTCCAGTGCTTAACACAGCACACAGCAGTTGCCAAATAAATGTTTATGGGATTGAACTGATTTTTTTTCACCTTTGTCATCTATGATGTTATATTCATTTTATTAAATTTTATTTGTACCCCTAAATATAAGGGTTTCCACCAAAGTTGACTCCTTGTTTCTTTTTTCTCTATATACTCTCTCTCTTCCTTGATGATCTTCCCTCCTGTAACTCCAATCATAATCTTTGGATGGAAAACTTTCAAATTTCTGTCCCCGACCTCTCTAGGGACCTCCAGACCCTCATTTCTAGATGGCTCTACTTGTTCATCTCTCTAGGGAATGTTCAAGATGCAATTCATTGCCTTCTTCCTCAAAAAACCAAAAGAAAAACCTGTTTCTCTTCCTATTTCTGTTAATAACATTCACCATTTTCCTAACCACTCAAATCTGAAAACTTCCAAGTATTTTTTCACAAAATCATATAATCTCATAATTAGGAAGCATCTCCAAGACCAGGTAGACAAACCTGTACCTAACAAGGCCCTTCTACAACACATCTAATAAGAAGTCATCCAGCCTTTGCCCCAGTATCTCCAAAGAGGTCAAACACACAACCTCCCAAGGGAGCTCAATCCATTCTAGGACATTTCGAAGTACACTGAGAAAGAACACTGAGCCAAGATCTGCCCATCTGCAAATTCTACCTGTTCTGTTCTAATCACTCTTCAGTGACTATCCTCTTTCCCATCAGGAACTCTGTGCTTCTCTTAATGCAGGCTCAGTTCCCATTAGTTTTTTCACTTATTGTATTGCTGAGTCATATATTTAGCAGTCCATTAAACTCACCAGGCCTCGTTTTGATATTTTAATCATTTACTAAATTCTACTTTGGCAACTTTTCTTACACAGGCCTCCTTTCTATATTCTCTTTCCATCACCACTAACTCAGCGCAGGCTCTTGTTACAACTTGCTTAGAAAATTGTAACGGCTTCCTCATCTCAAGCATCTCCCCTCCTTCAACTAATCTATCTTACATACCACTATGAAATTAATATTCCTGAACAGCTGTGATCATACTACTCTCCTACTCAAAGAATTTTAATAGTTTCCCATTGTTTATGGAATACTCTTAACTCCAGCCAGGTGGTGGTGGACAGAATGTTAGGTTTGGAGTTAGGAAACCTGGAATTCCATCCTGTCTCAAGCATTTACTATCTGTTTGAACCTGGGCAAGTCACTTAAACTCTCTGCCTCAGTTTCCTCATCTGTAAAATGAAGGGATTGGACTTGATGTTATATGAATTCCCTTCCATGTCTAACATATAATCCTACAATCTTCAGCCGAGCATTCAAGGCCCTCTTTGAACTAGACTTAGCCTGGTCTTTGAGTCTTAACTCATTATATTAACATATCACTCCACCAGAAAACCTGCTGGTTCCCTAACATGGTCCATGCTTTCCTACCTCTGCTCCTTTGTTCACAACTTTCATTAAGCTCAAAAGGGCCTCTCCTCCACTCTTACCTCCTAGTGTTGGTCATCCTTCAAGACCAGTTTAAAGGCCATCTCTTTCATAAATCCTTCTCTGGTGTGCCCAGCCAGAAGTGATCTCATCTTCCCCTGAACACTCATAGTACTTAGTTCTTCACACTATTCTGAACAATGCTTGTGTATATAACTTATTTCCTCTCCTCAGTGCTTTTCCCAAAAACATGTTTGCTAATATGCTAATTTTTACTTAATAAAAAATAAGCAATTTTGAAAACTTCCAAATAATTTATTTTGAACTACTTTAGGATTCAAGAAAGACAAGAAAAAAAATTCCTACTCATGAGTAATGATGAAATACAACTAAATTTCAAGCATAGAGAACATTATCACATGACTGGATTCTGCTATCAGTAAGTGAACAAATAATTTATTAATTTATTAGTAACACCGTGTTAAGTGCTGGGGATACAGAGAAAGAGTAAAATTTCAGTCCCTGCTTCCAGTCCCTGCTCTCAAGAAGTTCTTAGTTTAATAAGACAAAGTAAAAAGAATTGTTGGTAAACAAGACATACAGGATAAAGTAAATGATAAAGGGAATCAAGCAGCATTTCTGGCAGGCAGTGGATGAGATTTTAGCTGAGGTTGAAAGGAAGTCAGGCAGAGATGAAAAGACTTGGTGGAAGAAGGTATGAGCCAGTTTGTAACTATGTCAGGAGGAATAGGGGAATACTTATTTGAAACCGGTGAGACATTCTCTTTCCATCTGGAGTCAATTTTAATTAAGATATATATATGTATATATATAAAACGTCTTGGCAGATAACTTTTGACAAGTCTGGGGCTGTGCATATTGGAACACAGGCACACACCAACTGAAAGAAAAAAAAAAGCCTGCCTTTGCTAGATTTTGACACTCTGAGGACGTGAGTGGTATACTACCAATATTTGAACACTTAAAAAATTGGGTGGTTAGCCATCCAGTTGTAACCATAGACAATATGGCCGCTTGGTCACCTGATTTGACCATTATCTGTCCTAATGTTACACTGACTGGTTAGTTACAGTGTACCTATGATGTAGAGATCATTACAGCTCTTTCCTTGTTCAGTGATTCTTTGTGACCCCATTTGGGGTTTTTTTGGTAGAGATAATGGAGTGGTTTGCCATATCCTACTCCAGCTCATTTGGCAGATGAGGAACCTGAGGCAAACAGGATGAAGTAACTTGCCCAGTGTCACACAGCTAGTAAGTTTCTGAGGTCAGATTTGAACTCAGGAAAATAAGTCTTCCTGACTCCAGGTCTGGTACTCTTTCCACTATGTCACCTAGCTGCCCCTATTAAAGCACTAATAGGTAACCATAAAGAGTCAAGAGTGAATGCCAGTACTCTTATTTTTAGTATCCATTACTATACTTAATTGCTCAGCTATAACTGCTGTGACCATTTGCTATATAAATAGTTTAAAGCATTTTAAATTTGAAAATAACTTTGTGGTGGAATTCCAGTGATTGATATTACTTAGCTTCAGATTTTACAAACATCTCCAGGGACCTTTGGAAATATTTACTGACATAATATAAATTGTTTACAATTGTGGAGTGAATGATTTTTTTTCTTTCAATCTCTACTTCCTGTTTCTCTCCCAAATTCCCCAAAAGGAAAAGAGAAAGAAAAATAGAGTTCATCTACTGAAGTTTACTCTATCTAAATTTGCAGTCTGTGTATCTCTGATCTCTATGTAGTCCTCAAACACGTTCATTTCCCCCTAAAACAGAAGAGATATCTGTTTGACTATTTTACTTAAAGAAATCTTTCCTATGTCTACCGCCTATTTCAGTTTTAATTTGAAGTGGATGGAGGTGGAAAAGGATTGGTCAAAAATATTGAGTAGTTTATTACATTTATTTTTCTTTTAATATATTTTGGTTATTACTTTGTTTTATATATGTTTGTGGGTGCATATATATGTAGACATATATAGATATTTCTTTTTAGATCTATAAAATATAGTCATTTTGAACATTCACAGTATTTCTGGGGAAAGTATTCTGCACTGTCATTTTGCGATGGTTCAGCACTGGAAGAGAACTAGTAACCTTAAAATTACAGTTTGTAGCAGTTTCAGTTAATGTTTTCTTAAAGTTTTAACATTTTCTCCTGAAATCTTAGTGGGTGGAACAAGAAACACAGTGACATAAGCGCTAGGTTCTGCGTGGTTAACTTTACAAGCTAGGGCGAACTTCTAAAATGCGCACGGTTGCTATGCAAGGTATAAATTGCCTAATTCTTCCCTCCGGGAAAGTTTCAGTCCCCTGACGGTCCCCAAAGGCCCCTCTCCCCTCATCCCCCCACTCCCCCATCCCCGCACACACCCACAGGAGTTCGGGGAGTAACGAAAAGCCATAGGACGTCCGAGTCGGCAGGAGACCCCTGGCTACATAGAGCGCCTTGTGCCCACTTGGGAGGCAGGGGAGGAGAATTATTTTAATTCATCAAATCAAGGAGAGCATGGCAAGTGGAGCTCGCAGTCCGGGAGCCAAGCCCCCAAGACGCGCTCGCACGGATCAGTGCCCCTTCGGGCTGGCGGGCATCGGGGAAGTAAAGGCACAACATGGAAAGAGGATGGGGATGGAGTATCAGGAGCGGAGGCCGAGGGCTGTTCCATGCCCTCGCCCAGGGCCTCCAGGGGCTCCCCTACCGCTCTACCCGCCCCCCCCTTCCCTGCCCAGGGTGGAGCTGCAGCCTGTCCCCTAGGAGGACTGTCTGGCCCTCGATCTTGGAGAGGGGACACTCCTGGCCAGACTGGGGACCCAAGGGGGCGCAGAGAAGTCAGAACTTTGCCACCGACCTACCTGTGCTGCTGCTCTTCGGGGTGCGGCAGAGGCAGAGACAGCGGCAGCCGAGCCCGGGCTGCTGCTGGTCCCGGGGCTGCCCCGGCTGTCCGTGCCCCGTTCTCTTCCAACCCACCCACTTCAAGAGTCAGGAGGGGGCGGGTCGCCGCCACTGTGCTGACGGACGTCCGTAGAGGCCAATGAGAGACTGGGGCCGGTCCCTCGCGTCATCGGAGGGGCGTGGTCAAGGCGACCCTTCCCCACCTCCCCTGTTCCACCCGTGGTCCCAAGCCCCCCTAATCTGGTGGCCTGGATTTCCCAGCCCTTTCCAAGATTCTGCCTGTCTTACTGCAGTCTCGGGTCCGAATTCTGGACAGGGGCTTTCAGACCTGTTGATAAACCGTAGCCCAAACCACTAAGTCAGGCAAGTCCCTTTGCTCAGTTTACACAACTGGCAAATGGGAATAACAGGGTTTTCCCTTCTGTGGGGGATTTCTGAGTTTGCCTTGTCTCAAGTACGCACAGCAAGCGCGAAGGGGATAAAAGATTGCGAAACAATGAGCGCCTCCAAGGAAGGGCAAACTTACTACTAGGGAAAAGACCAGCGAGCCGGTATTGGCCGTTCCTATTTCTTCCAGATGAGCACCAATTTAGAGCCAGTTCCACGCAACCCCCACACATCAAATTCTTCCTGCCTTTTGTGGGAGCTGCTGATGCACAGCATATGCCATGCTGTCTCCAAGCTGCCTCCCAAGCAAGCAAGCCCTCTTGGCCCTGTTTTATAGAGAAGGCAGGAGTTAAATAAACAGAATTTAAGTAACTTACACCAAGTTACTAGGTCAGTAATGACCAAGCACGAAGAGAATCCTTACATACATACAGTAAAATCGCTTCCATATTGGAGACTGTGGATGAAGTGAGTTAGAAAGCTTTTAAAGCAAGTCATTTATCACCTCAAGATTCAGGATCGGTTTACTTAACTTCTGAAAAAGTACTCAAAAAATTCTTTTCTGATTGTGACAGAGTTCAGTAGCACGGAGTCTGCCTGTGCCAGCCCTAACACAAAGTGAATTTTACGTTGTTGCAGCAGCAGATCCAAAATCTGTCAGCTGTCAGAGGTTTAAAAAAACCTCTTTAATTAAAATGATGATGAAAGAAGACAGGATACTGGCCGCCTGATTTCATTCCTGTGGGCATTCCACCATTGGTGCAGATCCCAACCCATCCACACCTTCTCATCCTCTGAAGGATCCCATCCATTGACTGCCATCAATCCCTTTTACAGGAGCTACCTCACATCCTGCCCCAGTCATCGTCACCAATAGACTGCAGATGAATTACACTCACTGTATATCGCTCCAACATAGGATATCAGACAATTTTTTCAAGTAAAGCTAGATATAAAAACCATTGTGGAAGAGAGACTACTGTTGTGGTGAATTAAGAGCTTTGGTAATAATGAGCTTTTTCCCAAGAAGCAACAGCAGTTTAGGCACCCTGTAGGAGACTAGATTTAAGGTGGAAGGGACCTTTAATAAAGATTGGGTGTTCTAACCCTTCATTTTAGGATGAGGAAAATGAGACTTCACAGAGATTAAGTGGTTTGTCCAAAATCATACAGTTAGTATGTAGTGGAACTCATATTAAATATTAAGTCTTTTGATTTCTAGTCCACTTTCCCACCACCCTGCTCTTGCACAATGACCTGCACATGGATTTCATTCGATACAAGCGGCTACTTGCTCCATGGGTATACTCTGCAATTCACTTTTGCCTTGGTGAAAAGGTTGGGCTAAATGGTGGCTGAGATCTCTTTCAATTCTCAAATTCCATGACCCTGATTCTCATCCTCTGCATCCTTTGATACATCTTTCATAAAGAACACTGCCAATATATTAGACACCTTTCTTCTTGTTCCTTTGGTGACATATGTGTCCCATTATAGTATTTTAGTTTTCCATACTTTGTCTCCCTTTATACATAACTGGTCCATCTTCCTTTCCCATGATATATTTCCTTGATAATGTCTTTTTAATGTTTTAATATTAATTTTTTTTGGTTTTGTCCTCAGTCATGTCCCATTAACCTCTTCTCTGAACATAGTGAACTCTTGTAACATCATCTACCTCAGATATCCTGTCATCTATCCCCAACTGCTGTATGTACATACTCTTCTCAGTTGGAACACCATGGTTCTGATTAGAATCCAGAGATTATCCGTGTCTCCAATCTGTGTCTGGCTCCAGATCATACACTTATCCCCTCTGGACATCTTCTTATTCGCCCTGCTGCATGACCTGTAAGACCCCTTCCCTTCCTTAAACCTCCACCCTCACTTTCCAATTCTTTCTCTGGAAGGAGTAATCAAAGATATGCTACTGTTGCTTCTAGAAACAGACATGACTGCCAATTGCCATGTGGCTACACTTACTATTTCTGTGACAAAAATTCCCTTCCCTGGCTACCAGCCTTTATGTGTGTTGTCTCCTCCATTAGAAAGGAAACTCCCAGGGTAGCTAGTGGGCCCAGTGGATAAAGCACTAGACCTGGAATCAAGAGGACTTGAGCTCAAATCTGGCCTCAGACATTTGACACTTAGTCAAGTCACTTAACTCTACCTGGGTTGTCACTTAACTCTACCTCACACACAATAAAAGGGTAAACTCCTCAAAGGCAGAGAGTGTTTTACTTTAGTGTTTATTTCCCCATCACCTAATACTGTGTCTGAAACTGCTGCTGAATAAAGATTCTTTCAAAGCAAATGTTTAAGCAAAGATCCTCTGTTTGATGGTGTATATCACACGATCCATGAGCCTTTTGTTCCTCTTTTTGCCCACAAGTCATTGTTGGTAATATGTTGCAGCCTGTTTTCCTCCACCATGAATCTTTCTATCACTGTGCTATTTGAATCAATTGAAATTTTGACTCTTCATCATAGTGTTAGCAAATTTGTAGCCATATAATATCACTGGAAAAATATTGAAGAGAAATACTCTTGGAGAATTGCAATTTCCCAAATGGAATCAGTATCAAGAGAGACTTGATTCTAAATTCTGCCTCTGACACTTTCTAGAAGAATGGCCCTGGACAAGTCATTTAACCTAAACTGGAAAATGAAGATAAGAATCATCTATGTCTGGGAGCTCCACCCTCAAAGGCCTCTAGCTCTAAAAGATTGGTTTTATCTTCAGAACCTAACCCTAGAGGGATTAGTTTCCAGGTAGGTAGATCATGAATGTCCCTGCACAGGAATAAAACACCAGGGAAATCTCTGAATAAGGCACAGGTATGGTTCATGTTTCACCTGCAAAGGAATTCAATGTACAGTATGGTTTCAGGTATAGGACAGCTTTTTTTTTTTCTTTTTACTTCAGAAAATGCATAAACACAAAGAGATCACAGGACCATGTTAGGCCCCCTAGTCTACCCCGCCCAGGGACCATTACCTTCAAAATCAAATATAAAATCTTGACTTTTAAAGCCCTTTATAACTTGACCCTCTTCTACCTTTCCAATCTTTTACATCTTGTTCTGCCCTCACCTCTCCCCATATGCCCTAGATTTCTGTGTTCCAGGGACAATGGCTTCTTTGTGTTCATCAAACAAGATAATCGACCTCCTGGCTCTAGGCATTTTCACTGACTGTCCCTCATTTCCTAGAATTCTCTCCCTCCTCCTCTCTGCCTCCTGGTGTACTTCAAGGTCCAGCGGTCATGAAGGCAGTTGAAGCAGACCCTGTGGAACACTTAGAGTTTGGCCAAACATCAAAGACGCCAAGGTCATCTATCGCATCTGGGCCATTGCTCGTCATCTTGACTTCTGTATTGCCCTTGGACTTTTGTGACTCTGGAAGAGAGAGTAAGGCTGACAACTTTGTGCAACTCTGCCTCACTTAACTCCAATTCACTCCCAAGTCAAGAAGACATCATCCCTCAATGTCCCTGGTCCTCTTCAGAAATACAGAACCAACAATAACAATAAGTCCCAATTAAAATCCCTCTTTCTACAAGAAGCCTTTCCTGATATCATTTAATTCTAGTGTCTTCCTTCTCTTGATTATGTCCAGTTTATCTTGTTTTATCCTGTTTGCACACAGTTATTCACATCGTGTCTCCCTTATCAAACCATGAGCTCCTTGAGAGCAAGGACTCTGCCTGTTTTTGTACCTTTTGTTATATTCTCAAGGCTTAGCACAAAGCTTGGTATGTGGCAGGCACTTAAAAAATGCTTTTTCAGTGATATAAACAAATACAGGAAATATAAAATACTCAAGTATGTAGTTACACGATCTCTGCCTGAAACACACACACACAAAATAAAACAAAACACTTTACACTGAACAAAAATACTCCCTGTTAGCCTACCCTGTCTGAACAACTCATAGCAATATCATGAGAGGTTGGCAAGATCTAGCTCTTCTGACCCATCATGGCATGATTTTAGTCTTTTAGCTGCAGGGCAATCCTGCTATGAGTTATATTCCTCGTCTGAGAAGAATGTTGTTAAGGAAATCTCCCCCTCTGGGCAGCTAGTGCTTTACTCTTGAACTCAGAAACTGAGGAACTCAAGATTATCCATGAAGTAATCCCAGGGCTGGAAACATCCTTTCTCAAGATCAGTAACATATGACCTGTATTCAGAAAAGGAAATGGAAAGACAAAAAGAAGGCAGCCAGAAGTTCCGACTCTATGACTTTCCTGTCTTGGGCTCACTTGGGCAAGCTTGTATTGTTGCCCACCATTGCCGTGTGCTTCTCCTATGTGATGCTATTTTGTATTCCTTTTTCTCCCCTCTGCTATATATGGTTAAATTGATTTTTTTCCCCAAATAACTTTAGGTGTCACTGAGGAGGTTTTTAGGATTTGAAGATTCAACATAATTATTACCAGATCATCTATGAATGGAAGCATTTGGGGAACTTAGCCATTGATAAGGGATATGTTACTATTTGACTCTGAAATAGGCATCTCTGTGACACTGGCCAATACCACAAGTGAGCAAATATCTTCCTTTTTTATGTTTTGTTGAATGTTAATACTTTGTAGGTCATTAAATCAAGTCCATAGTCATGATTATGCCATTTGACTATTTCAGCTCTTTCTCTGAGAATGCATAGCATTTTTCATTGTAAGTCCTTCAGAGTTGTCTTAGATCATTGTCATTCTAAGTCATTCATAGCTGATCATCTTACAATACTGTCTTTACTTTGAACACAGTACATTTCACTTTGCATCAGCTCATGTAAGTCTTTCCAAGTTTTTCTGAGAGCATTCTGCTCATCATTTCTTAGAGCACAATAGTATTCAATCCTAATCATATACCACAATTTGTTCAGTCAATTCCCAATTGATGCACATCCCTTCAGTTTCCAATTCTCTGCCCCCCAAAAAAGAACTACTATAGATATTTTTGTAAATATAGACCCTTTTCCTTTCTGGGTTTTTTTTTTATCTCTTTTGGGATACAGACCTAGTCATGGTATTGCTTGGTCAAAGGGCATGCATAGTTTTGCGATCCTTTGAGCATAGTTCCAAATTACTCTACAAAATAGTTGAATCAGTTCAGTATTAATGTAACAATGCATTAATATCTCATTTTCCCCACATTCCCTCCACCATTTGTCATTTTCTTTTTCTGTCCTATTAGCCAATCTGACAGGTATGAGGTAGTACCTCAGAATTGTTTTAATTTGCATTTCTCCGTTCAATAGTGAGTTAGAACATTTTTTTCATTTGAATATAGATAGCTTTGATTGCTTCCTCTGAAAACCTTTGATATCTTTTGATCATTTATCAATTGAGGAATGATTCTTATTTTTATAAATTTGTCTCAGTTCTCTACATGCTTGAGAAATGGGGATTTATCAGAGAAACTTGCTTCAAAATTTTTTTCACAGTTACTATTGCTTATTGTATCTCCCTCTATTCTATCCCCACATTTATTCTACTTTCCCTCTTCTTTCACCCTGTTCCTCCTCAAAAATGCTTTGCTTCTGACTATCCCCTCCCCAATCTGCCCTGCTTTCTATCACTCCCTCTTGTCTTCTTCCTTTTCCCTCCTACTTTCCTATAGAGTAAAATAGATTTATATGCCCAATTGAACAGGTATGTTATTCCCTCTTTGAGTCAATTCTGATGAGAGTAAGGTTCGCTCACTCCTCCCCACTTCTCCCATCTTCCCTTCCATTGTAAAGACTTTCTCCTGCCTCTTTTATGTGAGAAAATTTACCTCATCCTACCTCTCCCTTTTCCTTTCTCCCAATATATTCCTTTTTTACCCCTTAATTTTATTTTTTTTAGATATTGTCTCTTCATATTCAAATGACACCTGTGCCCTTTGTCTCTGTCTCTCTCTCTGTCTCTCTCCATATATATATATGTATATATATATGAATGTATATATATATATATTTATATTCCTTTTAACTGCCTTAATAATGAGAAAGTTCTTATGAGTTACAAGTATCATCTTTTTGTAGGAATGTAAACCATTTAACTTTATTAAATCCCTCACGATTTCTCTTTCTTGTTTACCTTTTTATGCTTCTCTTGAATCTTGTATTTTAAAGTCAAAATTTCTATTCAGCTCTGGTCTTTTCATCAAGAATACTTGAAAGTCCTCTATCTCACTGAATATCCATGTCTTCCCTGAAAGATTATATCAGTTTTGCTGGGTAAGTGCTTCTTGGTTGTAATCCTAGCTGCTTTGCCCTCTGAAATATCATATTCCAAGATTCTGATCTTTTAATGAAAAGCTATTAAATCTTGTGTTATTCTAACTGTGATTCCATGATACTTGAATTGTTTCTTTCTGGCTGCTTGAAATATTTTCTTGACCTAGAATTCTGCAATTTGGTTATAATATTACTGGGAGTTTTCATTTTGGGATATTTTTCAAGAGGTGATCAGTAGATTCTTTCAATTTCTATTTTACCCTCTTGTTATAGAATAGTGGGACAGTTCTCTTGATAATTTTTTGAAAGATGTATCTAGGCTCTTTTTTTAATAATGACTTTCAGGTAATCCAATAATTTTAAAATTATCTCTCCTGGAACTATTTTCCAGGTTAGTTGTTTTTCCAATGAGTTGTTTCACATTGTCTTCTCTTTTTTTCATTCATTTGGTTTTGTTTTATTGTTTCTTGATTTCTCAAAAAGTCATTAGCTTCAATTTGCTCAATTCTAATTTTTAAGGAATTATTTTCTTCAGTGAGTTTTTGTAACTCTTTTTCCATTGGGCAAACTCTACTTTTTTAAGAAGTTTTTTTCTTCAGTGACTTTTTGTACCTCTTTTATCATTTGGCCTAATCTGTTTTTTAAGGTGTTATTTTCTTCAGTATTTTTTGTTGACTCCTTTACCAAGTTGCTGACTCATTTTTCATGATTTTCTTGCATCACTCTTATTTCTTTTCCCAATTTTTCCTCTACCTCTCTTACTTGACTTTTAAAATCTTTTTGAGGTCTTCCATGGCCTGAGAACAATTCATAATTTTCTTGGAGGCTTTGGATGTAGGAATTTTGACTTAGTTATCTTCTTCCGATGTATGTTTTCATCTTTCTTATCAACAAAATAACTTTCTACAATCAGAATTTTTCAATTGTTTGCTCATTTTCCCAGCCTATTACTTGACTTTTAACTCTTTGTTAGAGTAGGACTCTACTTCCATAATGGAGGGTACACTGTCCAAAATTTCAGGGATTTTGTGCAGTTATGTTCAGAGATCATCTACTTCTAGGGACCTATAAGTTTTTAGTTCAGTGGTATGATCTAAGAAGAGATATTTACCACTCTCCTGGCCTGTGAGTGACCACAAGCACTGTTTTCTGCCTTGGAACTATAAGGAGAGTCCCAGTTCCACTGCGGCTGACAGCTCTAGTGTGCTAGTGCTCCTCCTTGCCCTGGGACTGCTTCTTAGGACTGCAACCTGCACCCAAGTATAGGCAAAGCAACAGAGTCCTGCCTCAGTGTTAGCAAAGAGACCCCTGTAATCTCCTTCAGGCAATCCTTGTCTTTACTGTGCTGTCTTGACTCCACCTCCCTAATTTCATCTTTTAAAGTGTTATTGACACTTATTCAGAGGGAAACAAGAAAGAAAGAAAGAAGAAAGAAAGAAAGATGGAGGGAGAGACAGAGAGCTAGATAGGTAGAGAGACAGACAGAGAATGAACATATATTAAGTGTTTATGTGTTAAATATTCTTTTATGCCAGGGCAGGGGAAGAATACAAATACAAGCAAGTGAGTTAATGCCTAAAGTCAAAGAATTGACATTCTACTGGGGAAGGCAACACACGAAGAGGAGCTGGGAATTATGTGTGGGTATGGGAAATGGCATGGAGAACTCCGGGTCCTAGGTTGACTGTAGGGAGGAAATGAGCATGAGGATAAGTATTCAGGTAGTTTGGTATGACAGAATACCAATAAGGTAGGTATTAATCAAAAGATCAAAAAACTAGCATTTATTAAGAGTCTTCTATTTGTTGTTACTCAGTTGTGTCTGACTCTTCATGACCTCAGTTGGGGTTTTCTTGGCAAAAATCCTGGAGAGGTCTGCTATTTCCTTCTCCAGCTTATTTTACAGATGAGGAACCAAGGCAAACAGAGTGAAGTGACTTGCCTAGAGTCACATAGTTAGTAGGTATCTGAGTCCAGATTTCAAATCAGGAAGCTGAGTCTTCCCGATTCAAGGCCTAGAACTCTATCTACTATACCACCTAGTTGCTCAAAGTCTACTATACCTAACATTAATAGCAGCAGAGCACAGAACTTATCCGAGAAAGACCTGAGCTCAAATCCCTTAATTGATACATATCTTAAGCTCTAGCTGAGTTCCCAAGGTTTCTTGGCTGTCACCACACAATGTCATAATGTGTCTGTACTGTCTTCGTGTGCCTCTTCCAGTTACCCTTCATATGTTTTCTTCCTCCATTAGGATATAAACTTCTTGAAGACAAGGACTATCTTGTTTGCTTGAAGTATATTCTTAGTGCTTAGCATAGTGTTTGGAAATAAATATTTTATCTATTCATCCATCCATCTATTATCTATCTATCCATTCATCTATGCAACTCTCTAAAGCTGTTAAGTTGCAGAGAAGAACCTGGTAAAGGGCAATTCTCCATACAAGACTGCTCTATATGGAATGGAATCATAGGTCTATTTTTCTATCTTTGGCTTTATGTTTCCAGCACCATACTCATTTCAAAGAATACAAAGAGAAAAGTAAAAGATTCCTTGACCTCAGGGAGCTTATATTTCAATGGGTGACACATCACAGACAAATATAGGCATTTCTCATACAAAAGAGACACATGTTAACCATGGAGGGAGATACCAGAAGCTGCGGAACCAAGAGGCTACTCACATTGAAAGTAGTATGTGAATTGAGACTTGAAGAAAACCAGAGATTCCCAGAGGCATTGGTGAAAATAAGTGCATGGTAGGACTGGGAAGAGACAGCACCAAGGCATGGAGATGAACTAGTGTGAGGTACAGGAATAAGGGCAATTTGACTGGAGAAGACTGAGTAATGTATAATAAGACTGAAAAGATAGTTTGGGTTTGGTTCTGAAGAGCTTTAAATGTTAGAAGAGTTAAGGAGTAGCTCCACATGTAGACAAGGCTTGTTCCTCCACATGTAGCATGGGCTTGAAGGGAGGAAGAGTAGGCATCACTAGCCTCTTCTCCCCTGTCCTTCTCTAAGGGAGACTTTAACTCCTGCCAGGAGGGGAGGTAGGAATTTGTGGCCAGTGACCACTCCGTTGTCCTCAGAGAGAAGGAATACTGGGCTAGAATTTTATTTTATTTACCTGGTCACTTAAAAATGATTAGTCTAGGGGATGTGATTGGGTTAGTTGTAATTTCTGATCACTGTGTCATTACTGGGGGGAAGCAAGACCCCCAGTTTTAGATCCAAGGCTTGAACTCTACTTCTTCACACATGGCAATTATTAAAGAAAGCCCATTTATCTGAAATGGTGGCAAAATAGAAATCAGAGAAGGAATACATATGTACCAGACAACACAGAATGAAGGAGCTCTCCAACTGGAAGCAACTCTGCGAGAGAGAGAGAGAGAGAGAGAGAGAGAGAGAGAGAGAGAGAGTTTTCTAGATTTCACTCAAGGGGAAACTTTGCAGTCTCTACTGTAACAAACTGAGGACAGACACATGACGAAGACTGCTAGCTCCCCTCATGTCTTCCCTAAATCTTTTCCTTTAGCAACCTGAGATGGGATTGGCCTCTTCCATCTTCCTTCTTGAAAATGGAAGCCAAAAGTGTACTAAAAGACTCAAGACTCCTGAAGAAGACAAAAGAAATGTTAAGCTGTCCTGCTGTCCCCAATTCTACCCCATCCTTCATGCCTTCATCTCCACCTTATTGAGGAAAGAGAGTCCCATATCAATGGGCTTTGGGACAGAAGCTACATATATAATCCTAGAGGTAAAGCCATTGGAGTTTATCGAGTAGTGGGGTATCTTTGTTAAAGTTCTGCTTTAGGAAGATTGTTTCAACAATTGTGGGAAAGATGGATTAAGTGAGGAGAAACTTGAAATAAGACAATTTGGGAGGATGTTACAAAAGATCAGGTGAAAGGTATAAGGGTCTGAACCAGTGTGAATCCTTACTCCACTTAGAAAGAAGGGTGGATTGTGGGGAAAAGATAATGAAGTTAGTCTTGGACATGTTAAATTTGGGCATCTAATTTAAAATGTCCAGTAGACTTTTGGTGATGTGGGACTGGAGCTCAGGAGAGACATTAGAGCCTACACAGATTCAGCCTTTATGGGTAGTTCACTACCACTGCCAAAGACATCACCATAGGAATACCAGCAGATATCCTCCATTAATTTACTGTTGTTATTAGTTTATTTTGCCATTCTGGTTGCCTCTACAAAGACAAACGTTTGGGTGGAACTAGTGTGGATGGTTCTTTAAAGGCCTGTTTTCTCAATACCTTTTTGTTGTTTTTTTGAGGCAATATTATTACTCTACTGTATTTTATTTAATGTGTATTAAGAGCATTTATAAATTTTTTAAAGAAAAATCAATTAAACAAGCACTTATTAATCATCTACTACTATATATGCCAACACTGTGCTAGGCTCTAGGGATAGAGACAAAAAACAAAATAATTCTACCCTTAAGATTCTTCTTTTGAGGAAACTAACTTTTATACATATGAATATAAATGTAAAAATGTGGGTCTATGGTAGGTTTGCATACACAAAATAAACATATATATGGGATATCTATAGAGATACAAGTAATAAAGGTATAGTATTGAGAGAATGAAGTGTGGTTAGAGAGAACATACAAAGTAGATAAAAAGGTAGCTGATAGAAAAGTGTGCAGAGTTAGAAGGGTTGCACATTCAGTTCCCTAAATTCTTTCCCAGATTTATAAGCTCTTGCAGACAGTTACTATTTCTATATTCTCCATAGGATCCAGGATGGCATTGGGTATATTGGATGTATTTAATAAGTATTTGTTAATTAATAAATATCAGTTGATTCAATTAAATTAAACACATTTATTAAGCATTTAGTGTGTCAATCAATAAACATTCATTAATCTCCTACTGTGTGCCAGGAATTATGCTAAGCACTGGTGGTACAAAGAAAGGTAAAAGATAGTCACTGATCTCAAGAAGCTTGTATTCTAATGGGAGAAATAATTATAATGTTAATGAGATTTATATTAATGAAAGATCTTCTTGGCCCATTAATAGGCTTCAGATGAAACCCATTAAGGGAAGTTGGATTAGTGGAGGTTTGTTTTGCAGGAAGGCCCACACTTTTCATTAATTGTTAATAAGTCACTAGGCTATGAGGGTCATGATGCCCTTTGGCTCTGAGGTACCCCATCACACCTATCAGATTGGCAAACGTGACAGAACAGGAAGATGATAAATATTGGAGAGGATGTGGGAGAGTTGGAACACTAATACACTGTTGGTGGTGCTGTGAGCTCATCCAACCATTCTGGAGAGCAATTTGGAACTATGCCCAAAGGGCTACAAAATTGTGCATACCCTTTGACCCAGCAATAGTGCTTCTAGGACGTATCCCCAAGAGATCATAAAAATGGGAAAGGGTCCCACATGCGCAAAAATATTTATAGCAGCACTATTTGTGGTGGCCAAAAACTGTAAATCAAAGGGATACCTATCAATTGGAGAATCATTGAACAAGTTGTGGTATATGAATGTAATGGAATACTATAGTGCCAAAAGAAATGATGAACAAGAAGACTTCAGAGAGGCCTGGAAAGACTTATATGATCTGATGCTGAGCAAAAGGAGCAGAACCAGGAGAACTTTGTGCGCAGCAACAACCACAATATGCGAGAGTTTTTTCTAGTAGGCTTGAATCTTCATAGCAATGTAAGGACATTAAAAAAAAAATTCCCAATGGTCTTCTAAGGCAAAATGCCTTCCACATTCAGAGAAAGAACTATGGAATTCAATCGCAGAATGTAGCAGATCATGTGTATGTGTGCGTGTGTGTGTGTGTGTATTATGTTTTGATTTGTTATATGATTTCTCCCATTTATTTTACTTCTTCTACACAGCATGACTATAATGAAAATGTATTTCATAGGAACTTATGTGTAGATCCTATATAGAATTGTATGCCATCTTGGGGAGGGAGGGGGGGTGATGGGAGATAGGTAGGGGGAAAAAAATCTAAGTTTTATGGGAGTGATTGTAGAGCATTAAAAATAAATACAATGAATATTTAAAAAAATAACTAATATGAAAATGTTTTACATGATTGCACATTGCTTACCTTCTCAAACATGGGACAGGAAAGGAAGAAGGGAAAGAATTTGGAATTCAAAACTTTAACTAAAAATGTAAAAAAATAGGGAAAAAAATAATTTGTGTTCTTTACAAAAACAATCACAAAACCACTTTACGTGCATAATAGCATTTGAGCCTTGTGTGGGTGTGACAATCCTCTCAAGTATCATTTTCTCATTTTTCAAACTGAGGCTCAGAGAGAGATTAGGTGATTTATCCATAGCCAAACATCTAGTAAAGGATTAGTAAAGGTCTGAATCAAGGTCTTCCTTACTCTAAGTCTTGCAGATTCCAGTTCTCTCTTACAAAAAAGAAGTTAGGCAAATAGTGAAAGGACAATGGAATATATATGTGAAAAGCCAAACAAAAATGAGGAGTTCAATTCTTGTTCTAATTTCCTTGTCTGATGACTGGAGGCAGTGATGGGTTACAAATGCTTGTGATTCTACAAACTGATGAGTCTGTTTCAGTTGCTGTATATCCTTTCTAAAAAACTATATTATTGTTGAGTCTAAGTGTTCAGAATTCACTTGAATTCACCAGGCTTGGTGCATATTTGTTTAATGTTCTGAAAATATTCAAGAAATATGATAAAAGACCACGTAAAATAGACTGTGTGTATATATACTTTCCCAGGTACTTCCCTGGAATTTGAAGTCCCATCGTTTTTCATTTCACTAAGAATAGTGAGTCATTATTTTGATACTAGAAATTCCATTTTCTTGATCCCAACAGACATCTAAAAGCTCATTTGTTCCATAGCCCATCTCACATAATTTCAGACTTTCCTACTGAAAACTGTGAATTCTGCTTTTTTCTAACCTTCTTCCATGACATCAGAAACCATGTATTCAAACAACTTCACTTAACCTGATTCATATGGAGTCCTTTAAACTATACAACAGCATTCTCCTTTAATTTTCATTAATGATTGTTCAGACTTTTAGTGAGTCACATAACTGTTTTAATACTTAAATTTAGAGGTATGCTTAGGATACATTGTTGTAGATTTTTTTGTTGTTATTGTTCTGTCACGTCTGACTCTTCATGACCCAGTGGACCACACTGTCCATTGGATTTTCTTGACAAAGAAGCTGGAGTGGTTTGCCATTTCCTTCTCCTGTGGATTAAGGCAAACAGGTTAAGTGTCTGGCCCAAGGTGTCTGAGATGGAATTTGAACTCAGGTCTTCCAAACTCCAGGCCTAGCTCCCTATCCCGTAAACTAGCTATCTGCCTCGGTTATCATCTGATTGACGACATTTAAGCAATAAAATTAATTATCGAGAAGAAAAGAAATTGGACTTCAGGAGACACACTCTAACAATACAAGTCAGGACTTTTTCTATTATTTAGAATCTGCCTAGGGCACTATCTAGTCACATTTGGTGACTTGTCCAGGGTTAAGGCACAGCTCTTATCAGAGGTGAGATTTGAATCCAGCCCTTCCCAGCTTCAAAGCCAACTCTATTTATTATATCATGCTGACTGTCTATAAGAAGAACCAAATTCTTTTTTTTTTAAGCCAAGTCTAAGGATCCTTTTTCATTCCTCTTCCTTCTGTAACTTTCGTTATTCTGAATTACTGTCTCCTTTACTTCTTTACTTTCTCAGCCTCAGTTTCCTCATCTGTAAAATGCATTTGATAATAGTACCTACCTTACAGGATTGTTATGTGGATCAAATGAGACAATACATGTAAGGTAATATACTTTTCAAACCTTGAAGAGCTATATAAATGCTAGGTATTATTATTTACTTAAAAGAATCCATATTGATGCTTTAAAAACAACAGCTTTTTCCACTAATACTTTCCCCGTAGAACCCTCACTTCATTATAAGAAAAATAATTAAGCAAAATAAATCGACACATTAACGATGAATGTGTGCATCATCATTCTGCTCTTATAACACACCCCATCTGTACTAATATTCAATTGAATTTTAGGGTCTTTTAGTATGGCTTTTCTTTGCATTATTTTGGTTACTGTCTCTTGTTCTGTTGTTTCTGCTTTCTCGTCTCTACATCATTTCACAGAACCAAAGATACCATGGTGTAACTCAAGTTTCCGAGAGCAATCCTCTCCCCTTTGTCATGACCCTGGAATGGTGGAGAGAATACTGATCCAAGACTTCTTTCCTGCCTGAAGGAGCAAGTTGGTGCAAGATCTTCAGAGAAGAGCTATCCTTTCTTTGAGAGATATATGGCATGTCCTCAATGACCAAAACAACTCTAGACATAGGGGTTGGGGGGGGGGGGTTTGGAAGAGAGAGAGAAAGAAACTCTGTACTGGAGAGAGATAAATAAATGTAGAGACAGACAAAGTCAGAGACAAACAGAGACAGGTAGACTGGCACATTTTAGATTCTACAGACATTTTGAGGACGACTTCAGGGAACTAACCCTTGGGCGAGATGGGGATTTGATTTTCTATTGTTAGCTACAAAACCTGGCACAGATTTTGATCTTAAATTGAAGCTCACTCTCCCTACTTTTCAAAGTTCACCAAGACATAGCCATTTCCAATCTCCTTCACCTAAAAGGAGGAAAAATAGCCATGACAAAAACAGCTGTTCATGGGTCACATTATGGTGGTACCAAGGAGGCTGCTCTCTACGTCAGGGGCTTAGTTTTTGCTTCCTCACTTGAACAATCCAGGAAGCAAAAAAAAAGACCAAGGGACTGGCCTCGGCTGACTAAAGTCTTTTGAATGCACCCCTTTCCTGCTGTGTGCCAACTCACAGTCTACTTCTTCACAAAGTAGTTAACAGATGGAACCATCTACAGTATGTCTGTGTGTCCACAGTCAACTCTCAGAGCAAGGCTCTTCCCTTATTCCCTGAAGTCTTTAGGGAGGCAAGCTAGAAATCAGGAATATATTGAAAGATTACCTTCCTCAAAATGTCTGCCATTTCCAAAGTCTTCCAGTCTGTCTTTATCTCTGTATCTGTCTCTCTGTCTCTGTCCTTCTCCCCTTCACCCCATATGTCTACAGATGGTCATGGAGAGAGTCTGGAACTGCCACATACCTCCCTTACATGTGATACTTCCTTTCTAGAAGCAGGCTTCCCAGCCTCTTCCACAAGGGAAGAATTCATCAGTGCCTGTCCCTCTCTCCTCTCCCAACTTACATATGCTTTCATGCATTTCTCTTAATTTCTCTTAAATTCATAATTTCTCACAGAACAAAGATATGACATTAAATTGATATAAGTACAATTTGTTTGTCAACATACCCCCAATCTCACTTTGTTTCCAGATTTTTGCTACCACAATAAATACTACCATGAAGGGTATTTCTTGTGGGGAAGGAGCTGTAATTTAGACCTATAGCTTTATTACTATAGGGAACCCCTGGTTAGAAAACTCATTCTACGCACGTAGATTGGCAACTATTTTGAAGTTTACAGTCTAAGAGAGTTGCCTGGAACACTTCAAGCTTAAGTGATTTGCCCACTGTCAGACAGGAAGGGTCAGAGTCAGGGCTTGAATCCTGGTTTTCTTGACTTCAAGGCAGGCTCTCTATCCACTTACATCTTTACATGAATATTCAGGTATATATGAGATGTTCTCCCCTGTTCTTGAATTCGTTGGGGCTGGAATACTCCTTGCTACCCATTGCTTTTTATCATTTCCCTTTACCACCCTCAGCACCCTCTCCTTCTTTGAAGTACATAGTCAAAATTTTCCACCCAATCCCAATTATGGTGGTAGTCAAAGACCAGCGCACAGGCCTCTCTCTCTTTTCTCGATGAGTTCAGCACATGGCTCATCATCTTTCTCTCCTTTCCATCTCTTTTTTTTATACTAGGGAACTTCGACTCTCTAACCTCCCAATTCTCTAGTCTTCTTAAATCCACTGACCTACCTCTTCATATCGCCTTGGCCAGACATAAGGATGGAAATATACTGGATCTCACTGTTACCATCTTCATCGAAAAACTGTGACATTTCTCTGAACCTTCTATGATTCCATCTTTCCCTATTCCCTGCCCTTCCTAAAATCATTCTTGGCCCTCACTAAGACCTCCACTTTCTCCACCCCTAAGTACTTCCTCAAAGTTTTCCTTCTGCTCTCACTTTAATTCTTTCCTCCATTCTCGACTCTATACTTAAGCCTACATTGCCTTTTCACCATAGAATCCCTCATAATCTTGCCTTCTTGCCTCCCCTCACCTCCCTATTACTGGAAGCTCTACACTTCATCATGATTATTAACATTTTTTAGCAGACATATCCACAGGAGACATAGGGAGCTTAAAGACCCCAGGCCTTTTCCAGATAAACTGTAAAGTTTTCTGAAGATATAATTGTGCAGTTGAGTTTCTGAATCTAAGGGTATTCTAAATCCAAAGTAGTTGGAGAGTGTGGCTCTTTTCATTTGACCAAACTGCCTCTCCAGGTTCCAAACTATGTTTGGGTATCATCACAATGCCAGTCATCAGAGAACAAGTAAGACCACCACTTGCACACAGTATCAAGTTGGACCAAGCTAAAGGCTTGAATGAAGTGGGGTAAACAGACATTTTTAATCACTTAGTGAGCACTTCTGGGACCATTTCTGGGCACTTTTTATTTCTTCAGCTCAATGAGGAACTAGAACAGCAGACTAGAGGACAAGTTCCAGATTGAGTGAGCCTCTGTTTCATTACAGTATAAGTTCCCCAAGGTCAAGAAGGATCTTTTGCCTTTTTTCTTAATTTCCAGCACTTAACATAGTACCTGCACATAGTAGGTACTTAACAAATATTTCCTGATTGATTGAATTGAGTAGGGACTACAGGGTCAAGAATCCTGAGCCCTACCCAGTTAAGTTCCTCAAGATTGGCTGTAGGAGGCACACCATGGCCTGCACTTCTGCTCCACAGTCCCTGTTCATCAGGTTCTGGGGACAGGGGTAGAGTTCAGAAAAGGGACACCTTGGGAAGGCAAAAAAGAAGTGAGACGTGGTTAGCAGAAGTAAATCTGAAACGCCAGCCCACTAGACTGTGTCTCCAACCTACAGCTATGTTTCAGTGTGGCAGCCCTTGGCCATCTGACCTGAT
Organism: Potorous gilbertii; assembly: GCA_028658325.1. Classification (NCBI taxonomy): domain Eukaryota; kingdom Metazoa; phylum Chordata; class Mammalia; order Diprotodontia; family Potoroidae; genus Potorous; species Potorous gilbertii. The sequence continues at coordinate 159,224,442 of CM053769.1, read as the reverse complement.
CATATTGGGAGAACTCCTCCCACCTCAGTGGAGAGTCATTGCAATGCACCTTCCCCAGACTGGGCTCAGAGAAGTGAATATGATACACTTCTCAGAGAAGTAAGGTCTCATCCCTGAGAACTACGCCCTGGGGGCACCAAGGTGCCAAGACCCTGCAGCAATCCCAAGCAGCCTAAACCCATCATTGTGTCCCTGGCCATAAACAGTTTGGGGAAAAAATCCCTGCAGAGAGAGGAACACCAGACTACAAGATCTTTTAACACAGGCCTCCAAACTCAGCTGGAAAAATTCTGGAAAGAGAAACAAAGACATCAGCTCATCACCCTTGTTTGTGAAGACACAGAGATGGAGAATGCAGAGGGAATAACTGGAAGGCCTCCTTCTGAAAGGATGGCCCAGAGGGAGGATGCAGAGAATGTCCAGCAGGGGAGTGCTGGAGCAGAAGGGGCAGATCTTGGGCTGCTCCCCACAGCAAACACTAGGGAAGGGGTCAAACAATACCATTACACTGTACTCCAAATAGGGGAAGGGGGCAGAAACTGGGATGGCTTTGCCGTGATGAGTCAATTCTCCTTAGGCACATGTAGGGGGTCAGGTCCCTCCTGCCTCCCCATAAGGAGTTGATAAGGGTCGGGGAGCATATTGTCACTGCCATCAGAGGCAGAGTAATTGAGCTGTACAAGTGTGAAGGCATCCTCTCCCTCTCTGACACTGCCTGTAGATAATGCAAGTTGACCCAGAACTCCCAGGATGGTGGTGTTCCAAAACTGTCCCTCAGTGAAGCATCTAGGCTGTTGATTGTGCCAACTGGAGCCAGAAGAACCCAAGGGCTGGGTGAGATACTTAGTGGTGGCTCTGGGAGAATGTTTCCTTTCTGGAGGACTTTCTCTCTGGGGCTGTACTGGTCTTCCCTGAACAGTAGGTGACTCAGCACAAGTGGCCTGTATCTCATCAAGCACAAAAAACACTGAGGGATGGAAACTCTGCAGCTGTGGATTAGAAAACACCTTCTGAGCATGTTCCTTATCTCTCACAATGTCTGCAGATGTAGTGGGGCCCAACCAATAGTGAGGTTCCTGAGGCCAGTTAGAAATCATCCTCTTTATCTGTGATACACAAATCGGAACACGATATTACAAATGAATCTGAGGTGGACGGAGGACCGTGGGACTATCCCTTCCCTATTCCTGAAAGCTATACCTCTCAATGTGACCCAATGTTGCAGTAGCTTTTCCGGCTACTACACCACAATGCTGGTTTATACTGAGCTTGGGATCTACTAAAAGCCCCAGATCTCTTTTTGACAGACTATTGCCTAACCATGTTTTCCTCACATTTTACCAAAAAAAGAATCGAGTATTTCTGACTTCTCTGTTGTGTATCATTATACGATCTGCCCCTGAACAAAGATCCTATCTCATATTTTAATCCTCTTCTCTTCCAAATACATCTAAAAAAACAAAAACAAAAACAAATCCTTGTCTGTCATCCTTCCATTCCCTTGCCAGGTTCAGCCCATTCTGAGCTTTAGCATTCCTGACATGTTTTTACAGGATGATGGCACAATCTTATACTCCTCTTCTGTTATCTGGCCTTGCTTCCATCTTCCACACATCTTTTTTTTTTGATTCTTTCTTTCTTTTTAATTAATTAATTTTATTTATTTTCAGTGTTCTACAATAACTACCACATAACTTAGATTATTATTTTCCCCTCCCTCGCCCCTAATTCCCCCCTCCTTCCCCGAGATGGCATACAATTTTGTATAGGTTCTACACATACATTCCTATTAAATACATTTTCACTATAGTCATGCTATGTTGAAGAATTAAAATGAGTGGGAGAAATCATCTAACAGACCAAAACGCAACACCCACACAAATGATCTGCTACATTCTGTGATTGAATTCCATAGATCTTCCTCTGGATGTGGAAGGCATTTTGCCTTAGAAGACCATTGGGAATTTTTTTTAAGTCCTTGCATTGCAATGAAGTTCCAAGGCTACCAGAAAAAACTCTCATACACTGTGGTCACTGCTGTGCACAAAGTTCTCCTGGTTCTGCTCCTTTTGCTCAGCATCAGATCATATAAGTCCTTCCAAGCCTCTCTGAAGTCCTCCTGTTCATCATCTCTTATGGCACAATAGTATTCCATTACATTCATATACCACAACTTGTCCAACCATTCCCCAGTTGATGGGCATCCCTTTGATTTCCAGTTTTTGGTCACCACAAAGAGAGCTGCTATAAATATTTTTGTACATGTGAGACCCTTTCTCATTTTTATGATCTCTTGGGGATACGGTCCTAGTAGCAATATTGCTGGGTCACAGGGTATGCACAAGTTTGTAGCCCTTTGGGCATAGTTCCAAATTGCTCTCCAGAAGGGTTGGATGAGCTCACAGCTCCACCAACATTGTATTAGTGTTCCAACTCTCCCACATCGTCTCCAACATTTATCATCTTCCTGTTCTGTCACATTTGCCAATCTGATAGGTGTGATGGGGTACCTCAGAGTTATTTTGATTTGCATCTCTCTAATCAAAAGTGATTTAGAGCATTTTTTCATATGATATAGATATCTTTAATTTCTTCCTCTGAAAATTGCCTGTTCATTTCACGTATCTTTTCTTTTATGCCTATGTTGTTTAGTGTGTGACCACATGAGTCTCTGTGGACTCCTCAGTAGAATTACTTTTGTGTCTTTGGAATTTCATTCTTGAGCATCTCCTGTCTTTCTCCTGAGCAGACTTCCTCTGAAATATTTTACTCCTTGGGATCTTTATCTGTCCTCTGCACCCTCTGAAATCTGCTTTTCCAAAATCCAGGGGACATACTAGACTTCATCCATATTTCCTCTCCTTTGTCACAAATTCTAGAAGAAAGCAGTCACTCTCCTTGTTCCCACCTCCCACCACAAGGCTCCTATCATTTCCACTCCAGCAATGAACTCCTCCTTGTTAGTGAGAATCAGAGTGAGTGGGAATAAAGCCTAGTGCAGAATTTTGCTTTCTTCCCCTCTACCTTCTGAATGATGAAAATATCATAAAGGCAAGGGAGAGGGAGGGAGGGAGGGAGAGAGAGAGAGAGAGAGAGAGAGAGAGAGAGAGAGAGAGAGAGAGAGAGAGAGAGAGAGAGAGAGAGAGAGAGAGAGAGAGAGAGAGAGAGAGAGAGAGGAAGAAAAGAAAGGGAGGGAGAGAAACAGAGAGAAAGGGGAAGAAAGAAAGAAGGAAAGAAAGGAAGAAAAAGCAAACACTTCAGTGCAGGTGGATATCTAGATAACTGAAGTCCCCCCGACATGGAAGCAGTGTGTCAGACTGCAGTCACTTTAATAAAGGTGTTAGGGTGAACAGATACAAAAAGGACAGAAATAAACCAAGAAAGGGTGGGATAAGGTACAGATCTTTCCTAAACTAAGATATTATCTCAACATAGTCCCTTAGAATAACTGCTCTTTTGTCATATAGGCACTACAGTGGAAAGGAAAACCAGACAAGAAAATAGGGGAAAAAAGTCTTTTTAAAAATATATATACAGTTTCTTTATCTGTAAAATAGGAATAGTAATAGCCCTTACCTTACTAGGGTTGTAATGAGGATCAAATGATATAATATTTGTACAGGGCTTTGTAGACTTTATAATGCTATATAAATGCTATCATTATATTCATCTGTTCAAAAATTACACAGTGAATTAGGCACAAGGTATCACTTACTCCTATCTCTTCCATACCCAGGATTTGACAGTACTGCCTCCATGCTGGCCTATAGGAACTAGGGGAACAGATAGGTAATAGAGCTGTAACTTGAGTGGGGGAACCAAAGATTTGTACCAGGTGCCATAATTTAAATGTTGGAAACACTTGCATTCTTTCAGTAGGAAAAAAGGATTTGGCTTAGCACCTCCTCAGCAGTGATAATTAGTCTTAATAGGAAACCATGAGGTGGCATGCTTCTGACTTTGTACAAGAGAAGGAGAATAAAGGATATCATTGGAGAGATAGGTGACAAGAAATGAAAGTGGTCCACTCAGGGAGCAAGAGTAAGGGAGCGCTACCAGGCACACAGGATGTGCTCCACTGGTGTCCACACAAAGATAGGATCTAAAGGAAGGCTCACAGCACATTGGAAGAATCTTCTCTGGAGAATTTAAGGGAAGAGGAGGCAGGGAGGGGTCACGTTCTATACAGTTGGAGGGAGTCTCCACCGCAGGGAGATCACAGCTCTTGGGAGGCAGGGCTAAAGGTCAGTGCAAGCTTGGGGGGACAGGGCTGAAGGAAGGGTGACCAGGCAGAGCACAGACAGAATCACTGCTACATGAGTGGCCAAACCAGGAGCAGTCCAAGGTCCACATCAGAGGCAAGCAGATTGAAGCGACAATCGAAGTCGGTTGAGGAGGAAGGTGAGCAGTTCCAAGCAAGGTCATGAAAAGTAATTCAGAACCACAGTTTAGTATGGTAAAATTAGACTTGGAATTTAAATCCTCACTCTGCTACGTATTACCTGCCTAACCTTGGTCGAATCATTTCCCATCTCCAAGCCTCTGTTTTTCCATCTGTAAAGTGGGTATCTTGGAAGAACTGTTCTCTAAACTCTCACCTTGTGGATATAAATCCTAAAGTTTAGGAGAAGAACATTTCCAAGGGAAACAATCTGGTTTGGAACCAAGTTAGCAAACACATTTTTCAAAAAAAATAAATGCAAGTTGTTAATAACCGCATAAAAACATGCTCCATATCATTAATAATAAGAGAAATGCAAATAAAACATCTCTGAGGTTTCCCCTCCCATCCATCAATTTGTCAAAATATGATTTTTAAAAATGGAAACAATCATTGTTGGGAAGACAGCGACTCTGGTACAATGCTGACGGAGCTGTGGATCAGTCCACCAGTTCTGGAAAACTTGGAATAATGTGAGAAAAGTAACTGTTCAAAGCCTTTGGCTCCGGGATCCCATTACTGGACACACACCAGTAAAAAGTAGGAAGAAAGATTCTGGATCTACCAAGATATTCATTACAGTCTTTTTTTGCGATAACCGTGAATTGGCACCAAAACTGATATCCATCAAATGAAAAATGGCTGATCAAACTGGGAAAGTAATACAATACTTTGTAGAAATGATGAATCTGAGGAATTCAGAAAAACAAAATATTTGTGTAAAATGATATGGAGTAAAATGTGTGGAAAAACAAATACCTAGAATGACCACAATGAGATATAACCAGTGTCCACACCCAAGTGCCCACAGGTGGGTCCTCTTATATCGCCAGTTGTAGGGCCCAGAATCATTACTTTTGTGGGGCAGAGGGAAGGAGGGTATAGCATTTCTGGCAACCACTACATTTTCTTTTCTTTTCTATTAGGAGGTGGTGACTGTCTTTCCTCCTATGCAGAGAAAGAGAGAGAGAGAACCTTGGAAAAAGATATGGAAGAAGCAGCCCCAGAGAGGGTGAAGGGGTGGCTGGGTTAGTGGTGGGCATGGGTCTGTCCTATTCCCTTTGCCCTTTTCATTTTCCTTCTTTTTTTTTGCCCTACAGAAACCTCTAGAGTGGCCATGTCAATTAGTCAACATGTGTTTATTAAGAGCCTAAGCACCAAGGTGCTAAGTTAAATCCTTGTTTTTCCTACTAAAAGAGTGCAAGTGTTTCCAACACTTCAATTATGGCACTTGGTAAAAAGTCTTGGTTCTGCCACTCAAGTGCAGCTCTATCACCTCTCTATTCCAAGAGTTCCCATCAGCCAAGATGGAGGCAGTACTGTCAAATGGAGAAGGATGAGGTAAGCAAGCTGAACAATTCCTGCCCTTCAGACACTTACGGTGGTGTGCTAAAACTGCCTTGTTCTGGTCCCCCTCATCATCCCACCCTTCTTTTAGTCAGTATGGTAAACTGGTAATCAGCCAATATAAAGTGGCAAGAGAAGGAAGTAAGATTGCAAAGAACCTAGAAGTCATGTACAAAACATCCTAAAGACCAAAAGAACACAATTTACAAATTGTATTATAGATTAACCAAAAATCACATGCCAGTAATACATGCTAAATCTAGGCTTTTCTGTCTAAGGCTATTTGGTCCTATGATCTATAAATCTGAGGGAAGTTCCAGATGCCTGCAGAAAGACCAGCAGATCGCCAAATGGTGCTGATAATTTGGAAATGGCATAGATATATTAACTTCGAAGTTTTACTGACAATTCTGAGGTGATTTGGATATGTTAATGAACTCATCCCAAGGTAGTGCAGGTAAAGGTTAGTCTGTTCCTCCAAGCAACCCTATAAAAATGAGACCTCAAACTCCTGCCCACATCCCCTATCCCCTCTTCCATCTCCATCTGGATTGATGCTGGCTAATGCTCCCAACTTTCATCCCTGCTTACAGGAGTGATTATCCATGCCTCCCCCACTCATCCTTTTGTCACACTTCCTGCCTTCCTTACTTCACCCTTTCTTTTCCCCTACCCCATGCCATCTGCCTCTGTACCCACCCCAACTTCTGCTGCTTGTCTCTGTCCTTTGTGTCTTCTCACCCTGACACCTTTATTAAAGTGATTGCCTCATGCCCTGCTGGCATCATGGTCTTTCGCAGAGAGTGACCAAAGAACCAGCCATGCCTGCCCCATTTCATAATCTCACAAATTGATTGTCCATTCAAATGGCTGTGAGAGAGATGCTCCAGTGGGGATGGATAGCTGTGGACCCCTCTGGCCAGTAGCTGTGATCTTCACTTCCATCTGAGACCAGGATAAATGGTGCAAAACCAGGAGGAGTGAGAGCCTGGGTCAAGACAGGGTCTGAGATTTTAGACTGCCAGCCATCATGAAACACTGAAGAAGGATTAAGCCAGGGCTCCAGAGGCCCAGAGCCAGAGGCTCAGAAATGAACCCACACAACACCACTGATCCTTTCTCTTTTCTCCTTCTCCTAGTTAGCAGATGTCTCTGAGACACCCTAAAGAAGTAGGAGGTTTAGAAATGATCTGGTTAAGCACTCTGAGAATCAAGGGCTTCCTTCAAGTCCCACCTTCTGTAAGAAACTTTTCTTGATCTCTTTTAATGTACCTTTCCTCTGTTGATTATCTCCAACTTACCTTGTGTGTAGTATAGTTTACACATGGTTGTTTTCATTTTGTCACTCCCATTAGATGGTGAGTTTCTTGAAAGCAGGGATTTTTTTTTTTGCCTTTTTTTTTTTGGTGTCCCTAGTTCTCAGCACTGTGTCTGGTGCACAGTAGGTGTTTAATAAATGTTTACTGACAAACTGGTTTGAGGCCTTCTTTTTAATCTTATGCCCAATAAGTCATGTGATCAGAAAATAGTTAATTGCCCTTGGCATGTAAATAGGATAAGTGGATTGCATGGAGCTATGAAATTTCCTAGGTACAGGCTGGAGTCGAAACACTTCTTTTAATTTTTCAATAATTTAGTGCTATACTTATTACACTTAGTTCTGTATTGAAGTCAAGCCAATGAGATAGATGTGTCCAGGATTTCCTTTCCCTGTCCTTCTTCAAGGGAAACTGATTCCTGTCAGGAAGGGAAGAAGATGATCGGGGCCAGGTTCCACTTTGTTCTCAGAGAGAGGGGGTATTAAGCTAGAATTACATCCATTTGTTCCATTAAATACTATGAGTCTAGGGAAAGTAAATTTTTGGTTCAAGATAACTCCTGATGACCATTCCTTAATGGGGAAAGAATGCCCCAAGGTCTATATCTAAGACTTATCCACCAGATACCAGTTTCACAATGAACACATAGCAAGTAAACCAATTTATCCAAGACAATAGCAAAATGTAAATCAGAGAAAGTATGTGTGTATATACACATACACACATATGCCAGATAACAGAGTTATTAAATAAGCTCTTCCCATGGAGAGTGAGATACCTCAGCTCAACCAAGAGAAAGATCCTCAGATTTCACCTAAGCAAAAATTCCCCAGTCTCTAGAGTAGTAAGTCATGAATGATTGAAGTTCTTCATATCTTCATATCTGCTTCTC
>CM053769.1:159200204-159215943 GCA_028658325.1 Potorous gilbertii | reverse complement strand
GAGGAGAGAGATTGGGATGACTGGTTGATGGAACAGTCGGAACACTCACATTTATTAAGTTCCCCTTCTTACGTGGACGCAGTTTGTGGTACCTCAAAACAATCACAAGAGCAACAATAAAGGTCATTGATCGCGGATCACCATAATAGAAAGAATAAGGAAAAGGCTGAAATATTGCAAGAAGTACCACAATGTGCCACAGAGACACGAGGTCAGCACATGTTGTTGGGAAAACAGACTTGCTCGAAGCACAGCTGCCAAAAACCTTCAATGTGTTAAAAAACAACAGCAGCAGCAGCAGCTGTACCGGCAAAACTCAGTGAAATGAAACCCAATAAAATGAGGTATGCCTATACTGCTCTTGTTTTGGACACATACTTGATCACTTTGTCCACATCAAAAATCAGGACATGAGATCTGACAAAAGATTTTTGTTTATGAAGTTTTTTATTATCTTTCCCCCCAGAGTTTATTTATTTGTTTTCAGTTTTCGACGATCACTTCCATAAGTTACAAAATTTCTCTCCCTCCCTCCCCAAGATGGCATGCAATCTTATATGGGTTCTACACATACATTCCTTTAAACACCTTTTCATATTAGTCATGTTGCAGAGAAGAATTAAAACAAATGGGAGAAACTATGAGAAAAACAAAACATAGTAAAGGAGAAAACAGTCGCTTCATTCTGCACTCCAACTCTATAATTCTTTCTCTGGACGTGGATGGCATTTTGCATCATGAGTCCTTTGGAAATGTTTTAGGTTCTTGCATTGCTGTGAAGGGCTAAGTCTATCAAAAACAGTCCTTGCATATTGTGGCTATTACTGTGTATAATGTTCCCCTGGCTCTGCTCACCTCAGTCAGCATCAGTTCATATAAATCTTTCCAAGTTTTTCTTAAGTTCACCTGTTCATCATTTCTTACAGCACAATGGTATTCCATTACATTCATATATCACAACTTGCTCAGCCATTCCTCAGTAGATGGGCATCACCTTGGTTTCCAGTTTTTGGCTGCTATAAATATTTTTGTCCATGTGTGGCTTTTCTCCATTTTTATGATGTCTTTGGGATACAGACTTAGAAGTGGTATTGCTGAGTCAAAAAAGAAATGGGATTTGAACGCAGTCTTGTCACCTAACTCTAAACCCAGCATTCTTTGTACTGCCATTATCTGTTTCTAGTAGTTTTTGAAAAACCAAATCACATTGTCAGTCTCATAACTGATGGTAGGTGTAGAGCACTGTTACTTTAAAAAGAGATCATGGGTCTAGAACAGCAATTCTCAAAGTGTGGACCAGGAACTCCTGACACTCCTGAGACCCTTTCAGAGGGTCCTCATGGTGAAAATTGTTTTGATACTAAGACATTTTAATTTCTAATCCAGTATATATGAATAGTCCTGGAGTTTTTAAAAGATAGACTTCGGCAGCTAGGAGAGGAAATGCATGGACCATAGTAGTAGAGAACAGAGCTGTCTTAATAGTGTCAGAGAAATGGGATTTGTGGAGAGGGAGAAAGACGCTTCAGTAGATGTATGCTATGTAGATTCCAAGACTAAAGACTGATGAACATGTTTATCCTTTAGAAAGCTAATAAGAGGTTTATTTCCTCTGACCCCTTCTCAGTGCTTGTCACTGAAATGTAGGGTTTAAAAAATATTATTTTCTATATTTCTTTAATCTGTTTCTATCTTGCAACTGTTTCATATGAAGAACATAATTGATTGTAATATCTTTGTGATTTATGACTATAATTGAAATGTACTCAAGGAGAAGGGGTTGACAGAAAAGAAGATGAGGTCAGAGGATGAGACCAATGTCCAGGATGTTAGCGATCCCCAGTTGGGGAATGAAGCAGTTATAAGAAAAATTTATAGTCATACTTTATTAATAGTTTTTTTGTAAGCTCCTAAGATAACAGAAAGAGAATCGGTGTGATGTAGTAGATAGAACCTTTTTGGATTCAGGAAGATCTGAGTGGAATCCTTCCTCAAACATTTACTAGTTGTGTGACCCTGGGCAAATCACTGGAGTTTCTCTGAGCCTGTTTCCTAACCTATAAAATGAGGAGATGAAACAAAACATCTGAGGTCCCTTCTAGCTTCAAATCTTGATCCATGACATCAATGAACTGGGCTAAGTGAATTGCAGTTGAAACCAGAGTTTTGCTTTGAATGTGGGTACTCTTAGGGAATTTCCTGTCTTTTCCAATCCAAGGCAAGATAAAGGCATGAAGGGAAGGTCACATTCCCTAAGTGTGGTCTGGAAGGGATCTGTGGGTCCCATTTACCTGATGGGAGATGGAAACCAAAAGAGCAGATGTTTCTACTCGAACCTTGCCTTGTAGTGCCACCTGCTGTTTCTACACACACATATCTATCTAATAAGTTCTATGAGGACGACTCCTAGATTTTATATATCCAACCTCAGGTTCTCCCTTGGGTCCCAGTCCATATCATCAACCGACTACTGGACATTTTAGACTGGCTCTCCTATAGATCTCAAATTCATCGTGTTCAAAATAGACCTCATTCTTTCCCCACAAACACACCTGCCTTCTGAATTTACTTATGTTAAAGGCACCACTATTTCTCCAGTCACCCAGGTTTGAAGACCTGACTCCACATTCCCCTCTTCCCCCTTATATCATGTATTCAATCTTTTGCAAGCTCTTTGAGATTTTATCTCCACAGCATCTCATATCACAGGGAGAATACCTCATTTCAGGTTCTCATCACTTCTTGATTCTATGGTGTTCTCTTTGTTGATTACTTTCAATTTATTCTGTATACAGCTTGTTCCCATACTATTGGTAGCATGTTATCTCCTCCATTAAATTATGAGATCTTGGAGAGCAGGGACCTTTCCTTGTATCCCTCGCGCCTAGCACAGGGCTTGGCACACAGCAGATACTTGATAAATATTTATTGACTACCTGTCAGAACTATTTTAATAACATCTTAATTGGTCTTCCAGTCTCTGCTCCAACAAATCCTCCATAAAGTCACTAAACTGGCTTTCCTAAATCAGAGTTCGACCGTATCGTTTCCCTACTCCCTAAACTCCAGTGTCTCCTTGTTATCTCTGGGATTATGTATAAACTATGCATAACATTTAAAGACCCTCACAACCTGACTCCTACCTACATTTCAGATATATTACGCATTAAATCTATTCTGTAGTCCAACCATATAAGCCTTCCTGCATCCCTCCTCTCAGGGCCTTTCCACAGGCTGGAATGCATTCCTTCCTTACCTCTCACAGTAGCCTCATTCAAACTCTAGTTGAATCATTAAACAAGTCCTCTTCTGATCCCTCTCCTGCCAAGCTACTGTTTCCCTCCTAAAAAAAAAATGCCTTGTATGGATTTTGTAAATGTTTGGATATTCTTACCTGTATAAGTCACCTGCTTCTTGAGAATATAAGCTCCTGGGTGAGAAGGATCATTTTTTGCCATTGCATCCTCAGTGCCTAGAATAGTGGCTGGTATACTGTAGGTGCTTAATAAATTTTCAGTGAATGACTGATATTATTTAGGACAGGTGTTACAGATAAGCAATAAGTGGGACTCACAGATGAACTGGAGCAGGAAAGGGGGAAGATAGCATTTGAAAAATTGTACAGCATTTTCGGTGACCCTAAATTGCCTCCTGGATCTCCGCAATACCATGATCTCAAATGAATCAAAATCACAGGCCTTCATCATCTCACAGCTGGACTCTTGTCTGCTGCTAGTCTAAAGACTGTCCCCACCCCTGTCCATCTGCCACTCAGTTTTGAGTGATCTTCCTAAAGACCAAGTCTGATTTTGACATATTCTCTCTCTGCCCCCCAAAATTCCAGGGCCTTCTCTATTGGTTCTTAGATCAAATATAAAATCCTGTTTGGTTTTTAAATTCTTCCCAAGCTGGCTCCTTTCTTTTTTTCTAGTCTCCTTATACTTTACTAAATTTATTCTCTTCTACACGTTCTGTGAACTAGTGACACTGGCCTATTTGCTGTTGCTTGAGCAACACAATCTCCTGCCTCCATGCCTTTTCACTGCAGACTCCCATGCCCAGCATGCTCTCCCTCCTCACGCTTATCTCCTGGTTTTCCTGTCTTCCTTCAAAACTCAGTTCAAATCCCATTTTCTACAAAAGCCTTTCTTGGTTAGCACCTTCTTTCTGACATTACTCCCCTTTACCTTGTATACGCCTTATAAATTCGTAGTTGTTAGAATGATGTCTCCCAATGAGAATATGAGCTCCTTGAGAACAGTCTCTTTTTATCTAAAACATAGCTATAAATACTTGTTGATTGACTGTTGCAGGTGATGTAAGGCATAATGGAAAGAAGTTATGATGGGCATAAATAGGTAGCAGCATATTTACAAAGATGATTTGTGGTCAAGCAGCAGGGTCAATGACATCAAGGACGTGTATGACTAGAAAAGGAGGCTGCTCATGTTTTGAGAAGGAAGCTTAATGGATGGACAGCCCAGGGGTCACACTGGTACCGTGGAGATGTTCAAAGGACCAGAAGGAGGCCTCTGGAATTTGAGGAGGAGTCTCTGTGGAAAATTGATGGAAATATCAGTATTATACACAATGAGAAGTTGGGGATATGCTGTAATCTGCACCAGAGGAGGAAACACCAACATTGATGAAATCATAGATTCACTGAATTATTTTACTCATTAGATGGTATTTTATCATGTGATAGTTTTGCAGAGCCAATCTCTATAGTTCCCAAGGTCTTTGGCTTCTTTCCAGTTTTTCCTCATTACAAACAACAGTTCTGTAAATACTTTCATGGAAAAAACAGCACCTAATTTAGTCAGGTGTATTATATATTGTAGGCACACAATAAATATTTACTAAATTGTTGAAACTATTATGCAGGAGGGGTCTTAGATCAGATGATTTTAAAGGCCTTTTCTACTTTTATAAGCCTATGATGTTATGATTTTTTTCCAGGACAAGAAGCAGTGATTCCAGAGTTTGCCAGAGAAAACTGTATGAATAGCTTTATAGAACTTGTTTCATCCTACTTGACTGCTTTCCAGAAAGAATCACTAATAACATTCCTTTTAAAAGGTTTAAAATTATTCAGTTCTCTGGCACCACATAGTGGTGAAATCATGTATTACAGCACAATGATGTACTCAAAGATGTTTCATGTCTACATGGTGACACTGGTGGACATACATACTTTTTCATTACAATAATTTGAATGCTGACATCTAATTTTATCCTTGTAACAACTCTTTTAAGTAGAAGAAACATTATTTTGCTCATTTTGTAGGTGAGGAAGATGAAATTAATAAAGTTTAAATTACAACCAGCAAAGTGGCAAAGCTGTTACTAAGACTCAGCTCTTCTGGGTCTTTGGTTCTTTCCATGTTGTGTTATTCTTGTTAGAGTATTTGCATTCTGTAGTCCGCCCAGATATTTTAATACATGCTGCTGTACTGTTTACTTTTTCATGTGTTTGTCTTGTCTACCAAAACAGATTTAAGCTTATGAAGGCAGACACTATGCCATATTCTTTTATATTTCCCATAGCTTTAGCTCAAATCTGGCCACATAATATCTACTTAATTAGATGCTGAATTTTATTCAAGAACAAAAAATTATCAATGCCCAATCAGTATCATGTGACTGTGTTGGCACAGAGCTGAGAAATCTTTGGATTTAGAGTCAGGAAGAGTCAAGTTCCAACCCTAATTGTAACACTTCAGTAATGTCATGAGGGGCAAGCACTTAATCTTCGAATCTCACTTTCCTCATCTGTAAAATGGGGGCAATAAGCAACCAAGCCACAAAAAGCACCTACTGTGTACCAAGCACTGTGCTAGGAGTTGGGAATACAAAGCCAACAACAAAACAGTCTTTGTCCTCAAGGAGCTCAGTTTCCTTGGGGAAACAACAGAAACAGAGAAAATTACAAATAAATACCTATTGAAGTAACTTTTGAGAGGAAGGCATAGGTTGAATATGAAGAAAAGTTTGTTAGCATAGAGCTGGAGTTCCAGTGGGCAAAACAGAAAGGTACTGCAGATGGGGATGGATTGACATGGATGTGAATGAAGAAGTGTATGGAGCCTCTGTATACCTTCAAATAGGACATGAATTAGATCTTGATTTCTTTAATCTTAGTACTTTCTCCATGTCTTGAGTATAGACTCCGTGACAGGCTGCCCTTGGTAGATCACCTTTGGTATATATTTTGCTTGCTCATTATTTAATATCAAAGTGTGCACTATTCTGATAAAATCCCAAATGACTATTTATAAATGAATCAAGTTCTATTTTCTTAGTCTTTTAAGGCATTCCAGCATGGTCTCACCTTGCTTTCTCAGTTTCACTTCACTCTACTTTCTTCCACATACACTGAATCTAAATTAGACTAACGTTTTTCATTTTCCAAACCTTTGCTCAATCTAGTGCTTCTGCCAGCAATGTACCCTCCCTGACCTGTGGCTTTTGAAATCCTACCCACTTGGAGGTCTTGCTTAAAGACCTTCTATGAAGCCTTCTCTCATCCCCCAACTAGAAATGCTCTTTCCTTCCATTTATCCTTGATATTTGCTTACACATTGGTGCTTGCTTGTTATATTCCTCATTAGACTCTGAGCTCCTTGAGAGCAGGAACTGTCAGTTGCCCCTTTTTTTTGTTTCCCCAGGGCTTAGCAAAGGGCCTGGCACATAAAAGGACATTTGATATATTTTGCTAACAAGGTATTTTGTGTTTCTCTTATGCCATCATATATTTCAGCAGTGTGTAGTAGAATAAACATTGAGCTTCTAATCACAAGACCTGGGTTCAAGTACCAGCTCTCCACTCATTGTGAGATAATGGGCAGATCTCCCCAAATCTCACTTTCATCAATAACAGTTATGCTAATACATACGTTACCAGTCTCACAAAGTTGTTTTGAGGAAATCTTTGTACATTGTGAATGCTCAATATATGAACTATTATTAACGTATATTTATTAGATGATTATTGTATATTTTTGTGTGTTTTCTCTCCTCTGATATATTGTAAACTCCATGAGGGCAGGAACTTTTTCTTTCTATAAGTCTAAGTGAATCTCTAAGGAAGAAAGACACAGGTCACGCTAGTGGGGAATTTGTCTAGATAGTTTGTCCATGTTAAAATAAAGTATGCCAGTTGCCTCTACTACTGAGAGAGGCTGAAGTGATAGATTGCTTGAATTCAAGTGTATTGAGTTACAGTAGGCCTAAAGCTGATCTGGTATCCATACTAAGTCAGGCACCACAGTGAGCTGGTGGGAGCAGAGGGCCACCAGGCTCCCCAACAAAGTATTAATGAATTAAAGCTTCTCTGATTAGCACTGGGATCAGGCCATGAATGGTCTCTGCACCAGCCTGAATGAAATAGGGAAACTCAGTCCCCAAAGTACAACAAAATAAAAGATGATTCAGGGATATATGTAATTTTTAAAAACAGAAATCCAGAATTCCTTTTTAACAGATTCATGGCATGCTACAGTACACTTGAGGTATGTCAGGAGTGCCGCCAAAACTGTAAAATAACCTGAGTAGCCCCTGAACATTGATACTTACACTAAGGAGGAAAAAAGGAGCTGGATCAAACGTACCAATGCAGGTCAAACAGATCCCAGATCCTTTAATTTACTCTGATCATAAGTGAGCTAAATAAGGATAGTAAACAGGGGTTGCTAAAATTCTAGTAATGCTG
The DNA here is from genome assembly GCA_028658325.1 of Potorous gilbertii. Taxonomy (NCBI): domain Eukaryota; kingdom Metazoa; phylum Chordata; class Mammalia; order Diprotodontia; family Potoroidae; genus Potorous; species Potorous gilbertii. The sequence goes on along the minus strand of CM053769.1, from coordinate 159,208,232 downwards.
GAGACTCGTCATTCTCTCTATTATCTACATGTCCCTCCTCCTGCTGGGGGAAAGGGCTTAGTCTGACCAGACTGACCAGTCTCAATTTGTGTCTCCCCCCAGCTCCTAGCAGGCTATGTTGCCCAGAGTAGATATTCTGTAAATATTTTAATAATTAAATGGCATTATCAAACTATAAACATGAACTTTGAAGACAGTCATTATTCTTTATTTTGTAGAATAGAAGCCCCATGAGCACAGAGATTTGATTTGTGGTCTCCGTCACACCATGCACTCAGTCAATAAGCACTTTTTAAAGCACCTACTACCAGTCAGGCACTGTATTAAGGACTGCTGAAATAAGGATAAAGAAATGCAATCCCTGCCTTCAAGGTCACATTTTCGTAAGGAGAAACAACATGCACAAACATCTATGTAATACAAGAGATATACAACATACATAGAAAGCAATCTCCATTATGAAAAGCACTGGCTGGGTTGTGGGTAGGGGTCCAGTGGGACTGGGAAAGGTTTCTTGAAAAACACAAGATATGAGCTGAGTCCTGAAAGAGGTCAGGGAAGCCAAGAGGCAGAGCTGAGGAGGGAGAACTTTCTAAGCATGACAGCCAGTCAAAAGGCAGAGTCAGGAGATGCAGTGCCATGTGCCAGGAATAGCAAGATGGCCAGGGATACTGGGTCACCGAGAAGGCAGAGGGGAATAAAACATAAGGACACTAAAAGGAAAGGAAAGGGACGGGTTGTAAAGGGCTTTAAAGCCCAAACACAAGATTTTTATATTGGATCCTGGAGGTTACAAGGGAATCACTGGAATTTATGAATTAATGGGGTTACATGGTCAAACCCACACTCTAAGATGAGTGGCAGCTGAGTGGAAAATGGGGAGAGACTTGGGACAGGAAGATTAGCCAGAAAAGTACTGTATTCCTCCAAGTGAGAGGTGATTCAGCCTGCATGAGGGTGCTGAGATATTGTGAAGACAGAAATAACCAGAGTTGGCTACAGATTGGATCTGTGGAGCACTGCAGTTGAGGAGCTGAGGATAACACAGAAACTGTGAGTTTGGGAGAGCAGGACAGTGGTGTCCTTGGCAGTAATGGAAAAATTCATTAGTGGGGCAGGTTTTCATGGGAAGATAATGAGTTCTGTTTTGGACATGCTGAGTGTGGGATGAATATGAGACATACAGTTTGAAATGTCCAAGAAACAACTGGTAATTCCAGACTAGAGGTCATGAGAGAAGTTAGAACTGGATAGATAGATCTGAGAATGATGGAGATAATAACTGAACCCCTGAGAGTTGATGAGATTAACAAGGGAGTTCTTATTTCTTTTTTTGTGTCATAGACCACTGGTTAAGCATATGGACCCTTCTCAGAATAATGTTTTTCAACACAAAATATACAGGATTACAAAGGATACCAATCATACAGAAACAGTTATCAAAATATTTCTTTTGAAAAAAGCAACACCCAAGAACATGTTACGAACCCCAGGTTAAGAACCTCACATATAGAAGGAGAAAAGAAGGTCCAGACAAAGACTTAGGAAATACCCATAGTTAGTGGGCATATTCTGGAAGAAATTCCAGCATATTACAAGAACAGTCAGACAGGCAGGAGAGATGGGTGACTGACAGAAAACCTAGAGAAGATATTCAGAAGAGGGTGATCAACAGTGTCCAAGGCTACAGAGGAGGAAGAGGTCTGAGTCCATTATATTTGGCAATTAAGAGACCACTGGAATTTTGAAAAAAGCAATTTTAGTTGAATGCTGTCAAGCCAGACGACAGAGGATTTAGAAGGGAGAGGGGAGGAAATGGAATCATCACTTGTAGACAGATTTCTCAAGTTTAGCCAAGAAAAGGATTGATATAGTTAGCTAACACTGCCAGATAAAGTGAGGATTTTTTTTACACGAATTGGGAAGACATCCATGTGTTTACAAGCAGCAGAAAAGCAGCCTATTAGAGAGAGAAAGATTTGAGATTAGTGAGAGGATAAGGGGGCAATCTGCTGGAGGAAATGGGATGGAATAGGATCAAGGGTGCGTGACTGAGGAGTTTGCCTTGGAAAGAAGGGCGACTGCTTCATATGAGACACAGGGGAAAGAGGAGAGACACTGGGAATAGACAGCTGAGTGTAGCGAGATGAGGAAGAAGAGGAATCTGTCTTTGAATGGCCTGTTTTGTTCCATGAAGTGAGGCTAAGTCCTTAAAAGAGGTGGGACAAGGAGGTGCCACAGAAGGACTGAGTGAGGATGAAAAGGTCTGAACGAGCTTCCGAGGTGAAAGTGAAGCAATAGGGAGATTTAACAGGATTGCAGTGAGGGCCCAGCTGAGATTACATATCATAACGCCGTGATGGGTTCAGTCATCATGGTTTAGTGGTGAAGGCAGCCCATGGCGGGAGTAATCCAAGGTAGGGAGATAATCAGATATAAGGATGCAAAGCATTCAAGTGGACAGAACAATACAGAGTTGAACTGCAGGGTTGAGAGGGAAAAAGGAGCCAAGTGTAGCCAGCGTAGGGATAATGGTCTCATTATCCATCAGGGTAATGAGCGCTGGGATGAAGGGGAAGGTCATGATGAGAACAGAGTTAGGAGTGCTAAGGAAGAGAAAACGATAGAATGGCAAAATATTATAAGCAGATTACAGTGTTTCAGAATATGAAAGTGGAGAACTTTGTGGGCAAGACCAAAGATATGAACATCTCTACATGTAGCTGAGGCAGAGCAGAGGAGATCATGGGGACTGAGTGGACTAATGAACTGTAAAATTAGGAGTATGGAGGGAGAATAAGCACATACACTGCAATTCTCTAGTATGAAGACAGGAGGTATGGTGGTAAGAAAAGACTGTGAGCAAGGAACTAAACTTCCTGAAGAAGGATGTCCTGGGAGTAGCTGCTACTAGAATCTTGCTTGATTATATATTTGGATTGAATGAGTTTCAAAGGAGGATAGGTTACTGAAGAGGGAAAGTCTAGAAATGGCAGTGGCCAACAAAGAGAATTCTCTTTTGTCAGTGAACCATATATAAGTAAAGGTGCAAAAAGTACTGGAAAGAATGAACAGGGATGCAGTGTGGACAGAAGGAAGTCAGGTTACTAAGTAATTTTGATATAATTAACAGTATGCTGAAAGGCAGCACGATGTAGCAGATTGAGGGCCAGCCATAGATTCCTAAGACCAAGGTTCGAGTCCTATGTCACATTTTAAATGTTTGCTCTTGGGCAGCTCAGTCTCAGTGCCCTGGGCAACTCTCTAAAGATGCTAAAGTACAGACAAGTTACCCTTCTAACTTGATGGAGTTTCCACACTTGGAATTCCCTACACAGATGAAATCACAAGTTAAGATGCAAAATAACAAAATGAGTTATCTCATTAAGATAATTAGAATCTTGCAACAAATTAAGTAGATGAAAAATTAATCCAGCCCATACCATGAAATTCAATCAACAAGCATTTGTTAAGTATCTACTCTGTGCCAGGTTCTGGGCACAAAGACAAAAAATGAAATAATCCCTGCCCTCAAGAAGCTTACATTCTAACTTTATATATAAAATTTATATAAAATAAATGCCAAAGACAGAGCTTCTGATGAGGGTATCAGTAGTAAAGACTTTATGTAAAAGACTACTCCAGCTGAATCTTGAAGGAAACACAGTATTCTATGAGAGAGAGGTGAGGAGGAGCATTGTAGACATGGAGGACAAGTACAGACTATCTAGCATAGGAATAACCAGAAAGTCAAAGTAGCTGCATTGTGAGTGCATTGCAGAGCTAGATAAACAGCTTGTACATCAATGTGTAAATCTTTTTCTAAAATTTATTTTTCAGTTTTCAAAGTTCACTTTTATAACATTTTGAGCTCCAAATTTTTCTCTTTCCCTCTCTCTTCTCCCCAAGATGGCATGCAATCTTAGACTATTCATGTATAATCATATTAAACATATTTCCACATTAGTCATGTTGTGAAAGAATTAGAACCAAAGGGAAAAACCATGAGAAAGTAATAACCACCAAAAAAAAAGTGAAAATAATATGCTTTGATCTGCATTCAGACTCCATAGTTCTTCCTCTGGATGTGGATGGCATTTTCCATCATGAGTCTTTCGAAATTATCTTAGAACATTGTGTTGCTTTGAAGAACCCAATCTATCAAGGTTGATCATCACACAATGTTGCTGATAACATGTACAATAATCTCCTGATTATGTTCACTTCACTTGGCATCAGTTTATTTAAATCTTTCCAAGTTTTTCTGAAACTCACCTGCTCAGTATTTCTTAGAGCACATTAATATACCACAACTTGTTCAGCCATTCCCCAGTTAATGGACAACCCCTCACTTTCCAATTCTGTCACCACAAAAAGAGCTGCTATAAATAATTCTGTACATGTGGGTCCTTTTCCATTTTTTATGATCTCTTTGGGTTACAGACCTAGTAGTGCTGTTGCTGGATCAAAGGGTATGCCAAATTTTATAACTCTTAGAACATAGTTCCAAATTGCTCTCCACAGTGGTTGGATCATTTCACAACTCCACCAACAATGCATTAATGTTCTAATTATCCCACATCTTGTCCAATATTTATCATTTTCCTTTCCTGTCATGTTAGACAATCTGATAGGTATGAGGTAGTACCTCAGAGCTGTTTTGATTTGCATTCTTCTCTAATCAATAGAGATTTAGAGCATTTTTCCATAAGAGCGTAGATAGCTTTGACATATCTGAAAACTGGCTGTTCATATCCTTTGACCATTTATCAACTAGGGAATGATTTGTATTCTTATAAATTTGACTCAGTTCTCTATATATTTTAAAAATGAGATCCTTTATCAGAAATATGGGCAGTAAAAATTGTTTCCCAGCTTTCTGCTTTCAATATTGGCTGCATTAGCTTTGTGCAAAACTGTAACATAATCAAAACTATGCATTTCGCATTTCATTTTTTCTATCTCCTTTGGCCATCAATGCCTCCCCTTCTCCACAGACCTCACGAGTTAATTATTTCTTGCTCTCGCACTTTGCTTAAGACATCATCACCCTTTATGTCTATATCATGTACCCATTCTGACCTTATCTTGGTACATGTTGATCTATGCCTAGTTTCTGCCATACTAATTTCCAGTTTTCCCAGCAGTTTTTGTTAAATGGTGAGTTATTATCCCAGAAGTTGGAGTCTTTGAGTTTATCACACAGCAAATTACTGTAGTCAGTGACTACTATGTCTTGTGTACCTAACCTACTCTACAGATCTTTCACTCTATTTTTTAATCAGTACCAAATAGTTTTGACGATTGCTAGTTTTTAATATAGTTTTATATCCATCTGTATACAAATCTTGAACATGTAATGCAGATAGATCCAGAACTGAAGAGAAGACAGGGCTGAATTACATGTCTGGCATACATTCGGCATTTAATATCTTCTGGGTGAATTAAAGAATTACATTGGGGAAATTGGAAAGTGTTTTAATAAACCCAAAATGCTGGTTGCCACAAAAGTCCATGTCTTTGGGATTACAAGGTTCAGAACACGTTCACTAAACAAGTATGTGTTAAGCGTCTACTATGTACTAAGTATAATGAATGTAAAAACATACAAAATGGTTCTTGCTCTACAAGAGATTACCTTCTACTGAGGGAAACAATACAACCTTGAAGTAGGAAGGGATCTCATTGGTCATCTATTGCAATTCATATCCCACCCCCTCAAAACCAGTCTGCCCTCTCCTCCCATAAATGGTAATCTAGACTCCACTTGAAGACCTATAATGAGAGAAAACCCGTAAGGTGAGAAATGTCAATAATTAATAAACATAATCCCTACTATGTGCGAGGCACAGGGCTAAGTGATGAGGACACAAAGAAAGGCAAAAGTTAGTCCATGTCGTCCAGGAACTGACAGTCACATAAAGACAACACGTAAAAAGAAGCTGAAAAGGGAGAGAGGAGGAAAGTATAATGAAGTCCTGCAGGGAAATGATGAGGCATCTGCTCTGGGCTGCCTCCTCAAAATACAGGCTCTAGGAGGAAGTCTTTCATAGTGACTGGGAGGGAGGAACCCCAGGGTCTGAGTAACTGAGATGTGCTTCAGAGTTGATCTGATTTTGCAGTAACATAGGTTTGTGGAGACTAAGAAATGGAACTGATGGAAAATTTTCCTTCCATCATGCCTAAATTTGCCTCTAGATAACATTTAACTATTGTTTCTAGAACTAGGCATTAGATCAGACCCATCCTTCACTACAAAAAAAAAATCTTTTCTGGTGGGGGGGAGGGCAGTGTTGGAGTTTGGACATTAGGGAGGGCTCATGGAAGAAGTGACATTTGAGCCTTGAAGAGTAGGACTTTAAAAGGCAGAGATTTTGGAAGGGAAGGGTGAGGGTTATGTTTGAAGTAAAAATTTAGAAGTCAGTTAGAAGTAAGAGATCATTGAGTACTTTAGGGAAATATCAGTTTGTTGAGTCAAAGTGATATTCCTGAAGCACAGAGCTAAGCCACTCCCTTGCTCAAGATCCACTGGTTCTCTGCTGCCTCTACCTTAAAATACAAAATTGTTTAGAATTTAAAGCACTTTACATACAGACTGGTTCCAGCCTAACTTTCATGCTCTATATTCCAGCTAGACTGACCTGTTGTTCCTCACATACAACATTCTAAGTCCCATGCTGTCCCCCATGCACCTCTCTTAACCTCCCATCTGTTAGAATCCCTCTTTTTTCAAAATTCAGCTTAAGCCCCACAAACTACATGAGGCCTTTTCTTATTTCCCTACAGGCCAAACCCAAATCCCCCTTCCCAATTACCTTGTATTTATTTTGTATACATTTTAAGTCTATTTACATGTGTATGTGTTATTTTCCCTGGCAGAACATAAACTCCTAGAAAAAAAGGATTATTTCTTTATTTGTATTCTCAAAACCTATCGTAGTAACTGGTACATAGTAGTAGGTGCTTAACGCTTGTGGAATGATTGGTTTGTGCAAGGGAATTAAAGGGGATAGGGCTGGAGAGATAGGTAAGGACCAGATTGTGGAAAGTAAGGCTTGCATTGCATACATTTAGACTTCATTCAGTGGGCAACACAGAGACGGAGAAGATCCGGGAAAGATGTAGCACAAAAAAAAAATGCGTTTTCATGATTTTTAGCTGGCAGCAGCTGACAAAAAGCCGGCTGGACAGAAGAATGCAAGCCTTCAACACAAGACGAATGCCAAAACCTAAGGCCAGTGGTCAGCAAGAAGACCAAACAAAAAGACTGTAGGGCTTCCTACAGTATCCATTTTCCTTACCAAATTCGTCTTAATATTTTTTTAATCGCCCATTTGCACACACATGTACATAACAACCTGGCAAAAACGTTTACTGCTCTTTCCCACTCTTCTGCTTTCAAAGCGTTATTCTCCACCTAACTTAGGATAAAATACAAATTGTTCTATTGCCCTGACAGAACGTAGTATCCAATGACAGACACATCACTGAACTTCTCATTTGAACTAACGTTGACTTTGTCCCCTGCCCGGTTTAATTTATCTTTAAATTGTTTTTCTGAAGCAATTACATCTGGGAGAACCTTCCCTGACCTTCCTAAGAAGGCTGAGTCTGTCCCTTCCACGTTATCTTTGTTTTATACAGGGCGCCCCCAAATCTTAGTGCAGTCTAAATTTAAACATTAAGGTTTCTGGACACACACGCAAAGGCGGCTCCACCTATGTTGCGTCCGCTCCCGAAGGGAAGGGGCTGCTTCCTTTGTTTCTGAACGCAGGGCCTGGCACAGTAGCTGGCACAAGGCTGGCACTTACCGGGCTTGCCGACCAGGTACAATAATAAAAGTAACGTTTATGCAGCCTTACTACGGGCCCAGGCACCGCGCTGAGTTATCTCAGTTATCGCAGTGATCGCAAACGTCTCTTAACCGGGTAAACCGGGGCGCCGGGGGACCCACCAGTCAGTCACCACCGCCCCAGGTTCCAAAGCACCAGGGCAGCCCCGGCCCGGCGCAGAGGCGGGCGGACCCAG
>CM053769.1:159101269-159199704 GCA_028658325.1 Potorous gilbertii | reverse complement strand
GCCCCAGGTTCCAAAGCACCAGGGCAGCCCCGGCCCGGCGCAGAGGCGGGCGGACCCAGCTCAGCGCCGCCCGGAGCGCCCTTCCCCGCCCCCTTTAAGTTTGGCGTCTCCCACGAACTCCGCCGGAGGGCCCGCCTCCTAGCGACGTTCAGCGGCGATCCCTAACTCCTGATTGGCTGTTCCTTCCGCCAGTCAGGCCCGACGGCGAATCCGCCTCCCTCCTCCCGGACCCCGGCGGCCTGACGCCTCCACGCACGCAGGGGGACCGGCTCGAGACCCCTCCACGGTGGGCGGCAAACGCGTGGGCCCCGTGGAGACAGCCGCGCCTCTTCGCACGGACGCCCAGGACTACGAGGTACGCTGGCGTTGGACGCTACCCCCACCTGGCGCCCTCCCGTCCCGCCGAAGCGCTCCTCCGCCGGGTAACTGGGGATGGCGGCGTGAAGCGTGCTTGCCAAATCCCGTATCTTAGCATCGCGAGAACGGGGCGGGCGCGTGACTTCCGGGCTCTCTGGTTTCCTGGGAGACCCTTGTTTATTACCCTCCCAGCCACGTGTTTCCGAGCCTTTCTCGGAAGGAGGCTGCTGAGAGGACGCACGTGGGACCCCTGGGGTGCGGAGAGAGAGGTCCTTTCTCTTCTGGAGCGGGGAATCTCGTGTGTATACTACAGTTTGGCCTCCATGGCAGGACCTCAGTGCACACTTGTATTAGACATTCAGAGTCGTGTAGGGAGCATCTTTTGAAAAAAATTAGTTGTTCAGCCCTGACCAACCTTTCATGACACAGTTTGGGATTTTCTTGGCAGATACTGGCGTAGATTTGCCATTTTCTTCTCCAGCTCATTTTACAGTGGAGGAAACTGAGGCAAACAGAGCTAAGTGACCGACCCACAGCTAATGAATGTGGGAGACTGGATTTGAACTCAGGAAGATGTCCAAGCCCAGTGCTCTTCAGTCACCTAGCTGCCCTTTTGAAAAACAGGAGAAGGCTGACCCCACTACCCTCCCACTGCTTACTGGACTCCAGAGGCTCCCTATGACTAGCGCAGTTTAAAGCATGTCACAGCACCTGCCTCTTCCTGCCATTTCCAGTCTTCTTACATCCCACTATGATCCAGCAGATCCTGGCATATAAGAAGTATTACATCTCCCTTTGTACTGCCTCGTTGTCCTTCATGCCTTAACCTCCCTGGCTTTCTTTAGGATTCAGCTCAATTCCTATCTTTCTGCTGGAGATCCTCCTGGGCCTGTCACCAGCCTATGTCTTCCTCTCTGAGATTACTTTCCATTTATTCTAAGTACATCTTGTATTTACACAATTATTTCCATATTGTCTCCCCCACTAGATAATATATATTTTCTTCCATCAAGGATCTCATTTTTCTGCTTTTCTTTTCATCAGCCCTTAATATAGTGCTTGGCCCAATTGTAAGTTCTCAAGGAATACATGTTGAAGTACCTGATGGATTTCTAAGCTGTCAAAAGCTTTATTCTACTCTTAGATAATTCCTGGAGTCACAATAGTTTACATAGATTCCTTAGGCAATGGGAAGGTATTGATTGCTGTTGACTGAATAGGCGCTGACATAATAGAACCTATTCTTTAGGAAAATCACTTTGGCAGACTTTTGTAAGATACATTCCAGGGTGGGAAACTTGAGGCAAGGGGATGAATTAGGAGAAAACTAAGGCGAACTGAAGGTTAATTGACTTGCCCAGGGGTCACACAGCTAATAAGTGTCTGAGGTGGAATTTGAACTCACATTTTCTTGACTCCAGGCTCAACGTTCTATTCAGTGAGCTATCCAGCAGGGAAAAGTGGGGATTGTGTTTGTCCTGCCTTGAGGAAGAAGACCATGCCATCAGAGAGATGATGACATGACTTGCACTTGACTTTATTTTGAGTGAGGAAGGGCTGTGCAGGTCACCAGCCTCACTTCTCCTCCGGAGTCATCTGAATCCAGTGACTCAATATTCCTCAGGATGACTAGAGATGGCCCAGGATGCACTTGGAGACCTTGGGCCCTTTAGGCCAAGGTCTTTGCAGATACTCACTTAGGGTGAGGCAGCACCCATTCATCGAATAGGCATGTTTAAGAAGTAGCCAGGGCTTGGCCCCTTTAATGAGGTCAAGAAAAACAAAGGCATCAGGCTGGGTGGGAAACAGCCAACAGTTACTCCTGATAATTACTCTAAAGCTAAGGGGGTCCAGGAGCCCTTGGCAGAGGCTCCTTGGATTCCCAGTTTCAGAGTGTAGTAGGTTTAAGGTATTGGGAGAGGACAGGCGATGGCAAAGGAAAGGAAGGGAAAGGGAAAAAAAGTGGGAATAGTTTTGTGTATTAAGAAGTGTATTTGTGTGGGAATTTCTGACACAAAGAAGGGAAGGCCATTCCCTTCGCTGTCCCCCTTGCCTGGAATGCTCTCCCTCTTCAACTCTCACTTCCAGGCTTCACTGGCTTTTCTCAAGCCTTAGCTAAAATCCTGCTTTCTATAGGAAGTCTTTCCCATTCCCTGCCATACTTTCCTTCTGTTGAGTGTTTCCTTTTTAATCCTACACACAGCTTGTTCAACTGTATTTGGGTTTGCATGTTACCTCTACCCTAAGATTGTGAGCTCCTTGAGGACAGGGACTAACTTTTACCATTTTTTGTATCCCCAGCTCTTAGCACAGTGCCTAGCTCGTAGATGCTTATTGATGATTATTTGGGCTATGATCAGTAGAGGGAGAAACAATGATTTTTGCCAATTGATTATAATTCAAATCACCTGGATGAAATAAAGAACTAAATCAGGAGTTTGAGAAGTGGATCACAAATGTGGAACAGAGGCATAATATTGTAGGGATGGGGAATTTCATTCATTCAGGAAACTACCAGAGCTTCCTCTTTTCCAGAAGTGTCTTGAACAGGTGGGGGAACCAGTGAGGCGAAATTGTGTTCTGAACCTTACTCTCACTGATCAGGAGGAGCTGGTTGCTTGTGAAGTGACTACTCCATGATCTATGAGAGAGAAAAAGAGGAAACCTGGGCATGGTCTCACACATACCCCAGATTTTGGGAGATCAGATATGAAAGGGTTCACAGGAAGAATAGATAGCATCCCACTGAGTAAAATGCCTTAGAGGAAGTCAGAACAAGAGGGACAGTAGGTACTGGAGAAAGAAATTCTGAAGACACAAACAAAAATAGTTGCAATGAAGAGGAAAAATGAGATTTGTTTGAAAAGACTGGTGTGTAAGCACAGGGAATCATTTAAATTTAAAAATATTATTGATTTTTTTTTTTACATCATGTACATTTCCTTTAATCTGCTAGAGAGCCATCCCTTATAACAAAGAAAAGGAAAGAAAAGCTGTTTAATGCAAGTAGTTAATATGTCAAAAAAGTCTGATATTATATGTAGTGATTTATACGCACAGTCTCCTATCTCTTCTTTGGGTCTAAACTGGATCATTTTAAATTCACAGCTTTCAGGTCTTTTCATTTTCTTTATTCTCATTGAATGAATTGTCTGTCTACCTGGTTCTGCTCGTTTCAACGGGCATTTTTGCGTACAAGTTTTCTTATGCTTCTCTATATCCGTCATATTCGTTGTTTCTTAGAATATAGTAATTTTCCATTACATTACCGTGCCACAACTTGTTTAGTCATCCCCTTGTTGATGGACATGTACTTTAGTTCTTTGCTGTGGCAGAAAGTGTTTCCATAAATATTTTGGGGCAGATGGATTCCTTCCTTTCCCTTCCTTCCTTCCTTCCTTCCTTCCTTCCTCAGTGAAATCTCAGTATCAAACATTTTATTCACTTTCTTTGCAAATTCCAGATTGCTTTCCAGAATGTCGGATCAGTTCTCAGCTTCACTAACAGTGTATACCCATCTTTACTTCCAACATTGACTTCCACTTTGTCAGTTTGTGGGGAGTTAGATGAGCCCTCAAAATTTTGGGGAATTTACATCTCTCTTATAAGCTATTTGGAGCATTCTTTCATATGATTCTTAATAGTTTGAAATTATTTTTAGAATTGTTTATTCATATTCTTTGACCATTTATCTATTGGGGAATGACTTTTAATCTTATATAGTTATGTTAATTACTAATGTATCTTGGATTTTAGACTCTTATCAAAGGTATTTGATATAAAGTTTTCCCCCAGTTGTTTGTGTCCTTTCTTATCCTAATTTCATTAATTTTGTTTATGCTAAGGCTTTTTATTTCATGTGATTGAAGTTATCTATTTTATCTTTCATAATTGTCCCTATGCTTTATTTGGTAACAAAATCACTTCTAGGCATAATTGTGAAAAATACATGACCTGGCTCTCTTCTGATTTTCTTTTTATATTATCTTTAATATTCAGGCTACATATGCAACTTAAGGGGCACCTAGTTGACACATGGGATAGAGTGCTGGATCTGAAGTCAGGAAGACTCATCTTCCAGAGTTCAAATGTGACCTCAGACACTTAGTGACTCTGTGACCCTGGGCAAGTCACTTAACCCTGTCTGCTTCAGTTCCTCATCTGTAAAGTGAGCTGGAGAGGGAAATAGCGACCCACTCCAGTATGTTTGCCAAGAAAACCCCAAATGGGGTTATGAACAGTCGGACATGACTGAAATGATTGCACAACAATAACATGCAATTTAGATTTAAAAAATAGATGTAAAGAAGTATGTAGTAGGAGCATTATCCTAAGGCTCTCCTCAACATAGGTTAACTTGGTTTTTCCTTAAAAGATATTGCAACAGTCCTCAGTACTAAATTGGCTCAGAGGACTAAAGCCTTGGAATCCTGCTCTGCTGAGGGGATTGAATACAAAAGAAGCCAGGCTGTGATAAGTCACTTACTCCTTTCTTGGGCTGTGGACCAGCATGGACAGAGCTAAGTCCGACTGCATCCTTGCTGAATATTCATTCACTTCCAGGCCCAATTAACTGCCCTGTGTTAACTGTCCTATGTTCTCTGAGTGCCTCGTTTTGTTCATTCTCAAACCTGGGCTACCAGTGCGAGTCAGGTCTGGCCTGTTACCAGGTGGAAGCGAGGGCAGGTAACAGAGAATGAATACAAGAGCATGGCATGTTCCTGTCTACATGATGTCAGGAATGATAAAGCTCAGACTGAGCTGAGGCTGGTGAGAAACCTAAGAAGGGCAAACACTTTATTTTTAAAGACAATTTTTAAAAGTTCTGTTTGGAGTAAAAGAAGGCTCAGGGAAAGGATTAAGACTCTTTTGGTGTGAATGGAATGATGATAACTGATAACAGAGAGAGGGCTAAGCTGCTCTAGTCTTACTCTAAGTTTTTTCTGCAATGGAGAACGACCACAGCAGAGACTGAAAATATGACTAATAAGCAGCTGATAACTCACAAAATGAACGTAAACAAGGAGATGGAAGGTACCTAATTGTCCCTTATGACTTTGAATCACTTGACTCTCATGGACCATACCCTTGGCTATGAAAGGCTTGGCACATGAGATTGCTGAGTGACTTTCAGTGATGTTTGAAAGACCATAGAAAACGGGGAGAGGAAGCATGGGACTGGAGAAGGGTGAACGTGGTCCTGATTTTCAAAAAAGGGAAGAGAGAAGAGTCTACAGACTATAGGCCATTGACCTTGACTTCTATTCCTGGAAAAATTCTGATCATTAAAGAGAAAGTTGGTGAACGTCTAGAAAGGGAAGTGATGATTTTAAAAAAGCCACATCGGACCAAGTTCCTTTTCGTTTTTGTCAGGAGGTATACATTAGTTGGTGAGGGGAATGTTGTGGATAAAATTTACTTGAGCTTCAGTAAAGATTGTGATACAGTGCTTAATGCCATTTTGGTAGAGGAGATGGATTGTTGAATGGCTGGACTCAGAATGTGGTTATTAACAGACTGATGCTGATGACGGAGGCAGGAGGCCTCCAGTGGAGTACCCCAGGGATCTATGCTTGGTTTTTTGCTGTGTAACACTTATCATCCCTTTGGATGAGGACTTAGATGGAATGTTTATCCTGTGGTGTTTGTCCTTCATTCTCGAAGAGGACCATGACATCAAGATGATGACGAGACGTGCAGCTGACTTTGATTTGAGGGAGGGAGGGCTGTGCAAGGTCACCAGCCTTACTTCTCCTGAGTCCTCTGGATCCAGTGGCCTGATATTCATCAGGACGACTGGAGATGATCCAGGAGACAGATGTTTATCTAATGTTTATCGAATTTGTGGATGACACAGCACTGGGGTGGGGGGGTAGGCTGAGGGGGAAGCTACCATTCTGAGGAGTTACCAGGAGCCAAGAGGATTTTGATAGGGGCATATGAAATCCATGTAAAGTCTTATACTTGGGTTAAAAATCTTAGCTGTTGGACCAAGATATGGGTCTTTTAGTGCACCACTTTGTGCTTGATGCAGACCACTTTTGCCAGGGTCACCCACTGCTGAGGGAAAACCAGAGGGGAGAGACCCTCTCAGAGCCCCCACAAAGTGTCTCACCCAGCCCTCTGGTTCTTTCTTCTGTCAGAACAATCAAAAGCCCAGCTGCCTCATTGAGGGCTAATTTGGAAACGCCAAGCTGACTTTGGGGTTTCAATCCCAATTCTGTTCCTACTTGTATGACCTTACACAAATTACTTCTCTAAGTGCCTTTTTTTTTTCTGGAGGAGGAAGACAAGGCAGTTGGGGTTAAGTAACTTGCCCAAGGTCACACAGCTAGTAAGTGTCAAGTATCTGAGGCTGCACTTGAACTCAGGTCCTGACTCCAGGGCTGGTGGTCTATCCACTGCATCATCTAGCTGCCTCCTCTGTGCCTTTTTCTTCAGTTAACAAACAAAGGGTTGAAACAGATAACCTTGAAAGTCCATTCAGCTCTGACTCTGATTTGGGCCAACCTCCCTTTTCCCAGACCACCTGCAGTTTTTATTTTTGAATGGTTTTGGGATCATTTCTTCAACTTCAAAAATACATTCAAATGTCCATCTTTCTTGTGGAAGTCAAATGAGATAATGTATGTTTAGCACTTTGCAAAATGTTGTAAAACCCTTTATTAAGGCTTCAATAAGATGGTTCCCATAAAGCCAGCAAACGCTGGGTAATTTGAACTAGTGGAGAACTTGATTATAAATTTAACAAGGTATTAGATTGTATAATTTTAAATAAGGTGAAATCATGCTGTGTGTTGCCATATGTTGAAACAGAAAGACTGACTTCAATAGAAATGCTGGATTAAATTAATCCAGCATTTAGCAGTCATTAATAAATTATTCCTGAGCCACTTCTCTAGCAGGTCTTAATGTTAAAAATAAATAAATTTTAAATCTCTTATTTCTTACAGTATACACTGTGTTAATTTGTCCAAAATGGTTTTAAAGAAGAAAAAAGATATTCAGGTTGCTGCATTGACTGTTGGTCACCAGGACCTTGAAACATTGAGATGTGAGTGTTTTCTTTTTCTGCCTGTTTAATGTTTAATGCTTGTTTAATGTACTTCTGTCCTAGTTTGTAAGCATTTCTTACTATGCATAGGGAGTTTATATGGGGTTTCAAACTTGGGTATTCTGAGTCAGCCAATTTTAAAGAAGACTCATGGTATAATGGAAAGAGTGCTGGATTTACAAAGAGAAGATCTGGGTTTGTGTCTACTTATTTTGGGTAAGTTCCTTTATTCTTTTGAGCCTCAGTTTCTCTATGAGTAAAATGTGGATAATGATAACTCTGCCGCTGACTTCTTAGAGTGACTTGGAAGAAAAGTGTTTTCTAAATGTCCAAGTGCTATATAAATGTGAATTATTATTGTGTTAAATGGTATTCCTGTCTTTCTCTCTCATATGCAGATTAAGCCCTACATTTTTAGTTTATAAATATTCAGTTCTTTATAGCATAGATTAGGAACACAATTTCTATATTGTTGAAGTCACAGGAAACTATCTTTTGTGTATTATTTAGCATTTGCAGATGCTGAAGGGGAGAACCTTGCTTCCCTATTGTTACGCTGTGTACAACTCACCGATGGATTAGTCCAAATCCATTGTATCAAACAGGTAAGGCTTAACTGGCATCCAGGGATATCAATCTTCTAAAGCCATTGCATACCAGCCCACACTGTAAGCCCCTATGGAACTTTTCTGAACACCAAGGTAGTTTCTGTTGTTGCTTCATTAATTTCCTAAATGATGAGTGATGGCTGCCATATTTAGGGTTCACCTGAAGATGAACTTGTGAACTTGTAAACTTCTCAGGCCTTTGGAGTGTATGGAATACTTTTAATTTTTTTTAATAGGGTAAAAACCAGTTTGGGTTAACATTTCTTGCAACATTGTTTTTAAAAATGACATTCATTGTTATCTAAGATATTAAGGTTAGCATCATTTGTGCCCCAAAACAAGCTTTTACCCTTTGAATTTAAATGTTGAGAGAAATGATTATTAATAACCAATATCTTGGAGAGATTGAGAGCTCTCTCTTTCTTCCAAATTCTTGGTTTTAGAAAGTTCAGACTTTTAAAGGATAGTCTAAGGTGGGGAAGTCCATTGTGTTCTACTCAAGTTTGGGTGGAGACAGCTCCTTTTGTCTAGAAAACTCTAGGCTTCTGGGTTGTCTCAGTTTAGAGATAGGGTGGTCAGAATACAGAGATATTTTTGACATAATGTCACTCTCAGCCCCTCATTGAACACCAGTTCTTCTTAGGGTATATAAATTGTGAGCCCGCCACCATGGTTGTCTTTGGTCTCAGAGAGATGGCCAAGTGACCATCCTTTTATTAATAAATGTGTTGGCCTTATTAATAAAATGATGAAATTACCCAGAAGTTATGTCTCTTGAGTCCTTTTTAATTGTCACAATAATGTATTTCGATATTTCTGTTTTAAGAGAAATGTTGGTCATCTGCAACAAAACCTCATTATTTTAAGGGAAAAATTTAATGTCTCCTGCGATCCCATCTTTCCAGCTCTAATGCCATGATCCTATATTCTGTCACAATACTGGTGTCTCACTCAGCACTCTTAATGAAAGGGAAACTATTTAACAACTATATAACAACCATTATTTTGGAGTGGTTGGGAGATTCTCATCATGACAAATTAGATTATTTCCCACCCAGGTGATGTTTTTGGATTTTTCACTTGGTCTTGTTTGCTTTTTCTCTCTCATAGATTGTGCCTTTGATGGAAAAGATAGATGGGAATCAGGCATGTGATCCCATGTTTCAGAGTTGTTTGGATATTTTAGGACGTATTTATTTTTCTGTGGGCCCAAAGAACCCTTTGAAGAAAGTGCTGGCAAGGTAAGAAAAAAGCTACTTAATAATGGTGATGGCCTAACTGAAAAAGAACAGTTAATCTGATATTTAAAGGTAATTTATTGGCTAAGTAAAATGGAACTAAATTACTAATTCTGTTTATATTCCAGGTACTGGGTTTATGTTATTTCATCTTCTGACTTCCATTTTAACTGTAGGGGCTGCATGTTCACAACTTTTTATTCACATTATTGTAATTGATTTGATGCCTGGATAAGTTGCAGTTTCTCCTCCTAGATGAGGAGAAAGAAAGTTCTTATTTTTGATATTCAACTTGTCTGTTTTGGGGACTTTTCAAATCTATGACCATGTGTTTATAAGACTGTTACCTGAGAGAACACTTCCTGCATTGCTCTCTGTGGGGTCTTGACTAGGAAGTCTCCAGTGGGCAGTAGAAGTACCCATAACATCAGCAATTCTCTATCAAGTGAATGTCTCAGTGCCATCGAATATATTTGCTTTCTTAGCTCAGACCTTGCACATTTTGACCCTTCTTGGAGTAATGCATGTTTCAGTCAGCAAAGAAAGCTAAGCTAGGGCTGAGACCTGTCTTTGGCTATGGGGCTTTCCTTATTATTTGCTCTCACCTGTCAGGCCCCAGAGAATGGTGGGAGCCTCTGGACCTTGGCGTATATTGGTATTGGTACTGGAGTGCATTTTCTAATCAGGAAGGGAATAACTAACCAGTATCACTGCATTTTCCTTCCCCTCACCCCTCCAAGTGTGGCTTCATTTGAGTTACCTGGATTAAAGCCTACGTAGGCCAATTGGACTGGGACTGAAAATGATGGTTTTCTTAACCCTGTATAGGGGTGGTAGTGGTTTGTCTCATTTAAGTGACTCTATGAGGACTGGTCCTTAGGAACATTGATGAATTTTCTGTTGTAACTTCCCTGCAGCTTTTAGGTCCTTTCCCTTATTCCTTCAGTGTCTTCTCCTCAGGTCCAATGCTACTTGGCTCCCTACTATCAACGGAAAATTTTTAGACTTCCTAGAAATTATTTGTCTTATGAAAATAATATCTCAGGAAAAGTACATCGAAGGGATGGCTCTCTAAAAGTAGAGTTTTAGGTATCAGTGATACTTGGGTGGGAGCAACATTTTGAGGATGGGGGCTAACCTTTGTCCTGACCCTCATCATAGTATGAGCGTGCCCTAGGTTTCACTATATGAATAAATCCATGTAGATTATGGCTACAGAAATGTCTGTTTCTGTATAATTTCCCTCCAGTTCATAAGCATTTATTTGGCATCTGCTATATACCAGTTACTATGTGAAGCAATGCAAAGTCAAAAGGGAAACAATTTCTACCCACAAGAAGCTTATTTTTTGTATACAAGTACATATATAAATAGATGTTACATTTAAAATATATGTAAAATGAACCTAAGATAGTTTGGGGAGGGACAGTATTAGTGGCTAGGGTGGGACCAGAAAGGGCCTTGGGTAGGAAATTGTGCTTGAGTTAAATATTGAAGTAAACCAGAGATTCCAAAGGTGCTGATAAGGAGAGAGAGTGTTCCAGGCTTGGGATCCCCAAGTTCAGAGGTTTGGAGAGGGCAGATAGAGTGTTTAACATGAAGCACATCCAGGCTAATACGGCTGCACTGTAGAGCTCCTGGAGGACATTGACATGTAATAAGACTGGAAAAGTAGGAAAGGGCCAGGTTGGGACGACCTTTAAATGCCAAATCATGGAGTTTATCTTTCATCCTAGAAGAATTGGGGCAGCTGGTGGAGTTCATTGAGTAGGAGGAATAATGTGGTTGAGCCACTTATCCGGACTCCAGTTAAACAGATTCATCAGTCCTTGGTCCTTAGATTTGGCTTTTCTTTTTTTCCTTCTAGTTCACTCAATGGCCTCCCTGAACTTTATTTTGCCGATGCTGCACGTAGCTTCACCTGTTGTCTTCAAGAAGAACTAAAAACTACTAACCTGTATTCTTACAGGAGAGTGATTGACAATATTTCTTGCTGTATGGAGAACTTTAACCTGGGTAAGAGGGCATTTGGTATTTTTGTGTTCTGCTGCTGTCTTTGGCTACAGTTCTCAATTTGTATCATAAAACAGTGGAAATTTAAAACTGTGCTAATATTGGTTGTTGGATCTTTTTTTTCCTCCAGGTAGGACAAGCATTATGAACCTGTTTGAAGATGGTAAGAGCCAATTACTGAGTTTCTAATGCTGAGAAACATCAATCAATATAAAAATGCATTATAAAAAATAAATTAATCACTGCTGACTGCATGCTTTCTTCAGATTAGGAAGAAGGGAAATAGGTCCCTTGGGGGGCCCCCTTGTTGCTCCCTCTTGAAAAGCTACACATTTTGAGATAAAAACCAATTTGTGCAAATATAGGTAGAGTGTAATATAACATTTTTCATGTATTAAATTGAGACTTTAGTCAATAAGTTTTAGTTTGTGGTTTGTTTTTCTGTTTTTTAATCTTATCCTGGGGTCATGGTGTTCTTTAATTACATGTTTTTTTGTTTCAGTGCTTCTGTTTCTAGAGAAGGTTTTCATTGGAATACCAGAAGAAAATAGGTAATATACATTCTCTGTGCATGGACGTGTGCATGTGAGAGAGAGAGAGACACACACACACACACACACACACGTACACACGTATGGCTTACATTTTCCCACAATGATTCATCCTATCAGCATGTATTAAGGCCCCACGGTGGAGCAGGCAGTGTGTTAGGTATTTGGGATATAAAAGCAGCAGTAAGTCCCTCCCACTAGTATAATGCCTGGTGGTGGTCAGTTGCCCATCAGTAGTGACAGATAAGTGGCTAAGCTCTCCTGCTGGCCTTTCATTCATGTATGCCGACTACAGAGGTGAAACAGTTTTTACAAAAGGTCTCAGAGAGGTGATACTCCGGGACATGGCATCGTGGTGTGTGTTGATCATTCTGCGTCTCTGGGAAGATACAACAGCCATAACTGTATCCCAGGTCCTCTGCGAAGTGCTTTATAATTATTATCTCATTTAATTTTTATATGATTCTAGAGGGAACGCTAATAAATGAACCACTTGGTGATTTGTTTCCTATTATTTTTATTTGTAATTAAATAGATATTTAATTTGTAATAGATTTTACTTTCTATTGATCATGATGCAGCAAAAAGCACCTCTTAATGTAAAGAAGAAAAATTATTGTAAATATTTTGGAAAAAAATCTGGAAGATTTGTATTTGGTAGAACCCTTAGTCTGATAGAAGTTATGACTTCTCTGATACAGTACAGTTCTCTTTGGCCTGTATTAGCTGACTAAAACATTCAAAAACAGACATTTCACAGAGGACCGAGGCATCGGTAGGGCAGATGACCTGTTGTCTTTTTGCAGGGGACGGTAGTTGGCACTGTTAGGGAGATAAATAGCTGGAAGGCAATGAAGAAGTAAGGAGTTAGTCACACTGGTGCTAAAAAATAAAGATGCCACAGACCAATATACATACACACACAGTATAAAGACAGCCCCTGCCCTCAAGGATCTCACAATCTAATTCATACTTAATTTTAACTAAATTTTGCCTGAATGAAAATAGAAAGGGTGATGCTGCCCACACAGTAGGATTTGTTCTTGGACCCACATCCCTGTGAGGATATTGTTGGTTATCAGAACACATAATTTTATCAGGGATTTGTAAAAGAAGCAATGAGTCTTTGACTCATAGAGTAAGTAGAAAATAAGTAAATCATGGTTAAAGGAAAATAAAGGATAATAGGAAATGTTTTATTTAGAGGAAATTGTCTTCCTTTTGGTAAAATTTGGTAAATTGCCTTTTGGTAAAAAAAGGTACGAATATTTTTCATCTTTTGATTGGATGAGTGTTTTTCTTATAGGGGTGGGGGATGGTGAAACTTCTATTTAAATTTCCTTTCATGTTATTGTCTTTCTCTGCCTTTAGAAGGTTTACTGGAAACCACATTGCTCAGACAGAGTTGATGCACGACCTGCTGACAGCCATTAGAGTCTCCGTGACGCTAGTGCAGAAAGTACAAGACATCACTCAGGGAGATCTTTGGAAGATCCCCAGTTCTCCAATTTGGCAAAGCATGTGTGGCCTACTGGGCATTTTCTCCAAGTTCCTAAGGAATGGTAAATACAGCAGTATTCAGATTATAACTATAATTATGGGCTAATCAGTCTCTAATACTTTGTTGAAACAGGTTGTTAATAAATTATTTTAAAGAGGGCAGTCACGGTTCTTTGTCATATTTGCCATTTTCTTTCAAATGTAGCAGGTTAGTGAAGGTAATTTGTAGGCATTGTGACATAGTGGTTACAGAATTAGCCTTGGAGTTAGGAATAAATGGGTTCTGAGCCCACTCTGGTACATACTGGCTGCATGACTCTGGACAAGTCACTTAACCTCTCAATGCTCCAGACCAGAGTTGTCAAACCCATGGCCCTCAGGCACCAGAAACCAGCAAAGTGCCAGTTTGGCCTGAACCACGTTAAAGTGTAATTGGGAAATGTCTAACAAAATGAATGAAAGTACAAGACAACACAGATAATGTTAATTTATGATTTTCTAAGTCAGCAGCCAGCAGGGCATCACTGTTCTAGACAGCTCCCTAATCTATGAGTGTCTCAAAAGGTGCTGCTGCCTTCACATAGGCAGGTTCTCTATCTGGAAGTTTCCTCTTCCAGTGAAATCACAGGTGCAGGTCCTGTTCCTTTGTATAAGGGCTGATACTTCTCTAAGATTTCAACATTTGCAAAATGCCTTACTCATGTTATCTTGCTGTGTAGTATGGGGGCAAAACTGATGGTTTATGAAGGAATTGTTCAAGAAGACTTTTATCTTTCTTAATAAGTACTTTGTACTTTTCTGCCAAATAGATGACCTTTTACAGAATATTCAGAGTACATCTGGGTTAGCCATCATTCTTCTCATTAAGACTATGTGTGATTCAACTGAAATGATACCTGGTTTGGTGAGTTGATCTTTCTTTAAGTTGTACTAATTAAATATTGTTAAATGTAATATAATTTGATTATTTTGTTTGTATGTTATTTAAAGTTTCTCTTATTAAACCAAATTTCTTATGGTGTTAGATTCATTTACAAACTTAAGGACATATAGAATTAAGATTTCTTCTGCATAGTGGTAATTTATCTATGTCTGTGTGCTAAATGTTAACAGCTAATCCATATCACTCAAGTTTTTTTGAAGTGTGTTAAAGGCAAGCAAATGTTACTGTATTTTTGAAATAAGGTCTTTTATTTGCCTCCAAAATATTGTAATGACTCTCTTAATAGATGCAACATTTCCTTCTAAAAGAATACATTTGAATTTAAAATGATTATTTTAGTCATATTTATAGGAAACATTTCATTTTGGACCTTACTTGGATACTTTTCTGTATCTGTGAACCTACTGATGTAGGTACCTCATTTTCTGGTTATAAATCTCTTTGTTCTGTAAAATTCCTCATTGGTAATATGTTGCAGACTACTCATACCCCCTGTGCTCCTCACCATTTCCCTTTGGGTGATCTCCAACTATAATTTTTCATAAACTATGAATATTGATATTTAAAAGATGACCCTTTGTTTTAGGGAGATGTTTGGGATCATTAAAAGCATTGTGCAGTTTCCCAAAGGCAATTCAGCCTGCTCTTCTATTCCGTTAAAGCCTTAGTTCAAATCCCTCCATGGTGTCTTTAAAAGACACATATTTTGATGGTACATGGTGCATTTTATGTCCACCTGCATACCATAATCCAGCCAAAAGAAGAGTATTATGGAGTTCCACTGTTTTTTTATTTGTTTATGATTAAAAAGAAAAATAAAGCATTTGATTTGGCAGAGTAAAATATTGCTTTAAAGACCTTCCTCTAATTAGGTATCCTACATACATATGTTAGTCATGCAAAAGTCTTTGGAATAAAAAGAAAACTATTTAAAGACCCTGTGATTATCAAGGGAGTCAGAAAAACAAAGGCATGTGTGGTCTGCATGTATTTATCACTGACATGGAAGATGTGCAGAACAAATGCACAAAGGGAGACCCTTATAAATGATGGGGGCCCCAAATGCTCCTGTGTGCAGATGATGTGCTGATTTTCTCAAGCCCTGCAGTATTGTGGAGCTTCTACAATGAGACCTGTAATCACCCAAAAGAGTTTGGCTTGCTTAATTAGTACTTATGATATTTTCCATGTAGTATATTTTTAATACAAGTGGCATGGAATAGGAAGTAGAATGCTGGGCTTGGAATTGGAAAAGTTTGGCTTCAAATCCTATTCTGATACTTCTTAGCAGTGTGCCTCTGGGTAAGTCTCTTAACACGTATGTGCATCAGTCACATAAGACTTATGTATTAAGTCATGGAGGGAGCTTACACATTGGGAGTATCCTACTGATGTTTCTAGTTGTTGCTGTGGTGTGGCTGGGATTCGGATTTTTTTTTTGTTAGAAAGCACTCATTCAGAATTGTGTAAATTCACATTATGAAAAATTTAAGTTACATTTAAATAGATTTCAGTATGTAATCAATTTCAACATATAATCATTTCTGTTTATAATCTCAATGTATATCTGCTGTTAAATAGGTCTTTCAGTCATTATTGGATTCACACATATGATAATTTATCAGTTGTTACTATAATTTTAAATTGTAGCATTATTTCAGATTACACAGACATACTTTAGTCTGTGGCATTGTATAATTTTTTTGAGGTCCATAAAAGGACTTGTATGATAATTTTTAAAATGCCATTTAGATAAATTATTTTATTTTTAAAAGTTACTGATTTATTTTTAGTTTTCAACATTCCCTTCTATAAGATTTTGAGTTCTAATTTTTCTTCCCCTTCCCCATGATGGCATGCATTCTGATATAGGCTATACATATATATTCATATTAAACGTATTTTCACATTAGTCATGTTGTAAAGAAGAAGTAAACCAATGAGAGAAAGCACAAGAAAGAAGAATTCAGATTCCATAGCTCTTTTTCTGGATGTGGATAGCATTTTCCATTATGAGTCTTTTGGAATTGTCTTAGATTCTTGCATTGCTTAGCTGAGATGAGTCTGTCAGAGTTAGTCCAGTGTTGCTGTTAGAGTGTACAGTGTTCTCCTGTTTCTGCTCATTTCACTCAGCATCATGTAAGTCTTTCCAGGTTTTTCTGAAGTCCACCTTCTCATCATTTCTTCTGGAACAATAGTATGCTGTTACATTCCCATACCATAACTTGTTCAGCCACTCCCTCATTGATGGGCATCCCCTCAGTTTCCATCAAGTTACTCTTAATTTCATGTAGATTGTGTACTTGCAGACAGAGTGAAATGGAGAACTAAATGGTCATCTTTCTAATCTAACTATAGGTCTGTCAGTCGAATCCGTCACTAACCATCTCATCAAGTGCCTACCGCTGTTTCTCCCAGTGCGGCTGTTTCTTTCTCTGCCTTATGTACATAGGCATCTTGATTGTGCATTTGATTTTGCCTGTGCGCCAGATATTATTTCAAGGATCATTTTTATTAGTTGAGTGAAATTTCGGAATTCAGCTTCTTTCTTCTGTTGTTTCCTCAGAGCATTTGTTGTACACCTGCCTGCAGATGGCACTGTGCTGACGTGTATTTGAAAACCAGCATGGCCCCTGCCCTCTAGAAGCTTAGCATTTGAAAAGGGAAAAGCCCTTAACAGTTGTTTTTACTGCAACTACTACTAATTTATATTCTACTATGTTCTTTATTGATTGCTTTTAGGCAAAAATGTCAGGACAAATATAATTTGGACTTACTGTTTTGGTGACTTTTTTTTGGAAAGAATCTTTTGGTGACTTGTGTGCTAATTTAATTTAATTTTTTCCAGGTGAACCACTTGATTCTTCATTCATTGGGAAGTTCTGGGGTACCCAAGTGGTTCATGAGCAGCTGTGGAAGCCTGTGTGTGAAGGGCATCCCTGGGCCAGCCCTCCTCTTCCTGTGTCAGGGAGCTTTGGCTATGTTAGACTGGAAGAATGGGAGCATGGGCCAGAGTGGAGAGAAACTCCTTTTGGATATTGCCAGTGTTTTGTTCAACCTGAGTTTGCAGTGAGTTTATTTTCTGCTCTGTACCATCTTTGGTTGTAAGAATGACTTTGGTCATGTTTGGAAATAGTTAGAAAATGAAAGCTGAACAAATTGATTTAATAATATCTTTAGGTGTCTGTGTAAGGATTGCCATAGTATGAAATTAAGGCAAATGGGAACATTTGATGTGAGTTTCTGGTGGCTCAGATGCTCAAGTGGAGCTGTTTTTTCATTGCTGGGAATATTCCCATCAATGATGCAGGTAGCAACCCATCCATGCCTCTCACATGACTCTGTTCTGTGTCTTCTCATAAATTAACCCCAGAAGGTCTCTAGGTCTCCCCAGCCTTCTAAGATCCTTTCTTACCTTCTCCTGATGACACTGTTTTGTCAATGTGGATATCCTTCTTTTTCACACGTGTTTCTTTGATGACATCCTTTCTTCCATTTCTTCTTGAGAGTTCCTGAGCCGCAAGAGTCTCTGATTAAAATATCTAAAATCATGTAAACATTTAGGCCACACTTCTTACGTTTTTTACTGTAAAATTATATTTTCTGTTTCTAGAGTTAGAATTTGTTTTAAAGAGGCAATCTTGGCAACGCAATTTACATGGCTCTTTCATTTCCAGGCATTGTTACCTTTTAAGTGGAAAGTGACAGCATACTTAAAATGACAGGCTAAAGATTCAGTCTGTCATTAGCCATCGTAGAGATAAAATATGAAAATGTGATAGTCCAATACTTACTTTTAACTTTACCTTCTAGTTCTTTTTTTGGGAGTATATGATTATCCTCCAGAACAAATTGTAGATTTTTGTATCAGAAAGAATATTTAAAATCATAACAAATTAATTTTAAAAGAAGGGCAGCTAGATGGTGCACTGAATAGAGCACTGGGCTTCGAATCAGGAAGCCTCATCTTCCTGAGTTTAATACTTCCCAGCCGTGTGACTGGGCAAGTCACTTAATCCTGTTTGCATCAGTTTTCTCATCTGTCAGATGAACTAGAGAAAGGAAATGGCAGAGCACTCTAGTATCTCCACCAAGAAAACTCCAAATGGGGTTGCAGTGAGTCAGATGTGGCTGAAACAACTAAACAACAATAAAATTTTAAAAGTGATGAAAGTTTTATGTATTAAAAAAGGAAATCTCTTTGGGGCTTATTTAGATTATTTTCCCCATTTCATAATAGTAATTTTAGTAATTTACTATTAATTTTATACTCTGGTCTCATTGTATTTTTTTCTTTGGTCATTCTAAATCATTATAAAGTCATAGTAGAAATATGGGGTTATTTAACAGCAAATTTTTATCATTAATATAAATCGTTTTCCTTTAGGCTCAAGGAGTCAAGCTTGGAAATGTTTCTGTCTAGAATTTTGGTGATGTGGACTGACTCAGCCTTGGATATCTTTGAATCAAGTTCTTTGAATCTAAAGAGCAGTCTGAATGGGAATTCTGACACAGTTGGGAGACTTCTGGAGTACGTCTATACCCACTGGGAACATCCCTTGGATGCTGTGAGACACCAAACAAAAACAATCTTCAAAAATCTCCTCCAGATACACCAATGCACCGTGGAAGGGTCTGCCTGTGTCTCTGACCCTTTCTTCTTGGGACTTATCGAGAGCCTCTTAAGGCTGGAATGGCACGTTAAGGGAAAATACACCTGTCTCAGCTGCCTGGTAGACTGTGTAGGGATTGAAAATATTTTAGCAGTGAATAAAACGATCCCCTCTCAGATCCTGGAGGTGATGGGTGATCAGGCCCTAGCCTCTTATGCAAGCGACCTCCTAGAAGCCGTGTTTAAGAGCCACAAGAGTCGTTTGAAATCCCAGTCTCCTTGTAGCCCTTGGATTGACCAGTGGCACGAGACGTGGGTTTCTCCTCTACTCCTCACACTGCGTGAAGGGAGCCCGGAACAAACGGCTTATGTAATTGATTATTATTTGCCAAAGCTACTGAAATGCAGTCCTGAAAGCCTCAGTTACATGGTAAACAGTCTTCAGACTTCTGCTAACATTAACACAGGTAAGAAGGTCCAGTTTTCTGAAAGAAAGTTCAATTATGAACGAGGGGGAAAGGGCACAGAGGAAGTATTTATTAAGCCTGCTATGTGCCAGGCACCATGCTAACTGAGGACTTTACAAACACTATCTCATTCACAAAGACCCTGGGACGCAGGTGCTATTACTATCCTTATTTTACAGCTGAGGAAACTGAGGCAGGCAGGTCAAGTGACTTGCCCAGGGTCACACAGCTAGCAAGTGATGGAGGCCATAGACCCAGATGAAATCTACTTAAAGGCGGCTGCAGTGCCGTATTTAACTGCATCGTCAGGGAGCAAGTAGTCCACGTAAGTCCAATTTTCAGATAACTCTTTGGTTTCTTCCCTTCCTAGAATACATCAGATAATTCCCTACCTTCTTAAACAATATATTGAATGTAATTTCATCAGGTCTTTCTCCTTCCTCCCTGTTGCTCTTGCCTTCCCTCTAACAATACTTATCATTTGCGCTGTATCTATTGTGTTTGTACGTAATTGTTTGCATGTTGTCTGCCCCATAGCAGTGTTAGGACTTTAACCTTCCGGACTTCAGGTCCAGTGTTCTGTCTGCTTCTCCTCCCAAGCACCCTATGAACAGACCTAACACCCTATAAAGTAGACATGGGGGCCCAGAAAATGCAGGCTTTTGGGGTGTAGAGGCAAACTGGAGATGAGCAAACATCTCAGCTCCTGAGCACAGTATTTCTGATTTATGCTGGTGCTGGTGTTCAGTCATGTCTCACTCTGTGACCCCATTTGGGGTTTTCTTGACAGATAATAAAGTGATTTGCCATTTCCTTCTCCAGCTTATTTTACAGATGAGGAAACTGAGGCAAAAAGGATTAAATGACTTTCCCAGGGTCCCACAGCTAGTCAGTGTCTGGGCCAGATTTGAACTCAGGACGATGAGTCTTCGCAGGCCTATCCACTGTGCCACCTAGCTGCTCCGGTTTATATAAGCAGTAGGGCAGTATTTTATGCATTTTAGAAAGAGAAGAAACTAAACAGTTATCTGAAAAATTTACTTACGTGCTCCTTGATGATCCTTGGTAAATAAAACATTGCTGATATTTATTTATAGTTGCCTTTGAGTAGATTTCATTTGGGTTTATGGATAAAAGAAATGCTTTTGTTACTAGGGTTGGTTTGTATTGTTGTCCTGAGATGTACGGAGGGACAGAGACTTTTCCTGGCCTTGCTGTGAAGGGCAGCTGTGCAGCCTGTTACAGTGTCCCAAGAAATAACTAGGTCTTTCAAGTATGAATGGCCGTGGCTTCTGTTAGATGAAATCCTTACAAGTCTAGGTTAGATGTATTTTCTGCTTCCTTCCCCTAGGAGCTGCAAGTTGCGATTCTCCTCTTTCACCTGTTTTCACGCGCTTCATCAGCCGCTGTTTCTGTAGATGTTTATGTTTGACTTCATGAGTCAATCATAGTTGTATTCAGGCCCAAACCGTCCCTGGCTGATTATCTGTTTTTGATTGGTGATAACAAAACTGATCATGTTCCTGCCCTTTTGGACCCTGTAATCCACTACTTGGAATAGATGGCTCAGAGAAGCGATTAAAAAGGGAAAAAAAGAGGCCTCTCCAAAGCAAATTAGAAAACAATCTGAATAAAAACTAATCTGAATGCTTCAGGGTTAGGGAATAACTGAACGAACTGATGCATCAGCAACGGTCTGCCATAATACTAATAAGAATAACAGATATGAAAAGAGTGATGAAATAATGCTGAGTGAAAGCCCAACTCAAAGAATGGGCTAGGCACTGATGACAACTTAAAATTTAAAAAAAATTTACTCATACATGTATGTAACTGTACAAAGATATTAGCATTGGATTTGCATCAGAGGACCCAAGTTCAAATACCTGTTCTGCTTGTTAAATATAGTGTGACCTTGGGCAAGTCATTTAACTTCTTGAGGTTACCGTGTGTAATTGATTTGAAATGGTTGAAAAAAGGTGGCTAGATTTTAGGTGAGGTTAAATCTTTAGGATTTGTAAGAGGCCCAAACCATTTTTTGGTCTGAGGTGGAGAGGGGGAGTTGGTGGCATGCTCTCTAGTTTCTTTATTTGTAAAATGAACGGATGCCATGGAAAGAGTAGATTATGGGGTTAGACCCTGGGTTTGAGTCCTTGCTGTCCCTCCTTACTACCTTTGTGATCTCGGACAAGTCAGGTACGTTCCTTGGTCCTCAGTGTCTTTATCTATAAGGTGAGAGCCTTGAAGTAGGTCAGAGTGGGCTTATAAAATCTAGAGCTGCCAAAGGCTCAGAGGTCATCTAGTTGCAACTTCTTACTTTAAAATGAGGAAACTGAGGATGGGGTGGGGGAATAATTGACTTGTCTAAGGTCACACAGGTTGTTGGCATTGGGAATGGAATTTTTAAAAAAATTTTACTTGTTTTCAGTGTTCTACAGTCACTTCCGTGTAACTTAGATATTTTTTCCCCTCTCCCTCCCCCTCCTTCCCCACTACCTCTCCTTATTTCATGAGATGGCATGCAATTTTATATAGGTTGTACACATACATTCCTATTAAATACATTTTCACCTTAGTCATGTTACACAGAATAATTAAAATGAATAGGAGAAATCATAAAACAAACCAAAACATAGTACAAAAGAAAATGATCCGCTACACTCTGCAGTCAAATTCCATAGCTCTTTCTCTGGATGTGGAAGGCATTTTGCCTTAAGAGACCATTGGGAATTTTTTTTAAGTCCTTGCATTGCAATGAAGCACTGTGTCTACTAGAAAAATTCCTCCCACACTGTGGTTGTTGCTGTGCACCAAGTTCTCCTGGCTCTGCTCCTTTCGCTCAGCATCAGTTCATGTAAGTCTTTCCAGGCCTCTCTGAAGTCTTCCTGTTCATCATTTCTTATAGCCCAATAGTATTCCATTACATTCATATACCATAATTTATTCAGCCAAACCCTGGTTGATGGGCATTGGGGTGACCTCGGTACTGTGACCTCGGAATCAATTCTCTTTCTTTTGTACCTTGCTGACTTCATCATTTCTTTCTTTTTGGGGTAAATTTTTTAATTTTACAGTTAGATACAAAATGTATCATGTACACAGCAGACTATAGGAGAGGATTAAATATAAAACTCTATGATTTCCAGCATTTTTTCCAACGCTAAATCACCTTTCTAGTGCTAATATTTTATGATGTATGATTTGCAAGGCCCTTTTTGGTTCTAAGTTCTATGATCTTTTGACTGTGAGGGAATTTCTTATACTTGTTCCCAATGTCATGATCAGTAATTTTTTTTATGTAAAACTAAATAAGTTCATAATAAAAATATTATAAATTAAATGAAGTAGACAAAAACCTTATTCCAAGGGAATGAAGAGAAAGGAGGCAGCAGTGATGGTAGACAGCTCTCTTGAGAAGGCTGGCAATGATGGGAGGAGAGGAGTGGGATGATGAGACCAGAGGGCAGTGTTTTTAGGATGGGGAAGACCCAAGCATGTCTGAAGGCAGAAGGAAATGAGCCAATAGAGGAAGAAGGGTTGAAGATGCCAAAGAGAGAGGGAATGATTGATGGAACAAAGTCCCAGGAGGAGATAGAAGGGAGGACCTCTGTGAGGAACTGGGGCAATGGAGGAAGAGATGGGGGAAGCTATTGAGATGCCTTGAGACCTATGAGAAGAGGCCTAAGGAGCCTAAGGCAATCTCAGTAATTAGGAGGCTCTCTTGTTGACCAAGAGCAAGATGGGAAGGAGGAGTGAGATTCAGATAACAGTGAGGTTTTGAAGTATGGACAGTTGAGGAAACTAACATTAGATAGCCTTCATCTTTTTAATAAATTATTCCTGTTAGGAAATTTTATTTATTTCTTTATGCTATGGAAGTGGTTTATTTACCTATGTCTGGTTGGAAAAATAGGCAGTGTGATTATTTAAAATTGCAACTGTCATTTCATGACACAGTAATACTGGTATGCCAGTAGTATGCCAATGTTGTTTTCATTGTGTTATCCAGGAGTACAACTTTTTCCCCTCCTGTCCTTAGGGTCCTGCCACAGCAGAGGCTCCCTGGGAGCTCTGATGGCCTGTCTGAGGACAGCTAGGGCTCATGGCTATCTGCAGTCTTCATCTCATGTTACGTGGAGTAGTCTTGTATCCAGTGCAAAAATAAAACAAGGTTTAGTTCATCAGCATTGCCAGGTAAGTAAATAAAAACCACTGGAGTTATAGAAGTTATAAGTCCTCCCTCCATTTATTATTTCATTGGTAACTTGTGGAGAGCCTTATGCTGTAGTCCCCTGCTATGGGCCAGGAAGGAGATACTGATTGTCCTCTACCCTGAAATTCTTTGCCCTTCTTCCATTGTTCACTCTCACCCTTGGTTCAGTCCCACCATGCATCTGCCTTCTCCTCTTCTGGGCTGCTGGACGCTGCCAGGGAGCTCACAAAATTTTCCTGACTTGGCCCTGTCCTTTTCCTTACCCTCTGACTAGTTGTCTTATATTGCTTAAAACCTCTCTACTCCCTGGCTTCTGCCTTCTCTGGGTGGATGGCTCTGCCTCCTGGCATCCTGAGAAGATGGAGACCATATTTCAGTGAGCTCCCTGGGTTCCCTGCCTTCATGCCTCTGAATGGCTCTGTGTCTTTACCCATCCTTTGCTTGTGCTCCAGTCTCAGAGGAGAGGTGGTCCTTCTTTTGTCCAAGGCAAGCCTTTCACTTAGATCTTATCCCTTCCTTTCTCCCCCTCCCCCTCCATCCTTCCCCCTCCTGTCCCTTCAGTATCTTCCTTCTGGCTGCTTCTTACAGTCTGCACACATGATCAGGTCTCTCTCCTTCCTTAAAACAAACAAATAAACAACCACAACCCTTTCCCTTCATGCTGCCCTCCCTTCAAGTTATCATTTCATAGCTCTCTTTCCTCTCATTGCCTAGAAAGACTAGAGGTACACTTAGTACCAATGGTGGGGATGGGATCTGGACCCCTGGACTTTCCCACTTCAGTTGGGACTTGAAGGAAGCCAGGATGGTGAGGAAGAGAATTCCAGGCGTAGGGAACAGACAAGGCATAGGTTTGGAAGATGGTGTCAGTGAGGAAGCCAGTGTTACTAGATCACTGAATGATAAGTCATGGAAAGGAGTCAAGTATAAGCAGACTGGAAAGGTTAGCAGTGTCAGGTTATTAAGGTAAATGAGCGATTTTGTGTTTGGTCCTCAAGGTAGTACAAGTCTATGGAATTTGTGTCGGGAGGGATAACAAGGTTAGACTGACTGAGGATGGGCTGGAGTGGGGAGAGACTTGAGGCAGGCAAAGCCATCAGCCAGAGATTGCAGTTGTCCAGGTGGGAGGTGAGGAGGACCTGCACCCAGGTGGTGGCAGGCTCAGAAAAGGGAGCATAAGAGATACATTACAAAGGCAAAGTCAACAGAACATGATGCCAGACTGGACATGTGGGGTGAGGAGTTGAACATGGTTCCTCAGTTGGGAGTCTGGGGAATTCCTACCTTGGAATTCCAAGTGACTAGCAGTCATTGTCACCAGTATATTCTATGATATCTCAACGCAACATTCCAAAACAGAATTTTTCCTTCCATAAACCTTCCCTCCTTCCAGCTTCCTGGATTCTGTTGACAATGCCACCATCTGCAGAGCTAATGCTGTGGGATGAGCTGAACTTCAGAACCTCAGAGCCATCCCTGATTTTCCTCTTTCTCACTCATCTCCACCACCACACTCCTTTCCAAAGTAGGCAGATGCCAAGTCTTAGCAGTTGTGTCTCTGTGACATCTCTTATGTCCTTCCCCTTCTCTCAACTCACGCCATCCCCACTATGGGTCAGGCCCTCATTACCTCTCTCTATAATAGCCTCCCAACTTGCCTCCCTGCCTCCAATATTTTTCTTTTCCAGTCTGTCTTTCATATCATCGCTTAAACAATGTTCCATTTCCCACTTGATCTCTGCTAAGAAAGCAAAAAACAAAAACTTTCCTTTAGCATAATTCATGGAGGTCTTAGCCTAGCATTCAAGGCCCTCTCTAAGCTAATTTTGACCTTCTTTTGCCAATTTTGTTTCATGTCACTCCTTTTCATCTCCGTTCAGCCAAGCTGAAGTACAAGCCATTTCCCATGACTTTTATACAAGCCCTTCCAGACCTGAGACACCCTCCCCACTCATCTCAGCCTCTTAGCATCCTCCTTTTCCAACTAGACTTGGCCAGGTCCCACCTTGTCAAGGTTTCTCTGATTTCCTACATAGGAGAATATTCTCTCCTCAACTTTTCCTAAAGTTCTTTGGCTCCTTCCTTTGCTCCTGTCACACTTCACCTTTATATTTTACTTGGTTGTGTAGAGGTTGTATCCTCCCAGTAGATCATAAGCTCCACAGGTACCATAACTGCTTAATAAGTAGCTCTTGAGTTGGAGTAAATTTAGAAGACAATCTCTATCTTAAATTATCTTCCAATTTATTTAGAAAGGTAAGACAAACATATGTAAAACAACTAGGGAACAAATGATAAGATAATTAAGTTCAAATATAGAAGAATAAACAAAAACTGTGAGTGCTAGTGGAGCACTGAATAAGACAGTGGTCAGGACAGGGTCAGTTAGTCAGGGAGTGATTCTTGTAGAAAGTGAGTCTTGACCCAGACCATGAAAGGTGGAGCTTAGAGGGTGTTGCTGGCTGTTTGGCTCTTGTAAGCACAGAAATATGAATGAGTAATAAATATTAGAGGTAGGGGATGGTGTTTGTAGGGGCCAGTGGACAGGACTGGCTTGACGGATGGGCAGCGTTGACAGTAACGAGTGATGAGGTTGTATGGGTAATTGGAGGGACTGAGTAAGGAAGGGCAAAGTCATGCCATGGATTGACAACTGTATTAATAAAGAGCCCCATCAACATGCTGTAAACAACGTTTGAGGAAGAGTGATCTGATTTCTGTTGGCATGATGGACCAGAGTGAGGAGAGCCAAGAAACTGGGTACTAGCTGGCAGTCCAGGTGTGGAGCAAGGAACACTTGGGAAGCAGAAGTCCCAAAGAAGGGATGAATCGCAGAGATGCCATGAAAGGAGAGTTGACAGGGCTCAGTGAAGTTTTATACATGCCCAGTGGAATATGCCTGACTGGCGATTATAGTCTTCTATGCTGTTTTATCTTGCCTGTTGTGTGTTTTGGGAGATTCAGTTGTATGTATGCAGGGCTTCTGCCTGATAGGTTGAAACAATCAATAAAATCACTGAAAAGCAGAGAAGAAAACAAAAAAAAAACCCATTTCCATGTGCCAGTGGTATTCCTGCTAGTTAGGGCTTATGTGGTCACTTCAGTCTTTTAAGAAAGTTTGTGTCCTGTTGGATCTCATCAGAAAATTAAATTTTTTTTTTCTTGTTTTTACTCTTTTAGGTTCGCATTGATGCTTTAGGTTTGCTCTGTGAAAGTCACCGCAGCACTGAAATCGTCTCTGTGGAAGAGATGCACCTGGTTCAGTTCTTTATTCTGTACAACTTGAACAGTCAGTCTCCTGGCATGAGGCAGCAGATCTGTTCTCTCCTGCAAAAGGTGACCTTGAAGGACATTTATTAACCACCCACCTGTGTGCCAGGCAAGGGATCAGGCAGTTAACATAAACTACCATAGTGCACATCCTCACTGAGAGTGTCATTGGTGTTTGTCAGTGGGATAAGTCAAGAGGCCACCTTCTCTGACTACCTTATGGAAGAGGGGCTTAGGTACAGTGTAGGCTGGGGATAGAACACTTGAAGTTCCTTCTCAGGCCTCTTTAGTAGAGTCTTCAAGATTAAAATTAAAAGTGAAAAATGTCATCATTATTTACCAGCAGTTTTGCTTTCAGTGATGTATTTTGTTGATATCTCTCCCCCTTCCATATACTTTTTTGTTGAGTTGTCAGGAATAGTTGGTTTTTACAAATTTTAGCACCTACCAGGGTTGTTATGAGCATCAAAGGAGAGTATTTGTAAAAAGCACTTAACATAGTCCCTGGCACATAGAAGGCATTAAATAAATGTTTATTGAATGAATGAATGAAGACAATTTGAATCTGGCTCCATTGCTAGGTGCATGACTTTTGGCAAGTCACTTCACTTCTATTTGCCTCAGTTTCCTCATCTGTAAAGTGGGAATGATAGCAGCTCCTACCTCCCAAGATTGCTTTGAGAATCGGATGAAATAATATTTGTGAGTGCTTAGCATAATACTGGCACACAGTAGGTGCTATATAAATGCTGTTGTTGTTGTTAAGGGCTTTACAAATATCCTATGCATTCAAAGGGAATGATAATATCACTTTGACCCATCCATGTCTGCTCATCCTATACTACTCACTTTCCTGTTGAAAAATATAAAGTACAGGGAGTCAAGTCACTGGTTACTGCCCTAGAATTCAGAGTCCTCTGTGAGGGGTGCTTTCTATAGCCATGATGTAATGGGGAGGCAGGTGGGGCTAATTGGAGGGTATGGGGAATTTTGCCTCTGTAGCTTTTGTGATTATCTGAATCTAAGTGGGTTATAAATGCCCTGAGGGACCTGTGCCCTATATATGGGGGAGGGTGGTTGGGGGGCGGGGTGTAGTTGTGTTAGAGACAAGCCTATGGACTAGCTATGGGGGCAGGAGTGTGGGATGCCATCCAACTTCCCACTTTCCTCTTGGTTGAACTTACACTCCTTCAGAATCAAACTAGAGCCCCTGGTTTAGAGGACCACAGCCCCCATTTTATAGATGGAGACACACACAGACAGCATGGGCTAGTGGTTAAGAACTGGCCTCAGAGTCAGGAAAGCCTGGGTTCTATTACTGCTTATATGGTATAATGTCTCTCTGACACCCTGGTTGCATTTCTTAACCCCTCGGTACCTGGGGCAATTCTGTAAGACTCTTAACATGCTGAACATTGCTGGTCCACATTGGTATATGGAGTTTCCTCAGTGGAAGGGTTTTCCACTGATGAACTTGCAGGTTCGGAAAATACACACAAATACATACACACACTCACAAACACTCTCATACCTATATGCACACACATGCCCCTCCTCCCTCCCTGCCTCTCTTTCTCTGTATATATACATATATGTATGAAATGTACACATGCATGCATGCATACATACACACACGTACATGGACTTACACGCATACACACATTTACATTGTTGTTGATAGTAAGGTGTTCCATAAAAGAAACAGTTGAACAGGGCTCTAGAATCATATGTTTTTATACTTGGTAAGTTTTTACTTATATCCTGATATTTGTGCTTTTTCCTTCCTTCATTTTGTTTCTATTCTTTTTCTCCCAAAGCTGTTCAGTAGGATACAGGAAAGTTCTCAGGTACTTTACAAATTGGAGCAAAGTAAGTCCCAGCAAGAATCTGTGAATGATTCGACTGAGGAGAATCCTTCCAAGACTTTACAGCAATATCAGGTAGGTAATAGATTTCTAGAAAATCAGAATTGTTTTTTTTTTAAATACAAGCAAAAAATAAAAATGAGGCGTTAAAGGGAAACAAATGGAAATCTCTTGAAGGCTGGTGGTTTTCTGTGCTTTTTTATTTCTCCTTCCCCTATTCTGATTTTGGTTCATGGATCTAGTTGGAGAAAAATTGCTTTGTAAACCTTCAAGTGCTAAAAATGTCTTAATGTGACTTGTCCTGTCTTTGGAGGTACCTTAAAGACCAGTTTGTTCAGGCCCTTCTTTTTAGACATATAGGAACTCCCAGAAGAGCGCAAGGGCTCACCCAGATAAAGATACAGAGCAAAGAGCAGAGTTGGAATCTGAGCTCATGGTTTCTGGATCTAGACCTCATCATCTTTCTGCAGTACTACAAGGCCACTGCATTTAGATACTAGTAGCTGAAGATTAGTGGAAAGCTCAAACATGGTTCCAGAGGACCCAGGTGGTGCCTTTGTGACTTTAGACAAATCACTTTAATTTGGGGTTAGTATTCAGAAAAATGCTAGACTTTGTGTCTAGGAGACCAAAGTTCAGATTCTGACTGATCTGTTCTGTGGTCATGGTGCTAAACAGAATCCTAGGCTTCCAGCTGTGTAGAGAAAGGCCAAAAACAGTGGGTAGGAAGACACTGATCCTTTTTGGGAAAGTGAGAGTAAACTTGTTTCTCTTTTAGCCCTCTGACACCATCATGGAGTAGTGGGTAGTGAGCCAACCTGGAGGTCACAATGACATGGGTTCAGGGCCCACCTCTGAAACGTGCTGGCTGTGTGATTCTGGGCTAATCACTTCACCCCTCCTTGCCCTGGGCATGTCTCTAAGGCTCTGTGTGACAGAGGCAGCATTGGCTTTCACTGGTACAGGGGATTTCCCCATCTAGAGAGTTGCCTTTATCGGTGAAGTCATTAGTCCAATGCCTTTCTTTATTCCAGACTAACACAGAGGGTGTCCTCACTGTTCTAGGAAACTAACAGCCAGGGGAGAAGTTTAGTCATCTCAAAGTTTTACATGGTCAAGAAACCCCTCCTCAAATGAGAAGTTCTCTCTGTTCTCTTCCTTTGTCTCTCTAATTTATTAAAAGTTTCTACGTTTTGAGGCTTAAAGTATCATAGAAGAATGATCCGTGGTGCCAGGCTTAGAGTTGGAATGACCTTGGCTCCCACATCACCCCTGCCCGGCACCGTGTGGCCATGGAGAAGTTTCTGAATCTCTGAGCCATCTGTAAAGTGGGGATGGTAATGGTGGTACTCACCTTAAAGAATTATACCAGTGCCGTTATTACTACACAAATAGCAATGTATAAATGTAAAATACACACTATAAAAAATAAAATCTAAATACCATGAATCCTGCTGTTGTTAAGTTTCACAAATAGCCTTGAATTGCTTTAATGTTTTATTAAAACAATTAAAAAGAATTGTTAGTTAATTTTAATGTTAATTTGAATGGTTAAAACAATTAAAAAGAATAATAAACTGTGATTGAAGAGTTAGACTCCCTTCTAGCTCTCAAGCTGTGACCCTATAACCCTAAGAGTGTGAGGCAGGGATGAAGTGCTCTGTGAGTTTTGAGTTAGAAAAAATTATTTCCTTGCAGTGGATCTGACATGAGGAAATAGCTTTTCAGAAGGATGGGTGGGATTTTAAAAAGTGAAGCTGGGGGAATGTATCCCACCCAGGCCTAGGGAATGGCATGAGCTGTGAGACACAGAGGTAGAAAAATAACACATGTCCAGTTGGGATGGAAGCTTGTGTGAGGTGTGGTGTGAGATGGAGGAAGGGGTAGGGAAGCCATGCCTTTCCTGTCACCTTGACTCTGAGACTACGTTCCTTTTCTACTGTGTTAAGTCTTATACATAAGTAATTCTTTTCCTCTTTTCTTCTCCATAAGAATATTAGCTCCTTGAGGGCAGGGACTGTGTTTGGGCTTAGCATAGTGCCTGGCACATTGTTGGTGATTTATACATTTTTTTGACTGACTTCTTGACTGTTGAGAGTCTTCTTCATTTAGAAACACTCCTCCAAATGCTTTTCTGAAAATAATCCTTTTCACCCTTTTGAATTAGCTCTTCTGTCTGTTGTAACTTTTGTTGTTCATTTTAGGATTTCATGTCATCCATATGCAACAGTCTTTTTGGAGCTCTGTTTCCTGGCTCTTCCCACTCAACCAAATTTTCAGCCTTAACCATTTTAGGCTCAATAGCTGAATTGTTTCCTGTCCCAGAAGGTAAGTTTTCACTATAATTTTGGAGGAAGATTTCTTTTTCTTAGCAAGACAGATTATGTTCCCCAAAAGCCAGTCGGCTTTCTTTTGGTTCTAGTAAATGGGTTTTTGTTTTTGTTTTTTGTTTTTGTTTGCCTAAATGAGGGAGTTTTTGACAAGCTACAATAGATCTTGTTTAGATACAATCAGATTTCCCAACTGGGGAAATAAAAACTCAGCTCTCTAAAGTGGTTATTACTGGTCAACTGGTAACTGTGGTTTTCACAAACTAAGCTGACTTTAAGGCAGAATCACCCATAACCATTTCCCCCAGATAGTATCAATCTGTTCTTTTAAAAAAAATCTTAAAAGAGTAATTGTTCTTTCTGCCTCATAGAACATCCCTAGCAAGGCTTTGTGGCTGAAATGTGATTCTTTTGTTTGCTCTTTGTCCCATAAGCCTTTGGTACAAACTCTGGCTTCTTGCAGAGTCTCAGAGGTCATGCCCCATGCAGGTTACAGAAAGTCAGTGTCAGAGTGTCATTTCCAGGTACTCTGGTTTTAAACCATTTTTTGCTTTTTTTTTTCTTCCTGTGGTAGATGAACATTTGATTTTTCTTTTTGAGTCATTTTTTTCCATTTGATGTGAGTTACTATGCTTATGCATGTGCAGAGTTTCTTTTGTATAGGAGCCTTGTGCATGATTTCCTTTTGTCTTCCTTGATTTTGGGTTGTGCATCAGCTGTGCTAGCCTTGGCACAAACAGAGGCACGTCCCTTGCTTAGTACCACTGCTGGAAAGGGCATTCAGTTTGGACAGGAGCAAAGATTGTCTCTGTGTGTTTGTATTCATCTTAAATAAGGAAGGACAAGAAGGCATTAGCAGCTGGTGGAACAGGGAAATTCAGATTCAGTTTAATCCAAATTCAAATCCATGTCCATATAAGATACAGTGCTTGAGGTGAATTTTGAAGGGACCTTGTGATCCTGTGATTGTTAGTTTGACCTTTAGTAGTACCAGTTTCAATTTTTTATAGTAAGTAAAACAGTTGAATCTATCTGAATGTGTCAATCCTCAGTCATTCTCTTGATTAAGTGAAATATAACTGGATAAAGTAGGGGTCCTTTATCATTTTTGGTGTCATGGACCCTTTGGTAGTATGGTAAGGTATTTTAAAATGCATAAAATAAAATGCATTAGATTCCAGAAAAAGCCAAAGGAAAATGAAAATAAAGATGTAATTGTTTTCATAGGGATCCTAGGTTAAGAACCTCTGAGATGAATGGCCTAGTCTGCTGTAGTAATTGTGGTTATTAGACAGCTGAAAGAAGAATAATGGGAAATATCTACCGTCACAATGTCACCTACTACCATATATGTTGTTACTGTATAAATTATTCTTCCAAACCTCACATTTTACAGGTGAGGAAACTGAGGCAGAGAGAAATGAGGTGAGCTATTTATGGCTGCCCAGCCAGCAGGAGACAGTCAAACCCGAGTCTTCTGACTCTCCTGCTGCTGCTCCATGTTGGCTCTTCTGGTTCAGAAGATAGAAACACCTTCCAGCCACAGTGTCCAGTGAGGAGAGTTGGAGCAGGTGCAGAATTGTTTAGGTGAAGAGGTGTTTAGAAATGTATGAAGCCTTTTTAGGGGGCGCCTGACTGGAATGGAAGGTTTGCGTTAGAATGGTAGATTGGTTACTTATGACAATTAAATATCTGTTGTAGAATGGTTTTTTCTGTCTCATATACTTAAAGTGGTTGTTATTCATTCAATCCAACAAACATTTATTAAGCACCTACTCTATACAAAGTACTGTGCAAGGTGCTAGGGATGCAGATGCAGAAATAAAATAGCCTCTACCTTCAAGGCAGAATAGTGAATGACTGCTGATGTGGCTATGAAGCAGTCATTTATTTAAGCAAATGTTAGTACTAAAGATGACCGCCGATGTATTCGATAATATAACATCAAAAGTGTTATATAAGAAAGAGAGAGTAGAGAAAGTACATTTATTATGTTGAGGTATACACTTGTGGTTAAGAGATGGTGTTTGATCTTTTGTTTTTATTTTTTGCAAATCTTAACAAATCATTGTAAAGTTTCTTTCACTTTTATTGACTTTTGAAAGATGTACGTTTTTGTTTTAAAATTAGGTAAAACTCAAGTGGTGTTTCAGCTGAGTCATGAGATTGATTTTGCCCGAGTTGAAACAATAATGGAATGTTTTTCAAGCACATTTGAGGAAGTGAAAATTTTAGCATTTGATCTTTTGATGAAGTTGCCAAAAACTATCATACATATTCAGGTATTTGGAGGTTTTATTTTTTCTTACCTATGTAAATGTGCATTTGTTGTAGGTAGGAGCAGCTTCTAATTTTTGTTTCTCTAGAGCCAGAAGCGTCTTAGAGATGGCTCAGTCCAATACCCTCATATTACAGATGAAGAAATTGAGGCCTTGAGAAACTGAGTCACTCGACCAGGGTGGTAAACCCAGGTCCTTGTACTCTAGAAGGATTTGAAGCAGGAAGAAACTTTAAACACCATTTAATCTAACCTTTCCTTTTTCAGAGGAAGAGAAAGAGGAGAAGAAAGGGGAAATAACTTGGCCAGGTTATGTAGGCACTAAGTATCTGAATGAGGATTTGAACCCAGACTCTAAAACCAATACTGTTTCTGCGGCCCTCTCAGGGACAGAGAATCCAGTTTGTGGATCTTCCAGGCCCATTGTTTCTCCTCTTCCTCTGTCTTTTGAACATTTCATTTATCACTAATAGATTTATTGGAATGTAGGTAGAGAGGAAGAGGAAGTTAGGAAGTAAAAAAAGCCTGGCTTCTTATGATCTAGTTGTATCAAACATCACTGAGCAGGGGACGTAGCCGTAGCTATTTGCCAAAAGGAGTGTCTGGCATTTTCTGACCATTTTATTTACCCCAGCTCTTCCTTCCTTGAAGAAAGATGTATTTAAGAGTTAGTAATAAAAATGCAAGGTCATTTTGTCTTTGATTCCAAAACATACCACCAGCAATATTTAAGTAACTTTTGGAGCCTCTCCTTTAAATAGATTGAAAAGCTGAATTTAGGGACGAGGTAAGTGATGTTTTGGTGGTCTCAAATCCGGTAATAGTTAAAATGGAGAATGAAACTCAGGCATTCTGACCATTTGAACTTTAACCCAGCTCTTAAACCCACACACCCTTCCTTCACTGTCTTATATTGCACCTACTTCTCTGAATTGGGTATGGGAGCTTAATGAAGGCTTACTTCTTTTATACTGCAGTTGTAGTGTGGGGATTTCTGTAACAAACTGAGTATATTGGGAACTTTCCAGGTTTAAGTTGCCCAGCTCTGCCTCTGGGCAGACATTCTGGGGCTCTTACTAGAAGATGTTTCTGGAAGCCAGCAAAATAGAGGGTTTGCTGTGGTCTGCCCCCAAAGCTGCGAACTTTTATTTTTAGCTGTCTTGGCCCTAAGAATTGGGTGGATTCTATGGTGTCACACATCAGGAAAATGATTGATGAAGAAATGAAAAAACATTTATTAAGCACTTACTGTGTGCCAGGGCTGGTGCTATATAGTGGCAATACTAAGACAGCCCCTATTGGCGCAGTCTAATGGGGGCGTGGCACATGGAGAGGGCCGTAGTTCCATAGAGCGTAAGAGCAAAGCTGTATCATCAGTGCATCATCTTCAGCGTCATTTCCAATGACAAAATCTTACCCATTTGCCAGTGCCAGTGACTTTGGCGTTGTGGGAAATATCTCTTCTGGTTTTCCTGTGGCATTGCTAGGCTGCAGAGCATCTGCAGAGTTGGAGTCTTCGCCAAGGAACTCATTGAGGAACAGCTTGTTGAGTGTCTCCTGTGTCTGAGACGCTGAGGTGTTTCCTCTTACTCTGCCCTCACACTTGTTTACCTGTCTGTGGAGTTTTTCTAGTGAGACAGAGAACCAGCCTCCCCATGTCCAGGGTTGCTTGGGTTGTGTGTAGTTCTCTCATGGGATGAAGACTCCTTGAGACTTTTATTGTTTTTAAGGCTCTCCTCTTACTTTGGTTCTATGCCATTTACACAAACATCCTTGCCTGCATACCTTCTTCTCTCTCCATCCTTGTTCTCTCTTTCTCCCTCCCTCCTCTCTCTTATTCTCTCTTTCTCTCCCTTTCTCCCTCCTGCCCCCTCTTTTCCTTCCTCTTTCCCTCCTCTCTCCCTTCTTCTGTCCATCCTTCTCTCTCTCTCTCTCTATCACACACACACACACACACACACACACACACACACACTCACTCTGTGAGACTTAAAAAGATCCATGACTTCATTGATGTGGTATTCTTGTCACCAAGGTAGATCCCTCTGTGCCCTCGTAGGTGGTTTTTATGATTTTCTTCTGACTGTATGATTATATTATGATAGTTATAATTATGTTTATATTTATGATTTGTCTCTGACTGGCTTGTGATTTCATTGACACAGGGAACTTCCAGATGAGAATATTTTCTTCTTTCATTATCTTCTCTGCATCTTAAAGGGCTGCACAAGGCAGATCCCTGCAAGCAACATATCGGTTTAGAAAGCCACAAATCGGCATTATCTGTGTTGTAGTGTGATTTTATTTCTCTTTTTAAACATTTCCCAATTACATTTGATCTGTTTCCTTTTGGAAACTGCCGGTTTGACACCTTTGGCTTAGAGCACACAGAGATTAAGTAATTTGTCCACTGTCACCCAGTCAGTATAAGTCAGAGGCAGGTGTGTGTGTGTGTGTGTGTGTGTGTGTGTGTACGTACGCACACATCACATAACATCATGACGTAAGGTTCTCAGCTGTGTCCTCATAGTATTCTCGGTGTCTGTCCAGGCCTCTGTTATTATTACATTATTTTTTTTAGCAGTTCATAATTGCTGAAACCACATTGATTAGTAATATAATAATATTAAGTAGTAATATTAACAGATATAGAAACTAAAGAATGTGGATGCTGCGGTGAAAGGTGACTCAGCATGTTTTCAATTTTTAGGATCCTTTGAAACTGCAAGCCTTGTTCTGTGCAGCGGTGGACCTGAGCACTAGTACCAAACCGTACGACTGTGTCACAGCCTCCTATCTGCTGAGGTTCTTAATTGGTCAAGAGGGCCTGCTGGCAGCCCTGGCTGCTTTCTTTAACGATACCCCTGGGCCATCACCCTGCCAGAGCCATGGAGAGGAACCCATTGCTTTTGTGGAAAGGAATACATTAATGGGTTTGTATTGAGTCAAAGACCATTCAGTTGTATTTGTCAAACCATACATCTTACGATACCTCTCTTCTCTCTGGTACGATATTGATTGAAAATTAAACATTTAAACTTTATTACAAACACATCCTTTTCCTCAATAGTTTTCCAAGTATGCCATGGGTATCCATGATTATATTATGTTATTTTATATGACTATATTATACTGTATATCTTATGCTATGTTATATTTATGTTATACTGCACTATCTTATGCTATACTGTATTGTATAATATTCTGTTATGCTATACTATTCTTTTATGCTGTTATATTAAATTTATATCATATT
This sequence comes from Potorous gilbertii, assembly GCA_028658325.1. Lineage (NCBI taxonomy): Eukaryota > Metazoa > Chordata > Mammalia > Diprotodontia > Potoroidae > Potorous > Potorous gilbertii. Next base: position 159,163,149 of record CM053769.1, on the reverse strand, counting down.
ATTCTACATTCTACATTATACTGTATTATTCTGTCTTATGCTGTATTATGTTATAGTCTTCTGCTATGCTATGCTACATTATACTACATTTATGCTATATTATATTAAAATGTGCTTCTCAACAACCCATTCAGCTTTGAACTGACTCTCAAAGTCCTTTTTCATAGCGTTAAAGATGTGTATTAAAAAGAGTTTGAGATTTTATATTTTAAAATCCTTTTCCTCCTTCCTCATATTGCTATGCTAATGTAGTTTTAAGACAAAAAAACAATCCAGCATACCATATTACTTTAAAATAATGTATCACTTTTTCTTTTGGATCTGGGGAGTAGGGTATATATCTGTTATCTCTATCCATGCTGTTAGTTGGTATGTTTATGAGTTTTTGTATCTTTCTAGAAAAAATTACATGCATTCCAAATTCAGAAGCTCATGTGGGTGCTTTCCCTCACCTTCCATCCTTAGCTAACTGTTTACTTAGCTGCTGATTCCAGCTTATGAGATAAGTTCAGGCATATTCTTCATCAAAGAGCAGGGTGCATCTTTGGCTGTAGGAGACCTAGAAATAGCTCTGTGAGAAGGAAAGGTGTGGGACCATGGGGGAGGGCAGGTATTAGAAAAAAACATGTGGATAGATGAATTCCTCCCTAGAGCTAGTGTGGGGAAAAATGGTTCAGGGGTAGTACTAGGAGATGTGACTTGGGCAGTAATGAAAGATGATAGTGGGACACTGGCAGGAGCAAGTGGTTTTCAGAGCTGAATATTGCAGAAAGGAAAAGTAAAAGGAATGATATTAGATTTAACTTTGAAATGGTAATCTTGCCTAAAAATTGGGTTATAGGCAAGATAACTTTTCTATATCTTTTTTTTAGTGAAGATCTTCCATTTTGATCAAAAGGTTTGGTTTTTATAGAATTTTTTAAAAAAATTTTTATATTAATTTTTTAAGAAACAACTTTTTTGAAAATGAATGTAAAAAGTTAAATAAATAAATTTATTATAATAAAAAAATAACTTTTTCTCATTTTTTTCTTCTGTCTAGTTATTAGGCACCTTTTAGAAAATCTTGAGAGAGAAATATCTCAGGCTGAAAGCTCTCTACTACAGGCGGCTGCATTGTTTCCTATGTATGGGAGAGTTCACTGTATAATAGGGACTTTTCAGCAGTTATCTTTAAAGTAAGTTGATTCAGATCACTTTCTTTTGAAAAGTCATAGGGAAGATAACTGACCACTTCCACTTTTAATTTTAAGTTAGATAGAAATACAATCGAATTAATGATGACCAGCAGAATGTTTTATTTTCTTACTAAATTTTAATGTGGATTTGTTTGACTTGTTTTAAACAAGAACTCACCAGTCTTAAGATTTTTTTTTAAAAAATTGCATGGGAATTGGGTGTGACTTTTAAAAAATTTTTTTGGTAAACTTCGTTTTGCTTTGTGTGCTTAAATTCATCCCTCTGGTTTTTCTCGAAGCAACCTGGTGTTAGTGACTGAATGGAGACACATTGTGGCCAGGCTCATTTTGACGTCCTATAGGCTTTCTGCTGTAGTGGCACCAGTGGTTCAGAGCTCTTCCCCAGAGGGCCTCATTCCAGTGGATGCTGATTCAGGTAAGACAAAGAAAATTAGTTTAAAAAAAAAAAAAAGAAAGTTGCAGGTTCATTGAGCCATGGATTTGGAGTTGGAAGAGATGGCAAAGATCAGACTCCCTCATTTTACAGATGAAGTAACTTGGCCAAGGTGACACAGCTAGAATGTCACCCAGTTAGGATTTGCTCACTCATATCTTCTGACTACAAATCAGTATTGTCTCTTTTGGGCCATGTTCCCTCTTGTGGTGGTTTAATTTTTATAGCAATAATCTTACAGCTCCATCTATGTAAATCCTAAGTCATAAAGAGTTATATTAATAGTAAGGAAATTTTTTACGAGAATTTATCCACAGAAAGACCTGGATGTGAACCCTTTCTTCACTATATGCTATGCAGGCAGTTTTAGGTCAGAAGTTTCTTGGCTTCATTTTCTTTAAGATGAAGGGGTTGGACAAGGCGATCTCCGGTCTCAGGGAAACGTGAGAAATGTGTCTTGTGTTGCCTCGATTCAGCCAATAATAAAGATACTTTCCCCCTGTGGGTGATTTGGATTCTTTCTTGGACGACATCATGATTATGTGGATCATGGTTGAGGAGGTGTCACTAGGCAGGATCTATGCTTGGGGAAAGCAGGAAGTAACAATGTGTTATACAGCTAGCAAAAAGCAGAGAGAATCCATGAGAAGCAAACAAAAGGTGCAGTAGGTACAAGGTATGTATGAGAAGACTACCTGATACCATCACAAGGTTCTGGCATAGGCTAAGGCTTTTCCTGGTTCCAAGGCAGATATATCCCATAGACAACTCTGGCTAAAAACAACAAAGTGCCTGCCCAATCAGAGTGGATCTTGACAAGCTAGGAGACTGTTGCTTTGGATCAATAAAGAGCTAGGAAGGAATTTTTCTTTTGGATTTGAAGTCAAATATAATTGAATCGCCCCCAATGCCAAGTGTAACTCCAAGCTCCAAAGGCAGGTACATTTTAGAAGTAGCCAGTAAACATGGGAGGGATGTCTTAGGCTGAATTGGCATCATGCCTGTCCAACCCACGACATAACTTGAGGCAGGAAATGTTGCTAAAAATGAGCTGGCCAAGAATTTGATGCTGAGATTCCCAAGATTGGACTCCACTCTTTGCTTTGCTGTCAGGCCAGGGACTAAACCTCCACCTTTTGCCTTTTTCATCTGAACAACAGAGAAAAACAACCAGGCTTGTAGATAATGGTTGGCCTTGGAAAAGCACCAGCTCTGTTGCTAGGATCTCTCCCTGGTACTTCCAGGGAATCAGGCAGGTTTGGGGGACATTCACAGAACATGAATGATCATTCTATTCTTATAAATATTGTTGTTTGTAACAATAATAAAAATGATCTTATAAAAAAATACTTCTCATTGATAAGAAATTTAAAATACAACACAACATCTTTAGGCCTCAAACTCTGTTTTTATTTGACTTTTTGTTGTTGTCTGTAGTAAAACCTTAGGGAGCACAGGAAGTTTTCTTTAAATTCCCATAGGGAGAGAGTTCTCCCAATGTGGTACCCAACCAAAAAACCCAAGTATTTTATGTTTATTGTGGACTTGCCTTCTTTTCCTTCACTTATCTGACCGATTCCCATTTATATAGCTTTAATAAGTTGTCCATATTCTCTGTCCGCTTCAGAAATGTGTTAGGCCTAAAGGACAAAATTTAAGTAAAATGAGTACAAAGTGGTAATTTTTTTTGTCACAAAGAGCACTGCTTCTTAGACATCTTATCTCATCCAGTACCTGGTACTGCGTATAGCATAAAGTAAATGTTCAGTAAATGTTTGTTCATTGATCCGTTGAATATTGATTATTAGTTTGTCATGTCAGTTTTTATGACTAGGTAGGTAGTGGTTTCTTAGGGAGTACAATCTAACTTTAATATCACTTTAAGTAAAGCTTCTTCAATGAAAAGGTATATTCTAAATCTAAATATAGCTTTAATAAAGTATCTGTGCAGTCATCTGAAATATTTTTAGTTTTTAAAAAATGTTCAGTTGTTTAAAATAATAATTTAAATTTAAATTAAAAAATAATTATTTAAAATTAAAAATAATTTAAATTATTTGCAGAAATAATCTGTAAATTATATTCAAAAGAAAAATGAATTTTCTACTCACAGCTGAGATGAAACTACAGTTTTTCTAACTTTAGGGATATAGTCCCTTCTTAGCTATAGTAACTATATTTTTAATCATGAAATCAGGTATACAGTTATACACTATAGTTGTCCTGGTTTTGTTTCTTTTTTAAACAAATTTGATTGTAAATGGCACTTTTACAAATTACTTCAGTCATATATACAACTGAAGTAGTTAAAGTTTTTAATGCTACACAAGTATTTTCTTAAGACCCTGTATAAATAACCTTTGGAGAGTCATAGAGTCGTAGTGAGAACTAGGAGGGACCTTAGAAATCATTTATACTAGGCATTCTTAACCTTTTTTGTGACTTGGACCCCTTTGGTGAGTCTGGTAAAGCCTCTGAACTCCTTGGAATCATGTTTTTAAATGCCTAAAATAAAATACGTAGCATTACTAAGGAAACCACTTATACAGACATACAGGGATCAAAATGCTTTTTAAAAATAAGTTTGTGGACCCTAAGTTAAGAATCCTGTTCTAGTCCAACCCCCTTGTTTTCCAGATGGCTCAGAAAAATCACACAGATTTTATTAGTAGCAGGTCTGCTGACTCCACATCTAACTTCCTTTCTATGACAAGAGCTGACTTGTCCCTTTCAGATGTTTGGGGCCTTTTTCTGCCCACGCGGACAAGAGACTTCACCTCTGTCTTCAAGCTCACACCCTCTTCTCCCATTCCTAGCACACTCCCAGTTCTCCTGTCCTGTGGAGTTCACACACACACACAAACATACACACACAGACATGCACACATGGACACACACACAGACACATGCACACACAGAGACACAGACACACACAAGACACACACACAGACATGTACACACAGACACACCCACCCACAGATACACACAGACACACACACAGACATATGCACGCACAGACACACACAAGACACACACACAGACACATTCACACACAGATACACACACACACACACACCCCCCACACCAACATGTTGTCTTCTCTCCTCTCCTCTCTTCTCTTCTCTCCTTTTCCCTCTCCCTTTCCTTCCCCTCTCCCTTTCTCCCTCCCTCCATCTCCCCCTCCTCATTCTCCCTGTTCTCTCTCCCTTTTCCTTCCTTCTTCCCTCCTCTCCCCCAATTCTCTTGTTATTTCTTTCTTTTTCTGATTCTTGTTTTCTCTCTCATTTTCTCTCTGATTATCTCTGTCATTCTCTTTCTGATTCTCTCTTAGTTTCATCTTCACTCTTAACTCATGATATTCAGAAAACGGTTTGGATTTCTTTTTTAGCGGTGAGTCAGAGATTACAGGTCTGACCTGAACATTTATTAATTGTGAGACACTGTCTGTAACATGCCGTATTCAAGGACCTGTAATTTCATCGGTCCCTATGAAAGAGGAATTCTTGACCTGTGAATTTTAAAAAATATATATTTTGATATTAATTTTTCAGTATAATTGGTTTCCTTTATAACCCTCTTTTTCATTCAGTGTATTTTAAAATGTTGTTCCGAGAAGGAATTCCTATACTTGATCAAACTGCCAAAGGGAGCATGACATACAAAAAGTTAAGAGCTACTGCTATAGAATGACCCTAGCCCCTGGAGACATCCTTCCTCCCTTTCTGCTATCCGCTTGTTTCCCACCTTGTGTGTGCTGCTGGAGGACATTCATCCTGTGTGCCCACATACATACACGGCACTCATCAGCAGCCCCTGCTGGTTCATACCTGGCTGCTTCTCAGTGTGAGTAATGGAGTGATGGATGGAGTTGTCATGCTTTTAGGGACCATGAGCCCGTTGGGGAAGATCTGGGTATGATATGGAAGCCATTGACTTGGCAATCTTACATGTTATCATTTCTCTGTCTTAGAAATGGCAAGACACTTGCATGTGATTCTCAATGAGATTCAGCCTCGAGATACAAATGATTATTTCAACCAGGTCAAAATGACAAAAAAACAGGCCCATCTTGGTTTGGAGGACTTAGCTGCTGGTGTGCCGATGATGACCACGTCTGCAGAAATGAAAGGTGATGTAACCATAGGTTAAAGATTTCTCCAGTGCATGTGCTTGTTAAGTAGACCATGATGAACATTCTCTGGTTATCGTCCTTTTGGCAGTCAGGATGCAGATCTGACAAGGAGTTCAGGTGGCAAAGCGAAGGACTTGCAGTCCAGAAGGCCTGAGTTCAAGTGCTACCTCAAACTTGGGCAGTGTGTCCTTGGACACTTCTGTCAAATGGGATTAAAATGGCACCCACCTCACAGTCTAGCAGTCATCATTACCATCATGGTGGTAATTCTGACCAGAACATTTCTAGAAAGTAGTGTTTGCTGTATTTTTACTTGTGAGAATGTCCATGCCAGAGACCTACTTGATTGAAGGACTTAGGATTTCATTGTTCTCCGTAGAACTGAAGCTCCTTGAAGGCAGGGACAGAACTATTTTTGTCTCCTTAGTGCCTGGCATTGTTGAGTATTCAAGAAACACTTATGACTTGATTGGTTGGTGTGGGTACTCCTTCCACCATTACAAATTCCAACCTCCTGTCTTTGTAGAAAGTCTTTATGAATTGTTGTGGATGAAAAAATTCATCTCCTACTGGTCAGTGTTTTAGGCGATAGGCCTCTCCAAGCTCAGCTAGTCTGGACCTCATGTATTACTGGGCCAGCACTGGAATCCTATCCTACCTGGTGGGTCCTGTTTTTGGTCTCTACAGTCTAGCCTGGAGAATGTAAGGTCCCTTCTATCCAGGGTGAGGAGCTAGGAAGGATCTCTCACGAAGGACTCTGTAATGTGTTTAGAAAACTTTTCCCTAGTGCAGCATACAAGGACCCGTAATGAAAGAGCCTTGACTTGTGAAATCTATCTTGAAAGCCTAAAAATAAGGCTGTGATGGGAGAATTGGCAGAAGGCTGCTGCCGGGTAAGTTGGTGAGGCACTGATGGACATCTGTTGTTGGGGAAGTGTACAGCTCCTGCCAGCATTGTTTCACGATTATCTGCTTCAGGAGTCATTAAAATCAAGCTGACTTTTAAAGGAAAGTGAATCTTTCTCCTTGGGATGGAATGGGAACTTCTGTGTTATATCAAGGCTCCAGCATTTCAGCTCTCACTTTCCATTTAATCGCTGGGTAGTGTTATGTAACTTTCTGTTGTGTTGTAAAAGGATATTTAGAAGCCAAGAGTTTCTTAGGGATTTATTGGTTTTCACTTGCACTGACTAGATTTAAATGGTTCCGGGCTTGCTGCTATAGCATTCAGTGGCATAGAAAACTGATCCTCCAGTAGTGCCTTGACTGTCCTCTAGGTGGGGCTGCCGCTACGTTGTAGAAAAATTGTTTATCAGTGTGGAATGTGTCCCTGAGAAAATCAGCAAAAGCAAATTGCAGTTTTCATATTGAGGGCAGGACTTAAGTATCAGTCTAATAGGATATGTCGTGTGCATCTCTACGCATATGTTAGAGTGGAGATTCCTTTTGGGTACAAATGGGTTAGACTGGAGGCTCGGGGGTCCTTTCCAGCTCTCAGCTTCTGTGAAATGTGATTCTGGTTCTTTTTGGATGGATTTTGATTTCAGTGTGCTTATCTTGTCTTCTTTCCAATGTAAAAGCCACCTGGACCAAATTATTAGATCGTGACGTGCATTTGTAATCCCTTGTGCTCAGCTGTGAGAACGAGAGAACTGTTCTTTTCCAGAGGAAAAATTTAGGTTTGCTGATAGTTTTTAATTAATAAATTTGAAACGAAATAAATTCTAAACAACTAAATAAATTTGAAAAATGAGGTACTGATTCGCTTAATCTGGTAATTCATAAACCATTCACAAATAAACTTGTTCTCAGACTTCATGGTGTAACAGATTGTACTTGTCTCTTTGCTTCCCTGAACACTTGTGGTGGTCTGTTTTGCCTCTGTATCTTTGTTCACTCTGTTTTATATTCCTGTATCTTCCTCCTCACCCATTCCTCCATCTTTTCAAGCTTTTGAAACCTCAGTTTACAAGTCCATCCAGCACCAAGGCCAGCTTTGTGAATGAAGTCTTCCCAAGTGTCTTAGCTACAAAGTGCTTTTTTTCCTTGTCAACACTCTTACGTATCTCTGGTACCCCAATCAGATCTTAATTTGTAGCTAGTGATTTGTATGCATGTATTACTTCCTCAACTGTGGCTCCTAAGATCAGACATCGTTAGCAAAACAGTCAATAAGGATTCCTATCTTCTTTATTATTACAGCTCTGCCATCAGCTCTGTTTGAGCATAGTGGTCATTCAGTATACATTTCTGAATTTAATTTGTGTTGTTGTTTTTAAGGTAAAGAAGGACACTCATGTGATGTCACAGCTCAGGCAGTGCTGGTGTGTTGCTGGAGAAGTATGAAAGAAGTTGCCCTGCTCCTGGGCATGTTATGCCAGCTGATGCCCCTACAGTCTGTGCCCGAAGCTCCTGATGGATTAGTGACAGTGGAGCAGGTAGGAAAGCTCTTCTTTTCTTCTTAGTATAATTTCAAAGCAGGGCCTAAGTCAGAAACTTACACCTTAACTTTAGAAGTCATCACTGTTTAGTTAATAACTAAGGGAGCCCCATGATGGTTACTTGCCTTTGTATTTGCATTTCAGAACTATTTTAAAAAGAACATTCGTAGAACCTGATTTAGTGGTACACTAATAAAAGGACTCATCACCCTAACCTTTGTTTTTCTTCATCATATACTAGAATTTAGGTTTTGGCAGGCTTTGCCTATTTGTATGGCCCTGAGAGTTTTGAAAAAAAAAAGTACAATATTGATTGATTGTGAATATCATGTTTCCTACTACATAGATAATAAAAGTATAGTTTTTTTGGCTGACTTTTAGCTTAAGACCACAAAGTTAGTTCACCATCTGGGACTGTTCAAGTGACTTGACTCCAGTGTTTACAAGAAATTAGCTTACCACAAGCATTTCATTTGGAAATATTTTGGATTTATTAGATTTCTGTTTTTAATTGATTCCCCTTTCCTTTCCATATGGTTTCAACAAAAATGATTTTCCAGCAAAGATATGCAACATGTATTTTCTGTTTAACATTTTCCAAATGAAAATAATATTTACTTTTTCCCAAGGTGTTACAGCATTTTGGAACAAAATAAATAATAATACATAGTATATGGCCACACTTGTTATTTCCCTATATATGCTTTTCATGGTAGTACGTGAGAAATGCTGTGGAAATAATGACAATATTTTTATTCTCACACTATCTCTAACTTTGGTGTTTTCATATGGTTAGCAGCTGGTTTTGTAATGTTGCGTGGCCGCGAGATAGAGAAGTGGAGAGAATGGTATCATGCTTCCCCCCATCGTGTCCTCTGGTTCCTTCCAAATCAAACAGGCATCTGTGTCCTAATGTGACAGTCAGCGCTGGCTGAGTAGCTGCATTGCCAATGCCAACATCTTCAGGGTGGAATCTAGCCATGATTAATGACTGCCTCACCAACGTTTGCCATCTTGCTAAGAAGTAAACATGTGTGAATACTCCATTCTCTGCACTTCTCAGCATTTATTTCCAGGGACTTGTAAAAACAGCCTCTCTGTGTGCACGGATGTGTGTGTTGTGTGTACACACAGGTTCTCACATGTGGGTGTAGTAACTGGGTGCCATGTTTTGGTTTTTATGTAAGAGAAAATTATTTTTCTCCCACCATAACTGAGAAAGAAAATCTGTTCTAATATTTAGAACCACAGTACTCATTATGAGGAACTTACAGTCCTATATCATTTTATGTATCCCTTGGTCCTTGAATCTCTTTTATGAAGAGAACATTGTGTGAAGAGACATGCATTTACTATAATTATGAACCCATAGATGGCCGTTAAATGGGAAAGTCATATAAATGAAACAGTGACTTCTCTTCCTCATTTATGGGTTGGCTTCTTACCCAAATGGACCTGTTTTATTTGCATGCCACTGGTTTCCATTGTAATGGAGGCTGATCATTCATGAGATAGTAGTTCATGTGATAATCTTGGACACACATATTTTAGAAGCCACTCACCACTGAGTGAGGCAGTTGGAGTTCAGTGTTGTCCTTTGCTGTCGCTGGTGACTTTGTTTCTGAATCCATTATCCATTAGGTATAGGTGTGTACCAGTTCAGTAAAACCTGATTCAGGGATAGCTGGATTGGAAAAGCAGAAGTTAGAGAGACACCAGTTAGTTGCAAGTGTTCCTTTCAGATAGTTTTAGAATGTTCTACTCATGTATTTAAAATAGGATTTTATTTACTAAAATTGAATTGTCACACAGCTAACTATTCAGAATGCCATCTGTTAAATTTTGATCATATAGACAACCCTAACTCTGCCATGAAAATTATAATACCCTTTAAATTCGTATCTGACATCCTGTCATGATCTGCATTACCATTTAAAGTTGCATTGATTGGATCCTTATATTTATTTGTAGTTATTGAATGTATGCAGTGAGTCGTTTTCTATTCGTTATTGGGGGAAAAGAAAAAGAAAAAAAATTGAAGGAATGATATTAATGTAGTATGAAGAACCTATAAAGACCTCCATAATTTCTCTTCAACCTGGTTCGACTCTACACTATTCTCTACTGTTGAGTCCCTGGCCTCCTGCCAGGTGCCAGTCTCATATTGCTCCCACCATCTGCTACTTTTACTCCTATTCTTGTGTTGTTGAATGGAGCCAGGGAAAATCATGAAACAAAACCTAGCCAAGGGGGTCCACTTCATATTTGTGTCATACAATCTCAACTGGGTCCTCACTGCCACAAGGCAATCCTTTAACACTTCCCTCATTGATTCACTCTCCCTCTCACCACCTGTGGCTTTTCCAAGCCCTCTTGCCCCTCCTCAAACCTCTGATGGTTCCCCCTCCTCCTACCCTCTCATCTAAGAACCTTCCTTATAAGTCCACTGAAAAAGCTGAGATCGTTCGCTGAGAACCTTAACCTTCTTCCTCTCTTTGTTCAGATGTTTTCTGTCATCATCTTTCTCTTCCCCCCTGTCTCCCATAGATTGGTGGCCCTTTTTACCAAGGCAAACCACTCTCCTTGCACAGGTGATCTCCTTGCATCCTGTCTCCACCAGCAGGTTGCTCCTTGGCACACATCTGTTCTCTCATTTCTCTTTAGTTTATTTCTGTCCGCTTGCTGCTTCCTTATTGCCAGAAACTGCCCATCTTCCACCATCCTCAAAAGCCTTGACTTGATGCTCGCTGTGGTCTCCTACCTCTTTGTCCTTTTGTGGCTAAACTCCATGAGAAGGCCATCCACCACAGACACCTCTACTTTCTTTCCTCTCACTCTTACTAATTCTTTATACTCTGGCTTCTAACCTCATCCTTAACCAAAACTCCTTTCTCCAAAGTTACAAAGTATCTCTTGCTTTTTCTCAGTCCTAATTTTTCTTGACTTCTGTGCAGCCTTTTCTCTTTGATGATCTCTTTTCTCTAGGTTTTGGTGGCACTACTCCTCTTACCTGTCTGATGGATCCTTCTCAGTCTCCTTTGCTGGATCTTCATCCGGGTCCTGGCGAATCGTAGCTTTCTTGTCTTCTCCCTTGATAGTATTTAACTTGAATATCTCATCAGTTATCACTTCTCTGCAGATGATTCTCAGATCTGTTTACCCAAGTTTTCATTTCTTGACTGATCTCCATTTTCTAGTCTTCACATGACTATCGGGCTTGGATTTCCTGTAGATAATCGTAAATAAAATATGTCCAAAACTGAGCTCATTATCTTTCCCCCAAAACCCATCCCCTTCCTAATTTCTGTATTACTTTCAAAGGCACTACCATTGTCACAGTCACCCAGACTTAAAATCTGTGTGTCATCCACAATTCCTCACTCTCTCTCACTCCATACATCCAATCTATTGACCAAATCTTGTCGATTTTGCATTCATAAAAGCTCTCCCGTTCTCCTTTCTTTGCTGACGCCACTACTACTCTGGTGCAGGCCCTCCTCCCCTCACAACTAGACTATTGCAGTAGGCTGCTGGTGGGTCTCTCTGCCTTAGATCACCCTACTCTGGTCTGTGCTCCCTTCAGCTAACAAAAAGCACTCCCTAAAGTTCTGGACTAAACATGTCAAGTCCTTTGTGATAAACTATAATGGAATCCTATTACTTCAGGGTAAAATATAAAATCCTGTTTGGTTTTTAAAACCGTCATAATCTAGCCCCCTTCCTATTTTCTTGGATGCCTTAATTCTTCTGCATTATTCAATAATAGTGACATCTTTACTATTCCTTGTCCATGTCACTCTGTTTCCTAACTTGAGGCATTTTCACTGGCTGCCCCCCATGTGGGAGCTCCCTGCCTGTCTCTGCCTCTTGGCCTCGCTGGCTTTCAAGTCTCAGCTAAAATTCCACTTTCTGTGAGAAGGCTTTCCTGATCCATCTTCATTCTAATGGCTTCTTTCTGAGATTACCTTACCCTGTACATATCTTGTTGGCACATAACTGTTCACATCTTGTCTCTCCCATTATAGTGTGAGCTCCTTGAAGGCAAGGATTGTTTTTACTTTTCTTTGCATCTCCAGTGCTTGGCACAGTGCCTGGCACAAAGGAAATGCTTAATGAATGTTTGTTTTTTGATTTCCAAGAGGATTGGCAAATGGTTCATTGACGTTTAATTTTTTAAAAAATAAGTAATTTGGGCTTACTGCCAAGATGGTTGCATAAACAAGAGATAGGCCCCTCCTATTTGATGATGGCAAAATCTGGGAGGTAGAGGTCAACTCAGGAATCTAGGGAACCCAGGACAAGGGCAAACAAGGCTGACCACCCCACAGGTGTACAGCCCTGCCACGAACCTCTAATTCAGGAACTAAAACTGGAGAGATGAACAGAGCAAAGAAAATACCATTGAGTATCAGCAAATCTGATTCTGCAGCAGCTGCAAGTGGAGACGCAAGTGAAAAAAGAAATGACACTGTGTAAATACTTAGAAGACATTAAGAAAAGGCTAAAAAATTGGAAGTGAATGTGATAAACCTTACCCAAGAAGTAGAATCCCTGAAAACGAGTAAAGACGATAACAGAAACCAATGATCATTCTAATGGGGGAAAAGAAACCAATGTTCCTTCAGAATCTTAATGTCTTCAAAGACTATTGAGAGAACTAAATAAGAAAAATAGAGGTCCAGGGGAGAGAGGGAGAAATTGGATCTGTTCTAAGCATTTTAAGAGGGCAAAGAGAAGGAAAGGTAAGAAAGTGTAGGAAGGAGGAAGAAGGGGGTTAGATTTGCTTCTCATAATTGGGGTGAGAATATATTAGAATATATTAACATGGAGGAAAGTATGGGGGGCATCAGATGAACCTCACTCTTACCTGAAATGGACAAAGGAGGGTTGAACACACACGAGTGTGCGCATACATGCAAACATTTTGTTTAGAAATACATGAAACTGAACAAAGAGACAAGCAAAGGTAGTGAAGGGGGAGAGAGTGGAGAGAATAATACTGGAAATGAAATGATCACAAGCAAAGCTAATTTCCTGATCCTAAAAGAAGAATCCTAAAGGGGGAGGGGAAGAATGGGTGGAGCAAAGAACCGAAATTTCGAGGGTCGCTTTCAGTTGTTTCTTAGACATTTGGTGAGGGGCTCAACAAATTATGAATGTAATGGAACCATATGAAAAGCCAGGAGATGATTTCGGAGAATGGTTGGTAGTATGAATTGTTGCAGAGTGAACTGAGCAGAACCAGGAGAGCACTTTATATAAGGACAGCAACACTGTGATGAAAAATGATTTTGGAAGTGCATGGAAGTCTGCTCCAAGGGTTCAAGTCCTCCACATCTCTAGAGGACATGGTTCTGCATGTTATCTGCCTTCTAACAGAAGGGGAGAACCAGGGTGCAGAGACACACACTGTGGGGCATGGTCCTTGGATGGATTTGTTTTGCTGATTGCTTATTTGTTATAAGGGTTTCATTTTTTCTTTCCTTCTATACTGTTAGTTGGAGGCTGGGAGGGTAGAGGGTATTGAGGGGAGGAGGGAGGAGGTTAGCAATGATGATTCCAGAAAGAAAGAGGGGAGCATTACAACATGTTTTAGATGCACAGAAGAGAGCATGAAGGAAGTTCAGGTGGAAGCACTGACAAGCAGGGCAGTTTTGCATTTATCATATATTTTTTTCTTTAAAGCAAGCACTATGAAATAGAGATTCATGGTTTCATATTGAATATTTTTGTGTTCTGCACTACGTATGGAAATGCTCTTTTTTGGTATTAAAGAATTTTAAGATAAAATTATGAAAAAAAATTTAACAACAAAATGGTATGTTATTGCTTTGAGGTACATGAGAAGTGAAAATCCTCTCTTGGAAGGAGAGGTCAGCCTCCCACAAAGCTTTGCTGTCAGGCCTTTTTGGAGTCTGGCTGTGCTGTACCTGGAGGTGATGACAGGAGGGATACATTCCTGTTGTGACCATCGTCTCATGGACCCCAAGACCAGGCACCAAGTTGGCAGAACTACAGATTGGATCCCCAGACAGAATAGTCAACAGGACAGAGATTTGAATGTCCCTTGGGGTAAAAAAAAAAAAAAAAGAATCCACCCCTCAGGGACAGTATGTACAATCATTGTCTTCCTCTTTCCTCTGGTAGCTCTTCTTTTGGAAGAGGAGTCTCTGCTTGATTTTAACAGGATTATGAGCAAACTCTAAGGCAGGATCCTTCTGGTTCTTAATTTTGTTGAGGTCTCTTCTAATTTTTTTCATTCCATGGGCTGAGGCCCTTTGCCAGTTTGTGTGACTTTAGGTTACAGACACATATATTGGAATTTTAGAATAAGTAGAAAGGCAGTGAGAGGAATAAATGGGAACTTTGGTTGCTGTAGACAGGGAGCAGAGTGCTAGCAGTAAGGAGAGCCAATGAAGTATTTTTGATGCAGGGCCATGTTAATACAATCAAAGAAGTCTGGTTGGAAGGTACTTCAAAAATCATCTGTTCCAATGTTCTCATTTTGCAGATGAGAAATTAAGGCACAGAAAGACATTGGGTTTCTTGCTCAAGTCACGAGGCTCACTAGTGTCCAAGCTGGGATTTGAACCTAGCCTTTCTGACTCACAGCCGCCATGGTCTTTCCAGCACACCACCCCTGTTGCTTTTATCCTCTCTTTGTTTGATTTTACAAATGAATATGTATCCAGAGGTCTGTTGAAGTTCCTTCCTACTGCGTAATCAAACAATGAAAGGTTCTTTCATGATATCCCTGTATAAGAGGCAGAGATAAAACCACCTTTGAGGGATGTAAACTGAGACCCTTAAGGAGTGAGCAGGGCAGGCAACCTTAGCATGCAACTTCCTGACTCGAGTATGTCTGAGTTTCATGCTTGATGTTTCCCTAATGTAGGGGTTTGGATTGATAGACTTGGTTGGTGATCTTTCCAAGGGATATATGACACCCATGCGCTCAGTCCCAGATGTGAAGAGGTACTGATTTGTAAGAATTTCCTCTGCATATATTTTCCTCTGTAATTTTAGAACAGAGGTTGAACTAAGCCATTGGGTTAGATTTTCATATTGACTTTCCTCTGCCTGCTTAGCATTTATTGCTAGAGAAAACAGCCATTGCTTACTGTCACAGTCTCCCCTCCCCTCCCTTCTGCAATGTATATAGCTGTTGTTTTTTTTTTTTATTCCTGTACTTTCTTTTATTTCTGTTTTTTTACTCAGAAATGGCCAGTAAATAGGGTGGGTACATTTACCAGCTTTGAAAAGAATCCGAGATCCTTTTTCCGGCTGAAACCTGTTTCGTATATGACTACTAGTTTTTACCTGGTAATCATCTTAAATTATCTAAGCAACTGACTTCTCAAAAATATTATGTCGTTGATTAAGCCAGTCTAACTTTCTGAATTTAAAGGCATATTTTAAGACTTTTCTTAGAGCTTGAAGAAATATTCTAGACTAAATTGTCTTTTCATCCTAATTTCCTCAGGTTTCTAACTTTAGAAAGAAATAGCCACTTTACAAAGAATAGAAAATAAGACAGATATCAGATCCTGGAGAAAAGTAGAAGGGAGTGTGATTTATTAGGCCAGTGTACAGAATAGTAAACAGGACAGAGGACGTAGATATTTGATGAATATTTGTCAAATTGAATATCATTGAATAAAAGCTAATCAAATATAGATATAGAAGAAAGGTAAAGGATATAGTAGATTAGGAGTGTTCGTCAGTTAGAGGCTTATTAAGCAGATATTGGGGTGTGTTGAGATGAGGAATGCCTACAAGTTTTAAGAAATAGTGGTTTTTTTCGCTACCACTTGACCGCCGTTCCCCACCCTATTGCTGCTGAAACCTTCCATGTATATTGTCTCTTCCATCAATCAGAGACTGCCCAACGTTTACATTAGTATTGACAGTACTTCACACTGTGCTTTGCATGTGGTAAGCACTTAATAAATAAATGCTTCCCCTTTCCTTCCTTCCTTCCCTCTTTTCCTTCCTTTTCTTTTTTCTTTTCCTCTTTTTCTTTCATCCTTCCTTTTTTTCTCCTTTCTTCCTTTAAACTCCCCTCCCTCCTTCCTTCTCTTTTTTCCCTCCCTCTTTTCCTTCTCTGTCTTTTTTCTTCCTCTATTTTTTCTTTCACCCCTCCTTTTTTCTTCCTTTCTTCCAACCCCTCCATCTTTCCTTCTTTTCTCTTTCTTTTACCCCCTTTCTTTTTCTTTCCCTCCTTCTCTTCTTTCCTTTTCTTCCTTCTTTTTTTCTCTTTCTTCCTCTCTCTCCCTCCCTTCTTTTTTTCTTTCCACCAACTGGAATAATAACACAAAAAGTTAACATAATATTTGTTTTAGGTCAACACAGAATCTTCCTATGTGTAAGGTATTTTTTTAGGTGCTAGGAATGGTGCTAATATCATAAACCTAGTTGACCGATCAAATGGTGGTGCCCCTTTCCCTCGCCTTTGAAAATAGAGAAGTTTGGCGGAGGGTTGTCTTGAGGAGAGATGAGCTTGGACCTGTTACTTCTGAGGTACTTACAGGATCCCAAGTGAAATGTCCAGGGCAGCTGGAAATGTAAGGCTGGAGTGTGAGAAGAATGAGATACATAGCTTTAGGAGTCCCGTGTGGATGGTGATTGAACCTTTGTGAGTGGATGAGATCACCAGGGAGAGATGGTCTGGAGCAGAGAGCCCTGAAGGGCAGTTGTGAAAGATGGATAACAAACTAGCAAAGAAGACAGACTTGATCTGTTTGGCCCTACGGGGTAGTGTGAGGAACAATGGGTGGAAAAAAATCTTAGTTTGTTGTAAAAGAATTTCCTCATGAATAGAACTGTTCAAAAGTAGAAAGGACTGTTTGCCTCAGCAAGGAGTGGGTCCTCTTCCCTGGAGGTCTTTGAAAGGGTGGATGACCATTTGTAGGTTGTGTGGTCGAGGGCGTTATTGTTCAGGCCTACCCTGATATTAGGTTCAGGTCTCCCTGACTCCAGACCTGGCCCTTTCTCCACTGCACCACCTTGCTGCCCAAGTATTTCATCTGTTATGTCATGATCCCAGTCATTGATAAAGTTCAACCATCCAGGGCCAAGCAGAGATCCTTGTGACTCTTCAATAGACAGATCTGTTTAAAGTGATGCCTAAACATCAATTACTACTCTTCAATGTAACCAATCTTTCCTAATCAAAGACATTTCTACTGGACTATGATGTTGAGTCCACCTAGGCTTCATGGTGGTGAAGGCTGGCAGGGGTGGGAAACCAGAGGCCACATGTAGCCTTCTAAGTCCTTGAGTGTGGCCTTTTGACGGAGTGCAAGTTTTACAGAACAAATCCTTTTGTTAAGGGGATTTGTTCTGTGAATTCAGTCAAAGTTCTGTGGATTCAGTCAAAGGGCTTGAGGACCTGGAGGCCCACATGTGACCTCAAGGCTACAGGCTCCCCACTCCTCGCAGGGTACCCAGCCTGGAGTCAGCAAGATTGAAGTTCAAATCTTGCCTGAGACATTTACTCTTAGACCCTCGATAAGTCATTTAACCTCTGTCTGCCTCAGTTTCCTCAACTATAAACTGAGGATCATCATCTCCCAGGATTATTGTAACAATCAAATGAGATGATATTTGTGGAGTGCTGCACTAATCAGACTAGTCGGTATGAAAGGGCCCTCCTAAGGCCCAGAGGTATTCAGACAGGAGCATCTTGTTCAAATACAACTTGGCCATCAAGGTCCCTCCCAACCCTGAGATTCTATGATTCACTGGGATGGAATTCTGAAGACTTTGATTTCATTCCAGATTCTGGTCTTTAAAGACACTTTTACAGGCACTTTGGGCCCACAGGAAAGATTTATTTTGCTGCCACTGCAGCATGAGTGACTTTGTGATGGGCTCTGTGGAAATAGTGAGTGTAGATCATAACACGGCGTCTGCCTTCCAAGTATTCACAGTTGGCAGTGGGAACCAAGACAGAAATATATGTAATAATAATGCTATTTATTGGCCACCGCATCAAGTCTGAACTCCTCTGCAAGGCATACTCTGCCCCCACCCTACCTTTCCATCCTTTTCTTACACCTCTCTCCTGTAGGCCCCAGCCTCTGGGCCTTGGATCACTCTGTCCCCTTCTTAAAGTGCCTTCCCCCCTTCTGTTTGGCTAAATTCTCTTCATCCTTTGAGACCTAATTAAAGTCCCACCATCTCCATAAAATTGTCTGTGGCTACTTGAGTGCAGAATGATTTCACTTGTTGAAGGCATCTCAGCAGCCATCTAATTCAATCTTTGTCTTGATAAGAACCTTTTTTATACCATGCCAGACAGGTAGTCATCAGTCTTTTGTTTAGGGGAGTACCCACTGAACATCTGGAGAGTTGTTAGGAACCATGTCCTTGTATTCAGCCTAAATCTTATCTCCCTGAAACCTGCACCCATGCTCCTGGTTCTGTCATCTAGGTCCAAGCAGAACGCCAGGCCTGTTCCTTCTGCTGCAGATACCCTTTAGATACCTGATGGCAGCTCTCTGATTTCCCGAAGCTTCCTTTTCTTTAGTCTAAACAACCCTTTTATTTGAGGAAATCCTGATGGATTATCACTGGAAGACCTATCATGGTGCTGCCCTCCTTCCTCTACATGATGGCCAGTGTATTAAGGTCCTTCCTAAAATGGGGTGCCTCACACTGAACACAGTATAGCCAATGATGCCTGAATGAGATAGAATCCAGGGGAATGCCACTCTCCTTGTCCTGGACTTGTGCCTCTCAGTACTATATGATGAAGTGTCTTAGTTGTTCTTGATTTATTAAATGATTTCTTACAGAGATTGGAAACTCCTTGAGGACAGAGACTCAATTTTGTACTTCCCTTATATTCTTCCCCAGGTTTTAGCACATTAACTGGGCACATAAGATTTTTTTTAAAAATAGATTTTTATTGATACATATTTTTTTTATAGTACCAAAATTTCCCCCAGTATCTCTCCTTTCATCTTGCCTATCTCAGAGCTGTCTCGTATAACAAGCCCCACATCTCGTATAACAAATAATGCTGAGGTTTTTTTTTAAAGGGAGGGAAAGTATTAGCAAAACTGATAAGTATATCAAAAAGGTCTGAAAATATGTGCAATGTACTAGGCCTGTGGACCTCATCCTTCATGTAACAGAATATTCTAGAAATCGTTATTGATTCGCTGATAATAGGATGTTTGTAGTTTTTCATGTAAATAACATATGGGCTCAAGTACTGTACAGAGAGGGGAAAGAATAAATGTTTATTTAATAACATTTATGCTATGCCAGGCATTGTGCTAAGGGCTTTTACAAATATTATCTCATTTAATGCTCAGAACAACCCTGGGAGGTATGTGCTATTGTTATTCCAATTTTACATTTGGGAAAACTGAGGCAGAGGTTAAATGACTTGCTCAGCATCACATACCTAGTAAGTGTGTGAGGCTAGATTTGAATTCAGGTCTTCCTGACTCCAGTGCCAGTGCTCTATCTAGTGTCACATAGATGCCCATAAGTATAGATGGAGGTGGGTTGGATCGCAGAGTTATTATTGAGTATATAATTTTAATCATCCAAGAGTTTCTGTATGTTATTCTTGCTTTAGAACAACTGTGCTTCCTGGTGACTGAGGTGTTTAGTTAACCATTTTCTTTCTCTGTGGTGTTTCGCTCTCTCTGTTCTTCCCTTCCTCTTTTCTCTGTCCCCCTCTTTCCTTACTCTCTGTCTCTACTTTTTGTCTCTCTCTGTTTGTCTCTCTTTCTCTTTCCCTCTTCCGTTCTCTCCAGCCATGCCCTAGCCTCTTAGGCCTAGGCTTGACCTGAAATTGGTTTCCTCTGTTAGCTGACCTTCTGTTTTCCAGCCGCTGTTTGAGAACATGCACATGTTGAATAATTGAATCATATGGCAAATCTGTGAGGAGATTGGACGTTTTTATTTTGTGCTGTTTGATTTAGACCTCATTCAGAGTCAATGAGAATAACAGACAGCCCTGAAAATCTGATCTCAGAAATGACAAATGCTTGAGGGGATGAGGGAAAAATAGTTACGCTAATGAACTTCTGGTGGAGTAATGGACTGGTCTAACCATTCATTCTAAAGAACAATTTTGGTCTAGGCCCAAAAGGCTGTACAACTGTGCATACCCTTTGACTTAGCATTGCTAGGGTTGTATCGCAAAGAGATCAAAAGAAAAAGAACCTTTATGTACAAAAATATTTACAGCAGCTCTTTTGGAGGTGGTAAAGAATTCAGAATTGAGGAGATGCTCATCAGTTAGAGAATGACTGAATGAGTTATAGCATATGATTATGATGGAGTACCATTGTGCTGTGGGAAATGATGAGGAAGGGGGTAGTCTCAGAAAAACATCACAAGATCTGTATGAACTAGTGCAAAGTGAAGTGAGAAGAACCAGGAGATTGTTGTGTGCAGCGAAAGCAGTATTGTAGATGATTAATCGTGAAAGGCTTAGCCACTTTGATTAATACAGTGATCCAAGACTATTCCAAAGGACTTATGATGAAAAAAATCCTAATCACCTCCAGAGAGAGAACTGATGAACTCTGAGGGCAAACTGAAGCATATTTTTTCTCATTGTCTTTATTTTTCCTGCTTTTTAAAAAATATGACTAATATGGAAATATATTTTTTTGTGATTTCACATGTATGGTTGATATCACATTGGTTGCCTTTTCAGTGTGTCTGGGAAAGTGTAAGAGGGAGAAAGGGAGGGGGAGAATTTGGAACTCAAAAGTTAAAAAGAAAATAATGGTAAAAATAAATAATAAATTGAAATGTTAAAATGTTAAAAAATGTTAAAATGTTAAAAAAAGATCTGATCTAATAGAGTTAGCACATGGGGCATTTCTAAGGTCGCATTCAAGGAGACTGTCTTGGTTTACTAATAGAACTATTTAGAGGTCATTCTCTCTAGACATGACACTGTCTTGTTTTTGAAAAATGTTACCTTTGTTGACTAAGAAAATCAGAGGACCCCCTTTGTTATAATTTCCTGTTTTAATTTTCTGAAACTTGAAATACCTGCTTAGAAACTTTTAAAGATAAGGTATGTCTTTGGTGGGTTCTTTTTTTCAGGTCATAGTCACATTAGAGTCAGAGAATTGATTTTCTCTCCTCCCTCTTCCTCCAGGTAGGATTTAATTTTCCAGAGTTTTTATGCTGCTGTAGGAGCTGTGTGCAGAGGTATTCAGGTCTGCAATTGGAGAAGAAGCAGAATAGTCGTTTAAGTTCTCCCATTTGGGATGAAATGACAGGAACCACATGCATTTATCTTATATTTATTCTGTTCTGACTTGATTATGGAGGAGAAATTCTGTCTTTTTTATAAACTCCAAATATTATCATTTACTAATACTGTATTACATTGGATATTATCAGTTACAAATAATGTACTACATTATTCCAAATATTATCAAGTCTTTAGAAATGTTTTTTTCTGAAAGAATAGAGTAGGGGTGGGAAACGTGCTACCTTGAGGCCACATGTGGCCCTTGAGGTCCTTGGATGCAACCTTTTGACTGAGGCCAAGTTTTACAGTACAAATCCCTTTTATTAAGGGAATTTGTTCTGTGAAGTTTGGATTGCATCAGAGGGCCACACTTGAGGACCTAGAAGGCCATATGTGACCTTGAGGCTGCAGTTCTCCATCCCTGGGATAGAGCATTGCTGAAGTCAAGATACTTAACTAGTCTAGCATTTCTTTTTAAGGTACCTTGTTAAAGTCTCTATTTTCTTGCCTAATTTTTCAAGTTGTATCAATTGTTTACTTAACTGGATTTGTGGTTGATATGATGCCCACCCGCTAATAAAAAATGGGGAAAAAACCCCAGGAAATAAATATAGTCAATCAAAATAAATACACACAAAGTCCATGCCTATAAGTGTCAATCTCTTCCTGCTTTTAGAATCCATCACCTCTCTTTTAGGAGGCAGGTAAACATGCTTTATCTTAGGTCCTCGGTAGGCATGGGTGGTCATTTCTTTGATCAGAGTTCTTTCAAGTTTTCTTAAAGTTTTTCTTTACAGTGTTTTTGTATTGCTTATTGTGTATTACATAGTGTGTTATTGTATTACTTGTTCTTCCCGTTCCACTGACTTTACTCTGTACTTGTTCCTACTTCTCAAGATTCTTCAAAATCATGTCTTTTCTTATTTTTTATGACATGTTAATACATCATTACACATTTTTACCACACTGTATCCAGATGGTTCCCTATGGATCAAAACCCTCTAAGTTTCTTCCCTTTTTCTTTTCTCTGTCAATACCCACTTTGGAATCAAGAAGTTTCTTTACATCTGTCTCCTCCCTGGTATTATTTATTCTTCCTCTTAACCTGCCTTATTCTCCTACCTTATTCAACATTTTCCCTGTTGAGCATGGTATATTTTTACACAAAACTCTTGTGTTTTTGTGTGCACGCGTGTGCATGCACGTGTGGATATTCAGCCCTTCTTGGTCTCATGAGGTTTATCTGATGCCCACTCCTCTCAACCCTTCCACTATGTTTTCTTTTCCTCTTTTACCGCAATTTTGAGAAATAGTACAATCTACCTGATTCTTCCTTCTCTCTACAATAGTGTATTCCTTTTATATTATCTTTTGTTTCCCTTCTTAAAATCCCCAGAACAAAACCAATCCATTCTCAGGTCTTCTGTTTTTTCTTACTTTAATGAAGAGAAATTCATTTCTTTTTCTACATTTGAATATCAGCCCTTCATCATCATATAAGCCTTTTCCATTTGCTTAAATAAATTTTTCTTTCTAGGTTTTTCCTTACCTTGCATTTCAGAATTCCTACTTAACACTGGTCTTTTCACTAAAAATTCTTGAAAGTTCTCTATTCTTTTAAAGATCTACCTTTTCCCTTGTAGAATTATACTTGGCCTTGTAGGGTAAGTTATTTTTGGTTGTAAGCCTATATATTTTGTCTTTTGGAATGTTGTACCCAGAGCTCTTCTCTCATTTATAGTAGAAGCTGCCAGGTCTTGTGTGATCCTGACTGTGGTTCTTTGGTACCCAAACTCTCTTTCTGACTTCTTGGAGTAATTTTTTTTTTTTTTTTGAGAAAACTGGATTTTGACTGGCATTCCTGAGACTTTTCTTCTGTGGTTTCTTTTAGGAGTGCATCAATGAATTCTTTCTATTTTTACTTTGCTCTCTGGTTCTAGTAGATCTGAACAGTTTTAGTTTATGATTTCTTGAAATACAGAGTTTATACTTTAAAAGAAATTATGATTTTTAAGGAGTCCAATAATTCTTAAATGATTTTTCTTGACCTGTTTTCTTGATCATTTTTTTTAAAGATAGATTTTTTACAGTTTCTTCTATTTTTATTTCCATCTTTGTTTTTCTTGTAATGTTTCTGTCTAATAGAGTTATTGATTTGTTTTTGGTCTTTTCTAATTTTTAGGGAGGCCATTCCTTGTATAGGATTTATCACTTTCTCTTCTAAGTTATTCATTCTTCTTTTAGTTCTTTCCTTGCAAAGTTTTCATTTCATCTTTTATCTCTTCTTTCATTCTTTTGGTGGAAAATGCATTTTTCTTTCCAGTCTTTGCTTACAGAGGTAATAGAGTTAGTCTCTTCTAGGTTGTATTTTTTGCACATTTTTGGATTTATTATAATTCTTTATTATATATAATTATATATCTTCTTCTACTTGCTCTTCTCTCCTACCTTAGTTACTGAATTTGGGCTTTGTATTGAGACCACCTGCTAAGCTTTTGAGGGGCATGGTCTTCCCTGCTTGGTCTTAGCCTGAGTTACCTGGGTTCTTAAACTGACATCCTTCTCCCTGGGTTAGACCTCTCTTCCGGATCTTCAAGATTTAGTGAGTGGGATCTTCAGTGCCTGTCTGGCATCTCAGGACAGATGGACCTAGGGTGCCTTGGGCTAAGTGCTGTCATACCCACACTGGTTACTGGTCCCTTCTAAGCTCCACCCTGAGGGATTCTAACCCTCTGAGTACTCTCCCTGGGAGCTTTCCACTCTTGATGTTTTCAAATACAAAACCTCGTTAGCTACATGTATTTTTGGCACCAAGACTGCACTCTTATTTGCCCTTAGGGCACCTGGCTAATTTTTTGTGTGATTCTAGAGCTCAAGAAGTTGCTACAGTTTCCCATGGATTTTTTTCATCATTATTCAGTCTGGTGTCATTCTCAATCCTGACTTCCCCTACCCTTCCCTTGAAGTAAGTGGGAGGTGGGGAAAAGAAGAAAAACTGACCTTGTCTGCCTATTACGGATTTTTTAAAGTCAACACAGACCAACTTTAATAATCTTAAATTGCACCACAGGACTGAATTTTAATAGTTGTAAATCAAATAGCTTGTTTAACTTGAGAACTGTAAGAGTCCTTCTAGTCCCACCCACAGGTACAGACAAGCTGGCTTGTGGGACTTGGATCAAAAGGCACTCTAGTAAATCCAGTGATCCTTGGTTATTCAGGAGGACTGATAAATTGAAGCCAGTTTTCTTTGGGTCATTATTCTTGAAACCAGGGTTTCTATACCTTTCTGATGTCATGGTGACAGTCTGGTAATGAAGTCTATGGATCCCTTCTCAGAATCATGTTTTTAAATATATAAAATAAAATACATAGATTTACAAAGGGAACCAATTATATTGAAATGCAGTTGTCAGAATATTTTTTTCCAAGTTTATTAATTTGTTTTCAGTTTTCAACAATAACTTCCATGAGTCTTAAACTTCTTCCCTCTTCTTCCCCATGACAGCTTGCAGTCTTATATGGGCTCTACACATACATTCTTATTAAACACATTTTCACATTATGTTGCACAGAAGAGTTAAAGCGAATGGGAGAAACCATGAGAAAAGCAAAATAAAACTTAAGAAAGGAGAAATACTCTGCTTCATTCTGTGTTCCATCTCCATAGTTCTTTCTGTGGATGTGGATGGCATTTTGTATCATGAGTCCCATGGAAACGTTTTAGGTCCATGCATTGCTGTGAAGGGCTAAGTTTATCAAGAACAGTCCTCACATACTATGGCTGATACTGTGTATAATGTTCTCCTGGTTCTGCTCATTTCACTCAGCCTCAGTATATGTAAGTCCTTCCAGGCCTCTCTGAAGTCCTCCTGTTCATCATTTCTTACAGTACAATAGTATTCCATTACATTCATATAACACAACTTGTTCAGCCATTGCCCAAATGATGGACATTCTCTCGATTTCCAGTCCTTGGCCACCACAAAGAGAGCTGCTAGAGATATTTTTGTACATGTGGAACCCTTTCTCATTTTTATGATCTCTTGGGGATACAGTCCTAGAACTGGTATTGCTGGGTCAAAGGGAATGCAGACTTTTGTAGCCCTTTGGGCACAGTTCCAGATTGCTCTCCAGAATGGTTGGATCAGCTCACAGCTCCACCAACAATGAATTAGTGTTCCAACTCTCTTACATTTTCTCCAGCATTTATCATCTTCCTGTTTTGTCATGTTAGCCAATCTGATAGGTGGGATGTGGTACCTCAGAGTTGTTTTGATTTGCATCTTTCTAATCAATAGTGATTTAGGGCATTTGTCAGAATATTTTTGAAAAGTTTCCAGACCCCCTCAAATCTATCCTGTACCTTAGACTAAGAACTCCAGCTTTATATGAATGCTTTTTAGTTAGAATTCTTTCACTTCCCTAGAAATTAATTCCATTACCTATACCTTTGGTTTCTGAGCATGGTCATCTTGATGTGATACCTCTTTATGGTTGTGTTGCATGATGTATTTTGACAGTTACCCCAGTGGCTGTAGTTGCTGTGACTTTGGTAAAATATATTGATATCTGGGGTTTTTGTTCTATTTTATAATGTGGATATAAATGAACTTGTAAATACTCGCACACAATGAAATATGTATTTTTCATTTCTTTTAGGTGAAGAACATAGGAGACTACTTTAAACAACACCTTTTACAATCTAGACACAGAGGAGCGTTTGAATTGGCTTACACTGGGTTTGTGAAGCTGACTCAAGTCCTAACCAGGTAAAAACAAAACAAATGTTCCTTTTGTTTACGTTTTATAGAGTTAGTTTGCTAGCCATGTTCAGAAAGAGCTCACAATGTGGTGCTCTAATGTCTACAAGAACATAATTTAGTTGACTAGAAAACTTCTAGAAGAAATTATTTTGTTAGGTCATATTGTATGGCCTGCTACAGATGTTTGTAGGAAATGTCCAAATCTGGCAGTGCTCTCCTTGAAGGTAGATTTGAAGTAAACTTGAATATTTTGCTAAAAATAGCTCCCAAATTACGTTTTTTTTTTCCCCAGTGAATGAACTGAATGTTTGGTGTGTTTGAAAATTACTTGGTATTTGGAATAAAGCATTCCTGAGTATGTGTGTGGGTGTATGTGTGTGTGTGTGCGCATGTGCACACGAGCGTGCGCATTATCGGCAGAGAAACATTTAGCAATTTAGTAAGTTTAACTTCAGAAGTTTATTCTCTAGGAATCTTTAAATGAGCCCTAAGTAGGTTGAATAATATTTTTTTTCCTATGACTGGAAAAATACTTAGGTAGGCTTAATATATTTTGTTAAAAAGGTACGTTTTTGACATTCTACTTTATTGACATTTCTTTTCGTTCATATAGCACCTTTCCTCCAAAGCTGGCCGAGGAAACCTTAAATTACTTAATGACTAAGTGTTCGCTGGCAAGTGTTTTCCAAATAAAAGGTAGTATTTTCCAGGAAAACATTTCCATTGCCTGGAAACCTTTTGAAATGAAGCAGATTTTTGCCAGTATTGTGGCTTTAGCAAACATTTTATTTTAGACTGTTAAGACAACTACCCCATGAACATTTTCTAAACATTTTTCACACTCCTGGTAAAAACATTTGCTTAAAATATATTAGCTGTTATGGTAGCTCAAAATGTTTTCTGAATGGTAATTTATTAGATAAAATACATTTGCCGTTAAATGATTCTTGAAGATATTTCACCATTTTTTCAATAAAGCTGTGGCTTCTTGTCCATCATTACATATCTCTAATGATGCCTCACTGTAGAGAAAGCTCAGTGGTACAGTGGATAGAGCATTAGCCCTAGAGTCAGGAGGACCTGAGTTCAAATCCCTCCTGGGACACATACTAGCTGTGTGACTTTGGACCAATCATTTCACCTTTGTCTTTCTCAATTTCCTCAACTGTAAAATGAGAATAGTGATAGTGTGCACTTCCTGGGAGGTGTTGTGAGGACCAAATGAGATAATTCTTGTGAAATGTTCAGCTCGGTTCCTGGCAAACAGCCAGTGCTTCATATGTACTTCCTTCCTTCTGGAAAATAAGGTCCATGTGAGTCCCTCTCCTGTAGGCATCAACCACACATAGCAGCCTCTACTAATGCCCAGGATTGTGCTGGGTGTTTGAGGTATGAAGAAGTATATAAGATATGAACTGTTTGGGGATTCAGAACTTAATAGAGTGAAGCAAGAGCAAACAATATAGAACAGTTTATTGGTAGAAACTATGTGTACCATGGGAGCTGGGGGGGAAGCATCAGGGAGAGCTGGTGTGGCCAGGTGTGGCTTCCTGGAAGAGCTAAACATTTAACTGTTTCTTGAAAGATGACTAGTGTTTGAGTAGGCTGAGGGAAAAAGTGAGGGCATTCCATGAGAGAGTATCTGTATAAGCAAAAGTAGGGAGTTAGGATTTATTAAAGCATGTTCTTGGGGGCTTGCTTGATGGTAATGACATTATATTAGGGAGTAATGTTAGATAAGATATCTAAAACTGGACAGGTGAGTTTAGACTTGATGTAGAATGGAACAGGGAACCATTGAAGGCTGAGTAAGGGAATTACATGATGAAAATAGTAATTATCTTTTTATCTCTCCCTCTACTTTCCTATCCTAAATGTTTACAAATATCCAATACTTAATAAATGGATGTTTATTAAGTAATTAATTAGAAATGGGAGAGATTAGAATCAGAGACACAGCTATAATACTTTTTAATTGTTTCAGCAACAATGGAAAGGAAAAGATTGAGTATGTGAATGATGAGTATAAATTGTGCCACTGAGCCTACAGTCTAGTTTAGGAAACAAAAGAAACACAGGCAACAACCATTTACCTCTCAAAAAAACAGGGTTTGATGACTCATTAGATTTGGTAATAATGGAAAGGGATGGATCAGATATTTCAGGTCTGTCTGGGAGAATATTTGCACCGTTAACAGAAGCTAGGAAGTTGGAAGGGGAATAATTTTAGTTTGGGGTATATTTAGTTAGTGGTGTTAGCTGTGCATTCAAGGGGGAACATATAATCGCCAGTTGAAAATTTGTTATTGGAGATACGGATTTGGGAGTCATTAGCATGGAGGTTAGGGTTGAAGCCAAGGAAGAATGAGAGCATAGTGTCATAGTTTTAGGGTTGGAAGAGATCTTAGAAGTGATCCATTTCAGCCTTCTCTTTGAAAAGATGAGGAAGACTAAGAGTGAGACAAGACAGGTACTGAACCTTGGGGTACATCAGTGGCTTTGGTTGCATGGTGGAGTTGGGAGAGAGTGGCTTGGTTAGGGGGGGAATGCAACCCTGGTTTCTCAGACCTCCCAATAGAGTGGCCTCTCAGAGGACCCTGGCCCGCTCTTTGACTGTTTTTTTGACCGATATGTTATTAGTTCTCGACTGCTATGTCTTCACTAAGTGGATCTTGATTTCCTTGGAGACATTTCAGGCCTTGCTGACCAGAATGTTTAGCAGAGAACATCTTTTCAGTGTGTGTGTGGCTTTCTTTTGTTTAGTTTTCATTTTTAAAAGAAAATTTGTTGCTATTGGTTTCTCTTTGATAGCCTTTTACAAGCCTCCCAAGTTATGAGAAAATTGTTTATGTACAGAACTTAAAAAAAATAGAAGTTTGCAAAATGAAATCTTAAGAGATCTTGAAAATCTGCTGAAATTGAGGCCAGTTGCTGGCCTTTTCTTGAACTACAGCTGTGTTAAGGAGGAAACACTTAAAGAGATTAATGGGTAAATCACCGAAGAGTTAAACACGAACAGCATTTGTTTGAATTGGTTTTTAATAGGATTATTCAGAATGTCTTCAAATATAAACTAACTTCACAATTAAACAATCAGCAAGGAACAGATAGAAATAGGAGGTATCTTCTTTAGGGTGTTTTGAAAACCATACATGAAGAAGCAAAATTTTAGCTTCATATAAAAAAAGGATATTGAAGAATCCAATTTTTTTTTATTATGAAGTGCTTCTTGTTACAAAGAAAGGAAACCATCCATATTTTCATTCTTGAAAGGATAATATGCTCCATCATTTTAAAGATGAAAAAAATCCAAAAATGAAAATGCTTTGCACCAACCATGGGTAGGTATTTAATTAGGATTCTGTAATACAGTATTAGTTACAGTGCTTTTTACTAGATTTTCTTCAACTTGACAGACGTTTATTAAGTTCCACATATACAGATATATATGTATGTGTATATATATTAGTCACTTCTTACAAATATCACAGCACCTTGGAAAGGCAGGGTAGTGACAGTTTGACATGTAAATTTCATCATGAAGTTTTTATCTGTCGTCTGTTTCCAGCTTCCTTAGGTTCTTGGTTGCTTTCTCTTTTTTAATTATCATCATCGTCATTGTCCTCATTAAAGTGAGTTAGGATGGTATAGTGGATATTGGAATTAATTCATCCCTGGAATGTTCCTCTCCCTTACCTCCACACCTTAATTGCCCTGCCTTCCTTCAAGGCTCAGCTTCAATCCTGTTTTTTGCAGACTTTTCTTGGTTCCCCTAGCTGCTAGTGTTTTCCCTTTTCAGATGACCTTCATCTAGTCTGTGTATGTTTTCTGTGTCTAGTTAGATGTTATCTTGCCTGTTAATATGTTAGCACCTCAAGGACTAGGGCTCCTTTTTACCTTTCTTTATATGTCCATTACTTAGCACAGTACCTGGAATAAAGTAAGTTCTTAATAAATGCTTATTGGCTAAGTGATTGAATGATTGAAAAGCTCAATAAACTTGTAATAGCAGAGCATCTTTTAGTACAGCACCAAGTCTGGAAGTGGTAGTGGGAATAGATAAGCCAACAGATATTTGCTTCTCATTGTTGATATATCATAATAATCCATGATTTATACTTTTATGTGGAACTCAGTCTTTCTTCTCAATGCTTATTGAAATGTAATGTAACCAGTCAGGTAGCCAGCAGATTTTTTTTTTTTTTGAAAGTCAGCACAGCTATTTTTGCAGCCTTGATTAGAAGAAATTAACTGGTAGCACATAGCAGATTTTCTGTTGTAGAAAACCAATACTGATTAATTCTTGGAGATCCCACATTAGAGTATAGTATTTTAATAGAAATAATGCCCAGATCCAGTTAACATTACTTAGTCATAACTGCTACCATTTCAATCTAGCAGGAAGAAATCACATGAATTGAACTTTAACTTGGGCAAATTGAAATAGATTAATGCTGAAATCACTTTTTCCACTTTTCGGAGTGTGGAAAGACTACAGCTTTATGAAGTATAATATTAGTACTGAAAAATAAAGCTCAAAATGACCATTCATGCTAAAAGGAAGGCAACTACATCTTCAAGCCTTTATCATTTTTTCTTTTTACTGAATACATGTTAATGTAAGAGGTGTTCTAGTCTTCAGGTCATTTAGCATTTTGTAAATTTTATTTTTAATAATCCCCTTTATATTTCAGTTTTTGACTGGAATTAAAGGGACTTAGGGAGATTTGAGGGGCAGTTAGGTGGCACAATAGATAAGAGTGCTGAACCCGAAGACAGGAAGATTCTTCTTCCTGAGTTCAAATCTGATGTCAGACACTTCCTCGCTGTATGACTTTGGGCAGGTCACTTAACCTGTTTGCCTCAGTTTCTTTATCTGTAAAGTGACCAGTCTATAGACATGGAAAACCGCTCCAGTATCTTTAACAAGAAAATCCTGAACAAGATCATGAAGAGTCAGACACCACTGAGAAGTGACGGAACAACAGTAACAACAGGGAAGCTTTAGTGCTTTAATACATAGAAATTACAGCTTTCTTTTCTCGTGTATGTGTTCTTACCTAGTAACTCTTCTGTTTCACAGTCTTCAGTCTTCTCAGCTCACATCTTATTTACTTTGTCCTTATAACAGCAGCAGATACCACCTTTCTGGATACAAGATCATTTCTTTTAAAAAAAATTAGTAATATATTTAATGTTCTAGCTAAATTGCTTAGGAATCTTGTTCTCAGTGAAGAATTTGGAACCTGTCTTTATTGATAGAGACCTAAAATTGCTTATGTTCATTTTCTCTCCTTGATTTGAAAGTATACTTTTAATACTTTGGAAAATCCCACAAGGGAAAAAAATCCAATGGGGAAATCTCTGTGCCACTAATGTCCCTTCCCACCCCCGCGTCTCCTTTTATCCATGGCATCTAGTAATTCTTCCTAAGAGTCTCTCTGGACTTCAAATTGGTAATTTAATTTTGTCACTGCTATTACTGCTCCTGCCTGAAGCTAAGATTCCTAAATTGTCACCCGTTTTTTATTTTTTTGTTTTGTTTTGTCTGTAGCAAACCTCAACCCCCCCAAAAAAAATCGGGGTGGGGGGAGGTAGTGTAAGTGAGGTTGAGTTTGTCTTTACTGATAAGCCCCATTTACATTGGGTTTCAGTTGAGTAAATAATTTCTGAGGCTTGAATTTTTCCCTCACTTCAGTATTTACGTTTTCTTTAAAAAAAAATGCACATGCATGCACACACCCTACACATCTGTCAGTATTTAGTGTAATTTGAAATAATAAACGTAAAACTTGAAATAATAAACATATTACTTGACCAAAGAATGGATGAATGAAGCCCAAAAGAATGAAAGGGAGAAGTTATTTTAGAAAACAGATGGAGATTGGAAACTCTCTTTAGGTTAGGAGAAATAAACACACTGGTGGAGTGCGAGGAAATAAAGGAAACATTTTTCAATTAACTAAAGTAATATACCTAATCAGGAGTCAGCAAGAATTAACTCTCTGCTGTAGCACTCTGGGGTGATGGCTCTCTGCTTAAAGATGGTGGAAAGCCACTTTATGCATGGTACACTTGATTGATTGGCACAAAATGGACTTTAACGACCAATTAGTTGAGTGTACAGCACATGTAATTTGATTTCAGCCTGTGGGTTTTATGCTTATCTTAGAACCCATACCCACTAGAAGTGAGATTGCTTCTGTGGATAGAAGGTGACCTAACCTGTTTATAAAATGATAATTTGCTTCAGGGATCTGTTCCTGACTGAAACCAGAGGCCCGAGAGTTGAGGTTACACTTGTTGATTGGCCTGTGTTTTTCATCTGTTACTTTTAGTAGAAATTCAGAGCACAATTGCGCACTCAGATTTTCCATTGCTCTCTATCTTTCTCTCTACCTGTCCTACTTTCATCAGTCTTGAGGTAATAGGGAGCCGTTGGAGCTTAAGCAACATGGGAGAGACATGACCAGACCTGGATTTTTAACCTCTCTTATTCTCACTTGTCTCAAATAGCCAGATTAATCTTTGGACCATAGATAAGTAATCCAGCTTCTGGACTTGGAATTGGAGCCTTTCCAGAAATTGTGTTCTGTTGGACAAACCTTCAAGAACGCAGGATCACCTTCACACAACGACAGGGCAGCATGGTGGGACTTGGATGGATTTTTTTAACTATAATGTGCCATGTCATGTACATGACTATTTTCAATACCACATCTTTTTTAAACTTTATTTGTGATAAGCAACTCACATAGCCTCACTTTGCCTCAGTTTCCTCCTCTGCAAAAAGAGGGGTTTATACTAGGTAGTCTCTAATTTCCCAGCTCTAAGAAGTCTGTTGGTGGTATCTGTGCTTTCTAGTTTCTGATTGGGAAAAGTTGGGGCTTTTTGGATATAAAAGTTATGGGGAAGTTAGAACTTCACTTATTTATTTTTAGTAAAAATGGCTCAGTGCTGATATCATCAGAGAATTTTGTGGGTTAATGTCTTTTAGGAAAGGCATAGTTTACGAAGACCATTCTGTCCTTTAAAAGAAAACTATACCAGGGCCTTGGACCCAAGTGATAATTGCATATACATTTTGTATTGGACTCAGATAGGGAACTCAAACGAAAAAGAAATCCAAGCTGACTGAGTTGTGTGCATTTCCAAAGAGGGACAATAGCTGGCAAAAAAGCAGTGAGTTCGGAATTCCCCTTGGCCTTTATCAATAATTATAACATAGAGCTGGCATGAGAAGCTAGTGGCTATGCTGCTGGGAGAATCTTTTTCCTTTCCTTGCTAAACCCTGAGATGTGCTAGATGTGAAAGGGAATCAAAACAAAAACTGAGGGTTTGTTGCCTTATTCTTGGGGAGTTTTTGAGGTTTTCATTTCTGTTGCTCAGTCCCTTTGTTCTCA
Organism: Potorous gilbertii; assembly: GCA_028658325.1. Classification (NCBI taxonomy): domain Eukaryota; kingdom Metazoa; phylum Chordata; class Mammalia; order Diprotodontia; family Potoroidae; genus Potorous; species Potorous gilbertii. The sequence goes on along the minus strand of CM053769.1, from coordinate 159,129,538 downwards.
GAGAAACACTATCAGGTCCACTGAGTTTTTCCTTATACAGTAATCTCGTCTAGCTAGAGCAGGGTTCTTAACCTTTTATGTATGTCCAGAACTCCTCGAGTGACAGTCTGGGGAAGCCTGTGGACCCTTTCTCAGAATCATGTTTCAGAATTCATAAAATAAAATGCATAGGATTGCAAAGAAAATCAGTTATGCTGAAATACAGATACCAGCCTATGTATATTTTTAAAAAGTTCACAGTCCTACGGTGGAGAACCATTGAGTTAGGGAGAGAGGAAATGATTCCTTAGTTCATTTAAACTCTTGAGTTAGGCTGGTTTGTTTGGCTCAGCATGATGGCAGCTGCACCATGAAGAAACCTTGGGCTTCTTGCCCTCCTGGCTTGAGTTTTTCATTGTTGGCTCAACAAAAGGGAAAACCTGAGGCAGTTCAGGCCAGCAGTAGTTTCCATATATTCTATGATAACCTGTTTGTTAAAATTTCTGAGAACTTAATTCCAAAATTATTCTTTATATTGGGACCAATCCAAATCCATTAGTCTGAATTAGGCAAGGAAAAAATCTCCTCAAGCCCTGGGTAAGGGATTTTTAAGGACCAAGATGAAATGTAAAAGTAGCACTTTTGAGGGTCATTGCCCTAACACTGTAGTAACCCAAATAACAATTATACTAATCATCTCCTTAAAGTTCAATCCATTGTCTGTGTCCTGAAGGGAGGAAATGCCAAAGTAATAGAATGCCAGGCATGGTAATATACAGTGGAAAATTTTGTATGCTCTAAGAATGCTTTGGTAGCTGTGAAAGTTTGGCAGGTGCCCTGAAATGATGGCCAGTAGGATTCTGGCAATATCATTATGTGTGATGAGTCTAAGATATAGACAAGATGAAATAGGGTTGCAGGCTGACTCTACTGGAAAGGCTCCTAAAGATCACCATGATATGAAGAAAAGTGGGGTGACTTACACATGCCTTAGTATTCTGGTACCACAAGAAGGCAAGATACATTGGCACCAGTCAGAAATGTTAATACCCCTGCTGGCCATGCCTCAGGCAGTCCAAAGAGCAGCTACCACCACCTCCACTATCACCTTTTCTCAGGCATGGTGCTTAGAAATAGCAGCATCCTGCACCCACTCACCCCACACCAGATCACAAAACCATACTGCTAGTCTGCTTCCAGTGGCCATCACACGGCAAAGGAACATTTGTAGAGATCTATCTGGAAACCACCTCTTCAGGTACTACAGTCTCATGTCTCCTCAGCAGCCACAGTTATTGAAGACCCAAAGAAGACTTTTTTTTTTTTTGGTCACTAAAGAACTACCTATTACGTTCTGGTTTGCTTTTGCATCCTAAGGTTCACTGGGCTTTTTCACCTGTCCTGAAGCTAAATCCTCCAATGTATATTGTCTTCTCTTACTAGAAAACAAGTTCCTTGAGAGTAGAGGCTATCTTTTCTATTTGTATCTGCAGTCCTTTGCACATAATAAATACTTAATAAATACTTTTTGTTTCATTCATTCAACTAATGGTGCTTACCATTTACTAATAGAGGCAGACCATCAATGTGTGGGAAAGAGATTGAAAGCAGGACTAAATTCCTTATACATTAATACTATATATCATAACAAAATTGGAAACAAACTGCACAAGTGATAAACTTTTTTGTCATTGGCATTTTTAGTTTCAAATAATACAATAATTTATGCAACCATAACAAGAAAAAATTGACAAGATTAGAGAATATTGAGGCATTACTAAAACCTTAAGAGGAAAAAGTTGTGGGTTCTAACTTTATTGAAAATCTTCATTTATGGAAATGATACTAAATAACAAAACAGGTGATAAAAATGGTACTGATATCTCAAAGGATTTTGAAAAAGAGATGAGCAGACTTAGGCTGGAATTCTAGAAAGGTTTTTTTCCTTTCAGTTTTATAAAGTGAATTAAAATGAGCAGATAATTGTATGCCAAAACAAAGTAATTCAGAAAAGCTAATGTTTGCTATAGTCCTCAAGACCAGTGCATTCTCCTGCAGTATTTGACAGGAAGTATAAAAATGTATCAAGGTTCGCGCAAAGTATTGTATGAGATAGCGTTGCCATGGTAAGAGCCGTGCAATGCAAAGAAGGTCTTTCAGGAAATAGTCCTAAGGATAGGTATCAAACACCACTATGCCTCAAGAGAACTAATGAAGATCTATGAAAAGGTAGCAGAAGATTATTGTGATACCTAGCTGGTACACACGATAGAAACTTGGATGTCACATCATCAAATTAAAGCAACATACAGATAGGAATCTGGAAAACAATCACATGTTGGAGATTCTCGATTCTGTTCATTAAAAGGAAAAGCTAAATGATTAGGTGATGTGAGTCAGATAACCAGCAAACAAAATAATAATTCAGCATCAAAAAAAACAAATCCCTTATGGAGGCTTGAAGAGTAAGGAAATGAAAGGAGAGACCTAAAACCTCTGAAGAAAAGTGTAAACATTTTCTGATTGTCTATTTAATCAGAAGTCCAAGACAACAGAAAAGCAAACTGGGTCAGGTTTGTGGAGAAGAGCCTTTGTACACCATTGAGTCACAGTTGAATTGGAGCAGTGACTAAAATTTTAGCTTTTCTGAAAAATTGGAAAGTGGTGGGACTAGACATGATCCATAATTAGTGACTCAAATGCTTCATAGTTAACCCATTACTATTATGTACCTTAATAGCAAAAAGTGCATTAATAACTTCTTCTCAAATGTAAACCTGACCTCCCTTTTGTTAGAAGAAGGCATCCATCACATCTCTTTTACAGAAAGACTTAAAACATCAGCAACCCCTCCAAGTATAAGCCTATTATACATTTATGTACTTTTTCCAAAGTATTCATAGCTTGTATATGCAGTACTCTGTCAAAATAATGTTGTTTTAAGCCTGGGACAGTATAATGGTCCTAGCTCAGCGTAGTTCTCTCCTATGCTACTTTAGGGAGTTTATATTAACCAAAAACTTGAACACCATCACAGTTGCTCTGAGCCCCCAGGTAGGAAAATTCCTAACATTGAGAGTCAGGAGGTGGTTCACTGGATAGAGTTCTGGACATGGAGTCAGGAAGTTTTAAGTTTAAATCCCATCTAAGAAACTTAACTAGTTGTGTGACCCTGGACAAATCACTTAAACACAGTCTCAGTTTCCTTATTTATAAAATGGGGATAATGATACCTTTTACTTCTCAGGGTTGTTGTGAGGATGAAATGAGATAATATTTGTAAAGTGCTTTGCAAGACTTAAAGCACTATATAAGGCTAGCTGTTATTTAGTCTTTATTTCTTGCTGACCCTTGACCTCTTCGTTATTGAGGTAAAATTCAGATTATCAGGAATGTTGAGAAAAGAAGCAGCAAAATTTTTCATATATCTATTCATTTATAGATATTGGGAGGGAAAGGTAAGAAAGGGAAGACTTTTTCTTTCACATTTCCCCAGAGGAGGAGGGGAGTGCAGGTGGTGATACTGACCTCAGTCTTTTTCTCTGAGATGCCTAGATGGCTGATGACCATCCTTAATCTCTCCTTTCTCTGCTTCAGCTCAGTTCCATTTGCTCCTCTTTTCCCTGGTTCGCGCTGGGCTTCTTTAATGTCAGTTCTTGATGTCCACTCCTTCCTCTCCACTGCCTGACTTAAAATCCTCCTCAGTCTTTAACTAGCTTCTCTTTTTGTATAAGCTTCTCAACATGATCAACTGGAGCAGACTTTTTTAAACACCTAGTTGAAATATTTTTGATGAACTTAAGGGGGTATCTAGACCTCATTCACAGCTAATAAATAAATGAGATGTGTTCTCACTTCTTACAAAGTGTCAGCAGTAAACATCTTCACACCTTAGATACGGTGGGGTGATGTGGTTTACTCAATGGATTTCTACCCATACATATCACTAAAAAAAAAATCTGTATGTATAAGAAAACAGTTTTTTGTCTTAGAAGCAAAAAGCTTGAATACAAATCCCAAGTCTTTAAGGGATAACTTTCTTTTAGTTTGATAAACTACTTAATAAGATACCCATAACTGCCTAAGTAATTGTATTGCTTTTTTTTATTATTATGGCAAAGCCTTTGACTCAATTTCAAATTCAAGACTTATTTGTTTACTGCAAATATACAAATAGTTCCAAGTATAATGAGGGCACTTGATGAGTATTTGAGAACACTTGGTCACCATATAGACAATGATTTTATTTAGTATATGACACCAACATGGTAATATTTAGAAGAAGAGACATAAAACATGACATTTTGGTTGGGAAAGTCTAAAGACTTTTATGGTTTTGCCTCACCTCAGATCCATTATCATCTTATTTATATAGAACTAAGTATGACTTCTAAGTTGAAGAAGGATTCAAGCAAAACATCTTATTAATCACTTAATGTTCATGGATGACATTGAGTTATATGACTCCACCAGAAACAAAGTAAGCACCTCTATCATGTGGAATTTTTTGCCCATGATATGGAGTCATTTGGATTTAATTAATGTAAAATTCTTAAAGTGTGCCAAGCAAAGATAGAGTCTGAAGGCATTTAGTTAAGTCAGATTGAACCAAGCGATGGTGGCAATGCATGCATATAACTTTGGACTCCTTTAGGCAGGACAAATCAAGCATCAAGATGTCAAAGAGACTGCTGTGACTGAATATTTAAGAGATTTACTGGTATCCTGAAATCAAATCTGAATAGGAAGAACACATTTAAAGCAATTAGCACCTACACCATGAAAGTGCTAGGTATTGTTATTACTACACAGCACTAATTTTAAAGTATACTTTTAGCACTATAAAAGAAACCATAATATCCATTTTAAAAAAAAATTATTTGATCCCATCATTCCCACTGGCTAGCTCCTATACCTCCTTCCTTTCATGGCTAAACTTGGGAAAGCTCTTTATACTCAGTGCTTCCACTTCCTCTCTTTTCTCTGGCTTTTAAAGCACCTATATTCTGATTTCTGACCTCATCGTTCGTCTAAACCTGCTTTCCCCAAAGTAATTGGTGATTTCTTTTTAATATTTTTGTTGGTGTTTTCTGTTTCTTACATCTTCAAAGTATCCCAGTACTCCCTACCCCCTGAGCCATCCCCTATGACTAAAGGTTTTGGGGTATTTTGGAGATGAAAAAGAAAAGTCAGCACAACTGATTAATACATTGAGAAAGTCTGAAGACATATGCTATGTATGTGTTAACAACTGTGAACCTTCCACCTCCATGAAGGGGTAGGTTGGGGATATCTTCTCATAGCTCTTCATTCAAGTCCAGCTTGAACTGTATAAATTTGTTACATTTACTCTTGATTTTTTGGTGTGTTGTTTAGTGATTTCTTAATTGCCGTATCTCATGGCCTTTTCTCAATACTCATTTTTGAGCTCTCTGCATCTTCTGGCAATGTTGATTACTTTCTCCTTCTAGATTTACCCTCCTTTTTGGGACATTGCTCTCCCCTTTTCTTTCTATTTGTTCCTTTCCAATCTCCTTTGTTGCTTCTTTATCCATATTATTCCCACTAACTATGCATGTTTACCAAGATCTTTGCCTTCTATACTCATGTTCTGGTGGATATCAGAAATTGAATTCTCCATAAGTATCTCAGACTCATTGTGCCTAAAACAGAACTCATCCCCTCTTCCACTGACACTTTCCCTTTTTTCAAACTTCCCTACTAGCAAAGCCACTACCATCTGTCCAGTCCTCTAGGTTCACAATTTTGGTATAATCCTTTTCTTCTTCCTCTCGTATATAACACATATCTAATCTGTTGTTAAATCTTGTTTCTACAATCACTGCATCTCTTGTATACATCTCCTCTCCACTCACATAGCTGCTACCCTAGCTCAGGTCCACGTTACTTCTCACTTGAACTGTTATAACAGCCTTCTGCTTGTCTTCCTGCTGGAACTGTCTCCATACTCCAATCTGACTTCCACTCAGTTACTAAAGTGGTTTTTCTAAAGCACAAGTCTAATCATTTTATTCTCTCTCTTCCCCACCTTATCCCCAGTCAATAAATTCAGTAACTCTCTATTACCTCCAGGATAAAAAAAATAATACCTTCCATTTGGCATTTAAAACCCTTCACCAGCTGTCTCCTTCTTGAATTTTCATCTTCTTTTTTTAATCATTGATTTAAAAAACATTTTTTTCACTTTTGAATTCTCTTTTCCTTCATTCCCTCTTCCACCTATTGAGAAGGCAAGAAGAAATACGATACCCATTATATACAAGGAAGTCATGCAAAACATTTACACATTGCCCCCCTCCTCCCAATGCAAGAAAACAGTGAAAATAATACATTTCAACCTGTACTTGGAGTTCATCAGTTCTCTTCAGAGGTGATTGGCATTTTTCTTCATAAGTCCTTTGGTATTGTCATGAATCATTATATTCATCAGAGAGCTAAGTCTTCACTGTTGGTTGTTGTTACAATATTGCTATTACTATGTGCAGTGTTTTCCTGGTTCTACTTACTTCCTTTTGCATCAGTTCACATAAGCCTTTCCATGTTTTTTCTGAATCTCCTTTCTCTTTTCTCACAGCATAATAGTATCCCATCACAATGATATACTACAGCTTGTTCAACTGTTCTCCATTTGATGGGCATCCCTTCAATTTCCAATTCTTTGCCATCACAAAAGAGCTGCTATAAATACTTTTGTATAGATGGGTCTTTTTCCTTTTTTTTTGATCTTTTTGGGATAGAGAACTAGGAGTGGTATTGTTGGGTCATAGTTTATATGTGCTTTGGGCATAGTTCCAAATTGTTCTCCAGATAGGTTGGACCAGTTTACAACTCCATTAACAGTGCTTTAATATACCTGTTTATAGGTATGTTAATATATAACTAATATACCAACATTTGTCATTTTCCTTTTCTGTAATGTGGTGTGAGGTCGTACTTCAGAGTCATCTTAATTTGCATTTCTCTAGTCAATGTCAGAGCATTTTTTCATGTGATTATTAGTTGCTTTGATTTCGTCTTCTGAAAACTGCCCGTTCATATCCTTTTGACCATTTATCAATTGGAGAATGACTCTTTTTTAAAAAAGGTTTGACTCAGTTCCCTTTATATTTGAAAAATGAGACCTTTACCAGATAAACCTGCTATAAAACGTTTTCCCGTTTTCTGTTTTCCTTCTGATTTTGCATTGGTTTTGTTTTTGCAAAGACTTTAATTTCCTGTGATCATAATTATCCATTTTACCTTCCATGATCCTTTCTGTCTCTTGTTTGGTCATGAACTCATTTCTTATCTATAGACCTGACAGATAATTTTTCCATGCTCCATTTGCTTATGATATCACCCTTTATGTCTAAATTATGGACCCATTTTGAGCTTATTGTCATAAAATGCAGTGTAAGATGTTGTTCTATGCCTAGTTTATGCCACACCGCTTTCCAGTTTTTGTCAAATAATGAGTAGCTTGAATCTTGGGTTTATCAAGCACTATGTTACTGTGGTCAATTACTTGTGCCTAATCCATTCCATTGCTTTCTGTTTTCTTACACTTTCCTGCCCTCCATGTATTCCATGATCTAGCTGAACTGGCCTCCTTGTGTTCCTCACACACAACACTCCATACCTCCCCACATGTCCTGAATTCTCTCCCTCTTCTCCATCTCTCAGCTTCTTTATCTTCCATCAAGATTCATCAATCCCACCTTCTTCTGGAAGCTTCTCCTAATGCTATTTTTCCTCAGAGGTTACCCTTCATCTACTTTGTTTATATCTTTCATGTGTTCGGTTGTTTATGTGTTTTCTCCCCTGTTAGAATATGAGTTAAAGGCAGGGACTGCTTTTGTCTTTTTTTGTATCCCCAGTGATAGTGAATGTTTGTTAACTAGCAGACTTGGAAAGTATCCTCACAAAAAAACCTATACAATATTATCACAGCCCCCAGCCCTTTCACAGGCTACTGACCCCTATTCTGCCTTTACTTCTTTCTCACTCCAATCTTGATCCTGTATTTAGCCATTTTAACTGTCTGCTCCACTCTCAAGTCCTTTGCCCACCTTATCCCATCACCACTTACTTATCCATCTCCAAAGTTATTCCCTCTTCTCCTCCTACTCGCATGCTGCTGACTTTAAGTGGAAGGACTCTGCTGACTGGGTATGTTATAATTCATGTTATCCAACTGCAGCGAGTCTCTCACAACAACAAAACAGTTAATGTATTTATTCCTCCATTTTTTGATTATCTCATTCCACACAAAAGCTTTTCCAGACTTTCTCTTCTCTGCTCAAGCCTTCCATGATTTCCCTCACACCCATTTCTTAGCTGAGCGTCTCATCTGTTACTTTCCTGAGAAAATTGAGGTCACTTGATGTGAATTCCTCTTCCCCCTTCTCTTTGTCTCAGAACTTTTTGATACCATCTCCGTCTCTCTCCTTGTTTCCCAGAGTCCTGTCCAAGACCAACTCCTCTCACTTAGATTATCATGTTTGTCAGTTGTTTCAATTGCGTCTGACTCTTTGTGATACCATTTGGGGTTTTCTTGGCAAAAGTCCTGGAGTAGTTTGCCATTTTGTTCTCTAGTTCATTTTATAGATGAGGAAATTGAAGCAGACAGGGTTAAGTGATTTGTCCAGGGTCACAAAGCTTATAAGCATCTGAGGCCAGACTTGAAGTTGAGAAGATGAGTCATCCTGACTTCAGGCCTGGCTATTTATTCACTCCTAATCATGCTCATCGCCTTAAGTCTCTCATCTCTTCAGTCAATCTATCTACACACTGTGGCCAAAATCATTTTCTGTGAGTACAGATTCAGTTATGATATTTCCATACTCAGTCAAGTCTAGGATAAAATGTTTTGTTCAGTATCAGCTCTAACCTGTCTTTCTAACCTAACTGGACATTACACCTTCCTTTGCATACGTCCATCCAGCCAAACTGATCTTGTCTCTCTCTTCACTTGTGACTTCCCATCTCCTGGTTCTGTGCATCTGTCACCCAATACCTGGAATGTATTCCATCCTTACCTCTGCCTTAGGGAATCTCTATCTTTCCTCAAGACTTCCTGGGGCCCCTTCTCTTCCCTCTCTCTCTCTAATAATCCCTTGGTGACCTTATGAACTACTGTGGGTTCAATGATCACCTCTGCAGATGACTCCTTGATTTTTATCAATTAGTCAATAAGCATTTATTATTAGGTGCCTGCTATGTGCTAGGTGCTATGCTAAGTGCTAGGGGTAGAAAGAAAGGCAAAAGATAGTCTCTACCCTCAAGGAACTCACTATCTAATGATTTATAGGAGCAGCTTTCATCTTCTCTGAGCTCCAATCCTGCATCATCATTTGTCTGTTGGACATTTCAGATGGGATATCTTTGAGATATCTTAAAATCAGCATGTCCAAAATTAAAATCATTGTCTTCCCCCTCCAGCTTTTCCCTTTTCTAAATTTTACCGTTTCTATTAAAGGAGCCACCGTCCTTCCATTCCTCCAGGTGTGTAAGCTAAGCATGATTTTGGACTCCCTTTTTTTTTACTGGACTCACTTTTACCTCATGTAGTCCATCAAATCTTGCCATTTCTGCCTTTCAGTCTCTCTCACATCTGATTCCTTTCCACTTATACCAATACTACCTTACTTCAAATCCTCAAAAACCCTCACCTGTCACCTAGATTGTTACAAAAAGGCTCCAAACTGGCATCTCTGTCTCAAGTCACTTCATCCTGCATACTACTGTCAAAGGGATTTTCTGTCTCCACAATCTGACAGTGTGATTAAGGCAATAATGTAATGTATTAATATTGTAATTAGGGCAATAATCCATTGCCTTCCTTCTGCCTCTAGGATCAAACTGTTGAGCTGTTAAAGCCCTGCACAACTTAGATCCAACCTGTCTTTCCACCATCAATGAATATTACTGTGTAGCACTCTGTGATTCAGCCAGTTGTTCTACACACATCACGTTCCAACACCCAACTCCATGCTTTTGCCCTGCACATTCCCACATAACTCGGGTGTACTCCTCCACTATGTAATCCCTTTTTTCCTTTAAGATGCAGTTCTTAGCAGTACGACCCTGGGCAGGTCACTTAAACCTCTGTTTGTCTCAGTTTCCTCATCTGTAAAATGGGTATCTCCTGTCTCAAAAGGTTGACCAAGTGACCTGTACTTAGAGAACTGATACTCCATTACTGTAATATATATGGAATCTGTGGGATCATCTACAGATATTCCTTCCAAGATTCAAATGAAGACCCATCCAAGAAAAATTAGAAAGTTAATTTGTTTTCAGTTTCTGATCTCTGGGAACTTATATTCTAAGACCTCTGTAGAAGATAGGAATAAAAGATGCATAGTCAGATGAGTAAACATTGCACAAACACAAAAATCAATTTAACAAATGTTCATTCACCTTTTCCTATGTGCAAATATGGTGCTGGGTTAAGTAATGAAAAACAGTAAGAGGGTGCTCAGACAGAAGGGTATGCGCGTGCTTCGGGCTAGCCTAGATGGGAAGGAATGAGTTGAAATTTCTTGGAAGTTTTTGTGCCAAGGAAGACATTGTCCTGTTGCTAAAACAGATTGAGATGAAGACTTCTGTTCTGTTGCCCCCTGCCCAATCGTAACTCGCAACTGGCATTCGGTGTCTTAGCTTGATTTTATGGCATCTTTAGCTGGTGGTTTTTGATCTCGTATGAGGCCATGGTTAGGGTGTGTGGCATGTGAAAGCAAACACCTTTTTCTGCCTCGTAAAGCTTCATTATTTTCCTCACATTCAGTGGCCACCTGCTTCTTGAAACAATAATTTTCCTGCCAGACCAAAAGGTGATGTTGATGCCAAGTATAAGGGAGTAACCTCCTCCATTTCAAAGTCAGTCTTCTGTAATGTTTTGTACTTTATGGGCAACTAAAGGTTTGTTTTACACAACCTTGGACTTTGGTGGGTGATGGAGAAAGATTGAATTACTTGCAGCAACATCAAAGTGGTTGAGTTTTGTAGGGAGTCTGAAATTATTGGATTAACTTTCAGTATATTTTCCCTTCTCCCTTTCTAAAACTTCCCCACTGAGAGAAGACTCACTTTTATGGGAGGAACCTTTGCATTTAACTATGTATTATGTAGTCAGCTCTGCTTTTTTTTTTTTTTACCCCTTATCCTTCACTGTGTTATCCTATACTTTCATCCTTTGTATCAGATTGAGTTGAACATAATATATTATTCTTCAAAGGCACCAAATTTAGGAATCTGAGGTGCTCTTTCCTAAAATAATGAGATGCCTAACTGTTAAGTAGAAAACAGTTTTCAAGGAGTGAATTTTATTTTTTCTTTGAGAGGAGTAAGGTCCCCTGGACTGTATGTTTCTTCTATGAGAGATGATGGTACACCCAGCACCAAAACAGAATTAAAAGCAGTAATGAGAAAAATTCAGAGAACCTTGAGTTCATATTTTAGTTACTTCAAGAAAAACTGATTTTTCATTTCTGCTAACCCTGTTAGAGTTTTTGACTGCTTTATAGTAAGATACTTAAACCAAACAGAATTGGATGTGCCTTTAAGGAACTTTCCTTTAAAAAGTGCTTTGCTACAGCCAAGTAAGTGAATGAATAAAAGCTACTTTTCCAGAAGTAAAAGACAAGAGAATGAAATCTCAACTGCCAAAGAAAATCTTGACTTGAAAATAAAGCAGTCAACGGAGCATAGACTATCAGATAAGTTGCGTTAGGCAACCAATATTTATAAAAAGCTTTATACCATTGCTTTGCTTATATACACACCTACTCTGAGATTTATGGTCTTTTGGCAAGGTTTCTCTGAATAGCCTTCTTAAGCTCTTACTTTTTCTCCATTTGTGGCTTTAACTGATTGCTCTGTGTACTGTTTTCATTCAGATGATGATGATACACTACTTAAGTAAACCCACATTGTTTTCTTAAGGTCAAGACTTGGGGCAAACTCTGACTTGTAAATTGGTTTTCTTTACATTTTGTCAAGAAAATAATGCAGGCCCTCTAAATGGGAGGAGAGTGAAAAATGAGAAAAGAAAAAGAAATATGAAATTAATGGGAAGAGCCATGGATTATGAGGCAGATTTCCTTAAATTGGAGTCCAAGCTGTGCCATGGTGATAGTGGGCCAGCCATTTACCCGATCTGGGTTAAAGGTTTCTTCATCTCTAAAATGATGGGCCTAGTTTAGGTTAGTGGTTTCTAACTTGTGGTTTTAAGTCATGAGTTTATGCAGGGGATCCATGAATCCGTGTTTGTGCCCCCACCGTTTCGTTAAGTGACTCAGTGTTAGAAGGAGGCAAATATGCCTCTGTAGACTGATAGACATTACTAGTTTTCAACTGAATATAGATATAATTATAATGAAAAAATATAATCTTAAAACATCACCAAATTCCTGATAGCTTTTTGTCATTAAGTGTTTAAATCATAAAATCAATGGATACTAACTAGTACAACTACTATCTTGTAGGTAGTCTTTGAAATTGTCTTGATGTTAAAAGGACTCCTCATATTCAAAGGGTTGGAAGCCACTGGACTAGATGTTTTTTATCAAAGAAAGATACCTTCTAGCTCTAACAGTTCATGAATCTGAGAATCACATGACTAGGCTAAAGTCCATCAACTGCCAGCAAATAAATCTATGTGTGTTTCTGTCTCTTTTCCTTTTTCTTATTCTTACCATTTACATTTTCTCATCCTTAACATCATTTTTTCCCCTCTGTGGCAGATACCTTGTTTTGAAGCTGTTAAATACCAACTGTCGTTTTGATTGAGTAAAAACCAAGTATCAAACACCACAAAAAAGTGCATTTTCATTTTGTAGCACTCTTTATATATATAAAGAAGGTAATCTCATGTGAGAAATTTCCAGGAACCCAAGAGAGAAGACTGTAATGAAAAGTATTTGGCTAGGTAGCAATGGAGGGAGAAATAAATACTTTCACTGATATATAATATATATAATTATATGTATATCTGTTCTCTTCCTGAATATATATATATATATATATATACACATACATACATATATACATATATGCATATATACATGTTCATATTCTCCAGGTAGTCTGAGGTATACTTTCTGTATGTATATGTATATATAAAAATTTCAGTTTATATAAAGTATGTATGTATATACACATACATTATATACATATACGGAATATACCCCAGACCACCTTGACAAGAGGATGAAATAGGTAAGGAGTTAGGAAACGAATCACAAGTCTGACAGTGAGGCATGATATTATACTGATGGGAGACTTCAGTTATCTGCTTAACTGAATGGCCTACATGTTTTCAAAGTCATCTTCCTTAGGTAGAAAATAGCCCACTATATCTAATTTCTTATTCATAATAAAATGTGGTAAATGTCCTTTGTAACCTCTGTTACAATTGTCTGTAGATGAATTTTGCTTGGGAGTGTGCAGGTTATGTTTGAATCTGTGAGTGCTTCCTCAGTGCTATTTAATAGCACCACTAATGACAAGGAAAGCTAACATCTGTGAAACATTTATTATGGGCCAGGTGCTATGCTAACTGGTTTATAATTATTACCTCACTTGATCTTTACAACAATTTTCATTTTTCAGTTGAGGAAACTAAGGCAGAGGTATACGTGACTTGCCCAGGGTCACATGTCTGAGGCTGGTTTTGAACTTAGGTCTTCCTAATTCTAGGCCTGACATTCTGTCTATACTATTTGAGGGATCTTAGACCTCTGAATCATCGGGTGGCATTTGGAAATTATATTTTTTTAAAATATCCTTCCTTCTCCTAGATGCCACTTTGTAAGTAAACTCACTACACAGAATTTCACACTTAAAAAAATGATAACCTAATACTCCCAGATCTATGATCTCATGTTGTAGTTATGCCAGAGACTATCAATCTCTGACAGAAGCAGAGCAGTTATTTTTTGATTTGGCTTAATGATAATTTCATCTGTTAGGAGGTAGAGTAATAAAAAAAGGGGGACATTATATTCTGTATTTACTCTTTACTAACAGAAAGGAACTGAATGCTGGGGTAAAAGTGATGGGAATCTTTGGGCAGGGTGGGGAGGAAATCACTTGATCCTAGAATTTATGAAAGAGCAGAGAAAAGCCAAATCTAATCTTACATGTACCCTAGATTTTGGGAAAGCCTAATTTGAAAGAAATCAGAGAAACTACAGGCAGAATCCCATGAGTAAGGAAGTTGACTGAGGAAGGGTAGTCAATGCTTTATTTATTTATTTTTAATTCTGAACCAAAATGGTCCTCTCCAGGAAGAGCAGAGGACCTGGAGAACAGAAAACTGAGGAAGGAATGATAGTTGTGAGTATTTGAAGGTCTGTCACGTGGAGGAGTCAAGTTAGCCAAAGTTTATGAAGCACTTACGATGTGCCAAGCACAAATACAGGCAGAAAGACAGAAAGGCAGAAACCCCTGCCCTCAAGGGGTTTACAGTCTCCTGGAGGAAGACAGCAAACAGAAACTGAAAAGAGGAAGGAGGGAAGACCGAGGGGCCTGGGTAGGAGCATCATATAGTGAAAATCTTGAGTCAGGAGCGTAGTCTGCAGCCGGATGAAGACTTGACTCTCCAGTTAGAGGAAGAGGCCGTGGGGTGAGGTTATTTCCAATAGGAGGGATTAGACTTGTTCTTTTTGGATCCAGCTCCAGGGTGGAAGTTCAAAGGAGCATATTTAGGCTTGATGACAGGAAAAACAATTAAAGCTCTCACCAAAGTGAAGAAGGCCTCCTTGGATGGCGGTGGGGTCCTCTTTTTGATAAGTCTTCATGCAGACTGGATGACTATTCAGCATTTTGGGAATGGATTTTTCTGAATAGCTGGTAAGGTCTATTTCAGATCTGAAATTCTAGATTTTTTCTTTTTTTTAAGAAATGCTAATTATTTTGAGCTTTTTATTACTTCTTTAATAATGTCAAGTACTCATAAAGATGGTAATTAAATTAAATAGCTCAGTAGGGAGAGAACTGGAAGCATCCATGGAGATAATTTGTCTTCTTTTGATGAGATTTAAGGGGGCACCTGGAAAGAGGCACAGGAGCAGGTGGGTGACGTTTGGGTTGAATGTTGCGTTTAAATATGCTCAGTCTTCTAAGTGTGATAGTTGCTTTCAGTTCAGAGTTGTATCATTTCTTTTAAGCTAAGAGAGAACCAATCTGCACAGGACTCAGTGAGCTTAAGAAAGGAGTGTATTAAGTATAAGAATTTCCTGAAGGAATTGATGTGCCTCCAACCATCAGTCAGAGTGCAGCCATCCCTAGGCAGTTCCCATGTGGATTGTCTCCGGAGTGGATTATCTTGAGGAAATGTTCATTCCTACACTCTCTTTCCCACACCTCCTGGCATACTGTCATCCTTACCCTCCTCTTCTTCCTCTGCTCAGCTGACAACTCAGTCTGTGTACACTTCAGGGATAGAAACAACTTTCAGTTCTAATAGGAGCAAAATAAAATCAGGCAATTACAAAGATGGCCAAGAAAAGGAATATTCTAGATTTCAATCTATAGCCAAATTCATTTTTAAAATTTATCTCCTATTTCAGTATTTTGCCCATTTCCCTCTTTGGTAAAACAGGGATAATCATTCTTATATTGTTACCCCATAACTTGCTGTGAGGAAAACATTTTGTAAACTGCAAAGCCCTACAAATAAAGAGATTGAATAGTTCTTACTATCCGTGCCATTGATCCACTCTATTAGTTTTTATCCAACAAATGCGTATCAAACACCTGCCAGTTGCAAGGGATACTAAATTTATTTTGACCTTTTTCAATAAAATCAGACAAGGTCGTGCAACTGGTCTGGTCATGGGAGGCTTCATGAAATAATAAGCTCTGAGTATTAGTGACCATAATTCTGACCATTTCTTTTTGATAGCTCATCCGAAAGTCATTATTCGGGTGTAGCAAACACTACTGGATAGATTTTATTTTTAGGTACAACTTATGATTAACTTTGATTAAAGTTTTCTATTCTTGAATGTTCTCATAGAACTTATTCCCAAATTTCCTTAAATTAACCATGAGCAAGGTTTCATTCCTTGAGAGAATTAAGTGGGACGATCTAAGGTCAACAGGTTACCGTGGCAGCTGCCAAGTATATGAGCAGTAATTGTTTTAAGATTTGTTCTTGCCGGATAACTGGATATGGATCTAGGAGCTGGAAAATCTAGAATTGGAGCCAGCCCTCTGGTGTCCAGGCCTGTGTGCAGAATACCACCATGGTTATAGGTATAGACAGAGTTCAACAAGTATTTTCAGAATGCCTTGTGTTCTCAGCATCGTGGGCAGGGGAAGGGGGTTGTCACAAAGAAGTACAAAGCAAACATCTTTCCTTATGGGTTTCACACTCTATCTGGTGAAGTAAAACTAACAAGCACAAGAACTAGTTAATCGCATTTATATAACCACAGTGCTTTAATATGTTAACTTCTTTGATTAGATGACAATTAAACACCAATGTGTACCCTAATAATTATTCATACAAAAAGGATTTCAGCACAGAGTGGAACCCATATTGACCGTAGTAACAGGGAAAATCTTCATGGAAGGGGTTTGGGGCTTGGGATGGCTCAGATTGGGATCCACAGAGAGACATGAAGGGAGGTGAACTTCCCGATGGGGAATCCATTAAGAAAGACTTCGAGTGTGGAGTAAGTTAAACATGGTGTGTGCGGGACATATCGAGGAGGTCTGCTTGACTGGAGCAGAGCCCACCTACAGGGGAGCCGTGAAAGACGGGTGGGGGCAGAAAGACAAGGAGAGAAGCTCTGACTCAGTAATAGCTAGTATTTTATAGGACACTGGAAAGTTGGCAAAGCACTGAAAACGTATTATTTAATTAGTTCTTCAAGACAACCCATGGAAAGACAAAAGGGAGACAGTGTTTTTTTCTTTCCTTCCCCTCCCCCTCTTCTCTTTTGCTCTTGAATGATATGTCATTATACTCCTCAGAGCAAGCAAATACTAGCTCATTTTAATGGCCTTGCTGAACCTATCTTGGGGTTAGGCCCTGCAGGTATTATCCCCATTTTGTAGATGAAGAAGGCCCCTGAGAGGTTAGCTTGCCTATGGTCAAATAGCTAGCAAACATCAGAGGAGGAATGCCTTGTTCCTCCTATTACGCCATGCTTTCTGTGTATTCCCAAAGGCATCTGGGAACTGTGACAGAGCAGAGGACTGATGTAATATGCTACTTTAATCCTAAACCTGCCTCTTCTTTTAAAGTTCACCGATGGTACATACCTGTCATCCCTGCTGCCAGGGGGGCTGAGGCTGATGGATTGCTGGAAATCTGGAAGTCCGGGCTCCAGTAAGGCAGAGACCAATCAGGTGCACCCCTGGGAGCAGGGGGATACCAGGCTGCTTAGGATAGATGAACTGGGCAGGGTAGAAGTGGAGAAGGTTTGAGCTTCAGTATTGATCGGGAGTTAGAGTGAGTCCCTGAGTGATTGCTGTGCTATCAAATAGAGTGACATAGGGAGACCTAAACCACCACCACCACCACCCCCACTAAAAAAAATAAAAAAGAAAATTCACTGAATTTGGTAGAAATCTTGTCTGTCTTAGAGATAGGCATAATTAATAAGACCCTAGAAAGATTCAGCAAAGCCACTACAACTCGTTACCAAGCTAGCATGTGGTTTCTGTAGGGGCACAATGATGTATTATTTGATAAAGCATGATAAGAGAGGTGGAGGGGAAGGAAAGTAAAAATATCTCCCTCTTGTCTTGTCCCCACTTCCTTTTTAAGAAAACCAATTAGTCAACAACCAATGCTTGTTAAGTGCCTACCAAGTGCCGGGCACTGTGCTAAATCCCTGGGGATACAAAGAAAGGTTATTTTCGGTATGACCCCATACATCCTTGGTCATTGAGGATCTGTTGAGTACAGACATGAAAACCATAGAGAATCTGATAGTTACCTATAGTCTCTCAGCCTGCATCCCCATTCAAGCCCATAAAACAAGGTAAAAATAACCTGACCGTATTCTGTACTCTTCCATCTTTCTCCTATATTTCTGTTGATAAAGGTACCAGTGAATGCAAAAGTGCATGACAAGCAGTGAGGAAGGAAGGATAGGAGGAAATGGTGTATCATCATGAGTCATTGAGGGATGGCGAGGAGAGAAAATTGTCCTTCAGTCCTACCTACTGAACAGCTGAATACTGATTCATGAGAGCGGTTCTGTGAAGTGAAGCCTTAGTTGGATGAAATATCAAAGACCATGGGGTGTAGATCCAGAAAGGGACTGTTGTGATCTTCTAGGCTAGGGATCTCACTGTGTTCTCTCTTTGTTTTTATGGTTGTTTGTTTTGTTTATTTGTTTGTTTTTTGAGGCAGTCTGGGTTAAGTGAGTTGCCCAGGATCACACAGCTAGAAAGTCTCTGAGCTTGCATTTGAAATCAGACCCTCCTGATTTCAAGGCCAGTGTTCTATCCAGTGTGCCACCCAGCTACCCCTGTATCCTGTCTTTGTAAGGCCAGGAAACTGACAGGTTATTACATTTTAAAAATATAATAAAACTTTATTTAAAAATAGAGAAACCACTCTTAGTTTGAACTATACAAAAGACCGGCAGAAGCTGGCCTGAATGCCAGAGTAGGCTGGCCTCCGATCTATGGCAGCCCTTCATTTGACAGTTGAGGAAACTGAGCCTCAGAGAAGTGAATGACTTGTCCCAGTTCCCTCAGATAATAAGTAGCAAAGCTGGAACTCAAGCCCAGCTCTCTCTGAAGCCAAATGCAGTCCTTTTTCCATTACATCCTTCTGCCACACATAAACCAAGGGAGGGAAGTGGATCCTAACCAGAAAAACATGAATGACCTTTGAAAGGTGACAAAGGAGTTAAACCCTTGGTCTTCTTGGCTGCGTTCGCAGATCCACAGCAGATCCACAGCACAGAAATTCTGTCCTTTCCCAAAAGTCCTTTGCCTTGGCGAAATTCTGTAATTTTGACAGAAGTGTTTAATTTTAGGGCTCAGTACCATTCAGAAAGGGTTTACTGGCAAGGACAAGTTCTGTGTAACCACAGATGAATTCTGTGTCATAAGAATGCAGTTTACACACTGGATTGGTAAGACAGAAGATAATGAGATGGGGTACGATGAAATAACAGGGCTCTCCCCACAGCAATCTACAAATTGTCATGTTTCATCCATTGGATGGCTGGTTTTGTTGAAGCCATACTTTAAACAAGCTTTTAAAAATCAGAGAGCCTTCTGGTTTCAGGGAAATTCAAGTAGTTTTTCATGACCGAGATAGCATCTTAAATGCCCATGTCTGACTTCTAAAAATACTTCCTTTTAAATGATATTGCTTCATAGAGTAGGAGAAAGAACAATTGACTTGGGTTCAATTCATGGCCCTGATACTGGATGTGTATGTAATGTAAAATGTAAAAACCTCTTTAAAATGTTCTCTAATCTCCATCTCTCCCTGTCTATTAAAGTGCCCCCTTCCTTGCCGCGTTTTTTTTTTTTTCCATAGTTTGGCTAAGAAAGGGAAGCCTCCTATGGGGGAGAGCTTGAGGGGATAATAGGGTGTGCTGATAGGTTTTTTATTATGAGGGAATTTAGGAGAGAGTATATTTGTAGGCAGCAAGGGAGGGGGACCTCTAGTAGAGAGGGAGAGATGGAAGATTAGTGAAAGAAGAGAGGGGGATGATTGAGGTCAGTATGCTGGAGAAATTAGGAGAAGGGATCAAATATAAATGTAAAGGGACTGATCTTGGCAAGGGAAAGTTTATCCGAGACTGAAGTAAGGGAAGAGACAATAGGAGATAATGTTGAGGGGTTTTAATAGGGAATGATAGGAGGTCAACTAAATGGAGAAAATCCACACTGGTTGTTATTCAAAGCCTTCTGCAGTGGAGTCGCAAGTGTTCCATAGGTTGTTGGTGATGTAAATCTAAAGCTTGGAAGAAAGGTTTTGGCTGGAGAGAAAGATTGAGGAGTTATCTGTGAGATGATAAAAGCCCCTTAAGCTATGAGCTGGCTGAAATTGTGAAGGGAGAGAGTATTGAGAGAAATACAACTTTCATTGTACAGTGTAGAAGGCCTATGAGAGCCTGTTTGTCTTAAAGTCTGGTAGCCAGGTAGTGCAGTGGATAGGCCCTGGGCCTGGAGTCAGAAAGACCTGACTTCAGATCTAATCTCCGGCACTTACTAGCTGGGTGACGCTGAACACATCACTTAAGCTCTGTCGGGCTCAGTTTCCTTCTTTGTAAAATGGCGATAACAGTAGCAGCCCCCTCCCAGGGATGTTTTGAGGATCAGATGACATGATATTTGTAAAGTGCTTTGTAATCTTAAAGTGCTACATAAATGCTAGCTTATTGTTTGTGGTTAAATTGTGGTCATTATTTAATATTGATTGAATGCCGGATGAGGTTCAAAACTTGTGAAGTTGGAGTAACAGATTTTCTTCCTGGTGAATATATGATTTTTTAAAAAATACATCCTTTTTTTCTAGGACATCCTTTTTTTTTTTTTAGGACTGAATATCTGTAGGTGAAGAAGTAACAGGGTGAGAAACGTAAAACAGGACAAACATGCTTGTACGTTTTTATAGTGAGTTTCCCTTGCAGAAAGTGGAGAGTGTGTATTCTTAATGGTTACTGTTGTTCAGTCATTTTAGTTATGTTCTGACTCTTTGTGACCCCTTTTGGAGTTTTCTTGGCAAAGCTACTGGAGGGATTTGCCATTTCCTTCTCCAGCTCAGCTTATTTTATGGATGAGGAAACCGAGGCAAACAGAGTTAAGTGACTTTCACTTGCCCAAGGTCACAGCTAATAAGGGTCTGAGGTCAGATTTGAATTCAGGTCTTCCTGACTCCAGGGTCAGTGCTGTATCTGCTGTGCCACCTAGCTGCCCGTCTAACTGTTGCCATTTTGTTACATTATATGCTTTTGCTTTGATTGCGCCAACTCCAAGCTCAAGTATTTGCTCCTTTATATTCCCTAGGTGCCCCAGTGAGTGCCTGCAAAGACTGCCGGAGCAGTGGTTGCGGGATGTCTTGAAAGAAATTAAGTCCAGCAACCCTTCATCTAAACTCTGTGCCACCAGACGCAGTGCTGGGATTCCCTTCTATATTCAGGTAACCAGGACAATCGAGTCTGGGGATATGGAAAAACTCCTTTTATTACCTATAATCCTAGCCCCTGTGTCAATGAACAGATCTTACATCAGGGAAGTCTCTACCCATCTATCAATACCAATGTTGGTTTATTGTATGGCAACTGTTCTTATGACAAGTCTTTAGTTTGAGAAGATAGTGAACAGTAAGTACCTCATGGTCCACATCCCTGTCTGCCTTCAGCTGGAGACCCTAAGTGCAACAGTGTTTCAGATGGAGCCATCCTGCATTTTTCCTCTTACCTCTTTTCAAGCAGGATACATGCTGCTTTTGTTAGGAAAAGGGATCACAGACCAGAATGTGAATGCATGGGGCAAAATAGGCTGTTCCTGTGCTCATGGGCATGGGGAATAAGGGAAGAAGCTGGGAAGCCAGGAGAGTTCATTCAGTAAGCCAAAAGGAGACCCCAGTGCTTGATATCCTTTTTTTTTTTTATGATTTTTTTTAAACTTTTAAAAAAATATATTATTTTAAACATTCTTTTTAAATTTTGAATTCCAGGTTCTCTTCTTTCTCCCACCCTCTCCCCTACCTACTGAGAAGGCAACCAATATGATATTAATTATACATGTGAAATCATGTAAAATATATTTCCATATCAGCCATGTTTTTTTTTTAAAAAGCAAGAAAAATAAAGTGAGAAAATTATACATCAATTTGCATTCCGAATTCACCGGTTCTCTCTCTGGAAGTAGATAGCATTTTTTCATCATGAGCCCCTTAGAATTGTCTTGGAGCATTATATTGATCAGAGTAGCTAAGTCTTTCACAATTTATCATCATACAGTATTAGTATTATTATGTACAATGATCTTCCAGTTCTTCTCATTTAACTTTTTATCAGTTTGTATAGGTCTTGACATGTTTTTCACTGAATGTACTTTTTAGCCAAACTTTTTTAAAGTAGTCAATGGAACTGTATTGGGGGAAGAATAGAAAAGAAAAAAAATTAAGGCAGGATTAAAAATGTGGGAAAATTCCAAATGAATGAGCTGAAGTTTTATGACTCACTTCTCCCAACATCTTCTCGTTTGCTCCCTACATAGCCACTCGGTTCCAATAGACACCATATGCATAAGAAAGGATTCATTATGCTTTAAAGAAAGAAGGATGTTGACTTGACACAGAGGTCAGCAATGTATAGTTGCACAGGGTTAAAGCTGGTAACCTTCATAAATCAGCTCTGTGTTGGCCTCTACTGGTCCAGTGTTCTTTCTCCTCAGTGTGATTCATCCTGTAGCAATGTTTGTACCTCACCTGAGCCTGAATACAGATGTGAAGGCCTGAAGAATATCTCATTGTTTGATGTGAACTCTGTGCTTTTAGCACATTCTTATTTTAAATTTACATTAGTACTCCCATCAACATTAAATGATCATGAACTCCTTAAGAGCAGGGACTGATTTGATTTTTTTAAATTGTGTATATTTTCCATCAGTATATCTGTTTACATATTATTTTCTTCCCATTAGAATGTAAGTTCTAGATAGTAAGGACTGTAGTTTTTGTATCCTCTGCACATAGCGCAGTACCTACCACATAGTAGGTGTTTGATAAATGCTTGTGAAATTAATTTGTATCACAGCTCTTCAGGGTTCTTCTGTGTAGTTAAACAAAAGTAGCCTATGAATTGCGTCTTTCAGAAGCCAAAGGACTAATTTTACAGGGAATTTTATTCCTAGTTCTCCCTTTAAAGAAGATGATTCTTATTACAGTCTTTGTTATAGTTTCTGACGTGCAGTTTTCTCTTTTGGAGTTACTATTAATTATGACATTATAGATCCTTAACAGGTTCTGGCATCGTAGCATTTTTAGAGCAGGCAGGTATATTAGAGATTACCTGGGTAGACATCTTTGTTTTACAGGTGAAGAAACTGAGGAATAAAAGGTTAAGGGAGTAGCTTCAAGTTTGGGTGGCTGCAGCTGCCTAAAGCTCCCAGCTCCGAGGTCAGTGCATTTTCCCCCCAAGCAAGCTGCCTTCCCATTGTCTCATGGAGGATTTAAACAAACAGTTGAAAACAGACCAGTTGTGTGATTATTCTGCATGACGATGAAGCTATATGGGTGAATCTTGGAGATTCTGAGCTTGAGTGGTGTGGGGAAAAGGGAGTAGTAAGGTGTGGATGAGGGGAGAGTACATTGAGACCTGTTAATATCTGCCCTGTTTTCCTACAGGCATTGTTGGCTTCCGAGCCAAAGAAGGGCAGGATGGATTTATTGAAGATAACAATGAAAGAATTGATCTCTTTGGCTGTACCTTCAGGTGACTCACCGAATTCAGTCCCACAGGTAATAATTAAAACGTACTCTCTCAAAATCTTACCAGGAAGGCAGTTGTTTTAAACTATTATTGTCTTTAAAGCCAAACAAAACTCAGAAAGAACTCTCATTTAAGTGGACCTGCTGTCGCTGTGCAAGTAAGGGAGAAGACAGACACTCAAAGCCATTTGGAGTTTGCTTTTGTTTATTGCCCCTCCCCCAGAACGAGCCTTAAGTGCCCCTTCAGGGGCCGTGTAGTGTCTGTAAGGAGTTGTTTCTAAGCTGTGGTGAAAAGCATCCTGTTTCCGTTTGGGAGGGTTTTTATGCAGTAGTGATTGTCTCTGATGCTTATAGACCAGTGTGATGTCACTGAAGAATGTCCCATGGGCCTCTCTACCACTGGGGCGTTTTTAATAGCACGGGTCAGGAGAAACTTGTCTAAAAAAAAGCTATTACCCAACCACCTTTTACAGGTGGAGAAACCGCATCTTTCCATTTTAATATTAATTTATTTCAAGCACCTAAAAGTCTTGTTTTGGGAGATAGGTTTTAGTGATTAAACCAATCAACAAGCACTTTCTGAATTTATAACTACAAGACTAGGTGCTATACTAGGCTATGTGAGAAACATAAGGAAGCGTGAGGCCTGGTCCACACCCTGTCCTCTATCATAGGGTACAGAGGTTAGATGGGGAGAGAAAACAAATACACATAAAAAGGTATCTAATAATACAAGAATGTTTATGGTGAATGCCAGATGAAGTTCACGCCAATGCTGGGCTTAACTCTTGTAATATCAACAGCAGCATCAGAAATGTAGTTGCCATCTGACAGCTTAGTAGCTTCCAAACTTGGCCTGCGTTTGGTTGGTTAGCATGTACTCTCTATCCTCCTGAATCAGGAATGGAGTCTCATTCATCATATGTTAGCACCTCTTTCCAGTGTCTCTGACACCATTTTCCGTACTCTTCCTGTAAGTGGTGTAAAACAGGTCTGAAGAACTTCCACTCTGACCAGAGGGCCCATGCTCCCTGTTTCCAGCAAGCACAGCTCCATCTACCTCAGGCTGTAGCTGCATGCACACCAGCCCATCAGACACCTTTGCTGCAGGGACTTGGCTGGTCCCCACCTTAGTGGAAGAGCACACAGGTTGAAGGAGATGACTAGAAAGTGGAAGGTTCAGAAAGCAGGAAAATACAGAGACATTGTGAAAACAAAGATAGGTAAAAGGATGGGAAGCTAGGAGGCACAAAATAGAAAGATAATGTTTAAGAAATAAATTTTTATTGATATGTTTTGTTTTTACATCACCAACATTTTTCCCTTCCCCCCATTTTTTCTCTTTCTAGACAGCTATCCCTTAAATACAAAATGAGAAAAAGGGAATAAAAAGTTGGAGGAAACTAAGCAACTCAACAGTCAAGTCTGATACTATGTACAGTATTCCTCATCCAAAGTCTGCTGTTTTGTGCAGTGAGGGCATGTGCCTTCTCATAAGAAAAGTAGACTTTAAGAGTATATAAGAGGTGGAAGCTAATGTCTAGGTGTCCGAAACCATTATTTGTTGAGCCTAACATTTGCCCATCTCTATGCTTATACTGTAAGGTATACAAGAGAAAAAGACCCACTCATTACTTTTCAGGAGCTCGCCATCTCTTTGGTGAATCTAGACTTAAATATGTGAAAGTGAGAAGTAAATAATAGAAAATTAAGCACTAAATTGAGTTACAGAGATAAATGCTATACAAATTAAAGATATTGTTGGTGTCTCTTAGAACAGTAAGTATATAAGTCAAATACGGAAGGCTTCATGCAGTAGATGGGAGCTAAGGTCAGGATTGAAAGTGTTAGAGAGAATGCAAGCTTGTTAGAGAGGAGGCTTTGCAAGTGGAAGGCAACATTTCACTAGGAGATACGACAGTAATGGACATCACATACTACCAGTAATTTTTGTGTTTCATTTAGTGATCACAGATTTAGCAGCCCTTTAGTATTTGATTTTGAAAAGCTCTCTTATGTTTATTTAAAATGAATACCTTTCAAAATAAATGGCCATTTAGGTAGACTGTTTGTAAATGATTTACACTGAAAGTGAAAAAAAAATTACTGAATCCCTTTTCAAATAAGTTTTCTTTCTGCGTGAAATCAAGTTTTTTAGATTCTCCATAGATTATTCTGTTAATCTGGGTACTTTACATATTTGTCTTTGTAGTTTGCATATTGTATATAGTAGTTTCCAGGAATTTTCTTTATTTCTTCTCATGTGTTATTATCCCCTTCTCATTTTTTATTTTTCATAATTTGGTTTTTCTTTCTCTTTTAAAAAAATTAAAGAAGGTAATATTTTATCTATTGAGCCTTAAAAAAAAACAGCTTCCGGTTTTATTGAATACTCTAATAGCATTTTGTTTTCTTTTTTGTGTTTATTATTTGATTTTCAGCATTTCTGTTTTTGTGCTTTTTTAAAATATTATTTTGTTAATTTCTAGATTTTTTAATTGCTCAATAACTTCATTAGTCTTTTTCTCTAATCCTTTTCTTACAGGTTTTTAGTAATAATTTTTCAACTCACATTTATTTTCATAAGTGCTTCTGAAAACAGTGAATTTTAATTTTAAGTGATAAGTAATAGCCATCCCACACCCTCCATCACATATGCAGATTTATCCTCCTTCAGTGACCATTTAAAATTATTTTAAATAAATTTTGAAGGTTTTGCATTTTCTCTCTTGATATGTTTTAGTTCTGTTCTGCAGCTTGGAAGAATTTCAGGATTAGTTATGGTTGTTGGGTTTTTTTGGCTGTTTTTGCTCCAGGTCCATGCTCTAAATATCCTGAGAGCCTTGTTCAGAGATACTCGTCTGGGTGAAAACATCATTCCTTATGTTGCTGATGGAATTCAAGCTGCAATTCTGGGCTTTACATCCCCTGTCTGGGCGGTAAGTCACTCCATTGTTTTCATTAAACTGCATATCAAAGTGGGTTATTATTGACTGAAGATTCATTCACTTGACTGCTGGGAAGAGACACTTTTCCAAAGTGTTGTCGTAGATGGCACAGGAAAGCAGATTGCATGATCCAGATTTTAATTTTTTTATGTATGATTCTATTGGTCTTTTATTTACATATCTCTTGTATTTTCTGCTGTATCTCTCCCCCATTGCCTCTTGAAGAGCCATCCCTTATAATAAAAAACAAGAAAAGAGTTAGAAGAAAAGAAGTTCTGCTATCAAAAGAAATCTGGCATTACATGAAGCATGTGCCCCCACTTCTACAAAGAAGCAGGAAGAAATGTTTTTTCATTATCTCTCCTTTGGGACCAAGCTGGGTCATTATAGTTTTGCAGCAGCACCCAATTTCTGTTGCTTTGATGGTGTTGTTTCTACTTATATTTTTTTACTTATGTACATTGTTTCCCTGGTTCTGCCTATTTCACTTTGCATTAGCTCATGCCCAGTTACATGTGTCTAAGATTTTTCTGTACTTCTCTGTATGTACCATACTCGTTATTTTTTTTCTTTCCTTTCTTTTTTTTTTAAATCAGAGCTTGATTTATTTTGATTGTATAAATTTAAAAAATTGATAGACAAAATGTCAATAATTCTGATTAAACTTAAATAATACATACCATCTTTTGAGAGCCAGTTATTAAATATTTACCAGCCTACCACTGTCCTTCCCTATAGGTCTTCAAACAAAGGTGTAATGATAAGTTGTTGAGGATATTGAAAAGGAGAGTCCTGGTCAGTTATGTTTTTCATGAGACCTAAATGGGCTCTGAAGGTCTTTCCCATCTGAGATTTGCTGGTTCTTTATTTTTTTATTATTAAATTTATTTATTTATTTTTAGTTTTCAACATTCACTTCCACAAGATTTTATGTATCAAATTTTCTCCCCATTTCTCCTTCTTACTACCCCAAGATGGCATTTCATTTGATATAGGCTCTACATATACATTCATATTTAATCTATTTTCATATTAGTCATGTTGTAAAGAGGAATTAGAATCATTGGGAGAAATCACAAGAAAGAAGAAACAAAGAAAAAAAGGAGAGAACAAATCATATGCTCCAATCTGCATTCAGACTCCATATTTCCTTCTCTGGATGTGAATAGTATTTTCCATCATGAGTCTTGCAGTTGTCTTAGATTCTTTCATTGCTAAGCAGAAATAAGTCTGTCACAGTCATTCATCACACAGTGTGACTGTTACTCTGTACAGTGTTCTCCTGGTTCTGCTCACTTCACTCAGCATCAGTTCATATAAGTCTTTCCAGGTTTTTCTGAAGTCTTCCTGCTCATTATTTCTTATAGCACAATAGCATCCCATTACATTCATATACCACAACTTGTTCAATCATTCCCCAATTGATGGGCATCCCTTCAATTTCCATCCTCCAAATTCCATTTGCCATCACAAAAAGAGCTTCAATAAATATTTTTGAATATGTAGGTCCTTTTCCCATTTGTATGATCTCTTTGAGATACAGCCCTAGAAGTGGTATTGCTGGATCAAAGAGTATGCACAGTTTTATAGTGCTTTGGGCATAGTTCCAAATTGCTCTCCAGAATGGTTGGATCAGTTCGCAATGCATTAGTGTTCCAATCCAACATTTATTGTTTTCCTGTTTTGTCATGTTAGTCAATCTGATAGGTATGATGTGGTACTATAGAGTTGTTTTGATTCGCATTTCTGTAATCAGTAGTGGGCAGCTGAGTTCTGTCATGCTCTCTATGCTGCCCTGTAATCACAGCACTAAGATTGTTTGAATCAGATGGCAATTTTTTTTAAATAAATTTATTTAACTTTTTACATTCATTTTCACAAGATTTTGGGTTCCAAAATTTTCTCCCCATTAGT
>CM053769.1:159051671-159100769 GCA_028658325.1 Potorous gilbertii | reverse complement strand
CCGCTCCCGTGTCCGGGTTACCTTTGCGGTCGGTTCTTCAGGGCTCTCTGCAACGGAAATCTCCTTCACTGTGTTGCTGCGCGGCCTCCACTGCTCCAGAATTTGTCAGGAGTTCTTTTTACAGGAAATCTATGGGCTGTGGGTTCGGACCTAGCATAGGTGAGTCTTTCTACTCCGCCATCTTGGCTCCGCCCCCTCCAGATGGCAATTTTTTATTAAAGCTTTCTAAGTGTGGTGGTATCTACTACCTAGGTAAACTTTTGCCCTTAACAGAATTTTAGAATACCCCAGGCTCTATAGAGTTTTTTTTTCTGGTTCCATATAAAATGGATAGACAGAGGTTTAATTTTATTTAATTACAGGATCTTTGGAATGCTAGAATATGACCTTAGGTTTGTAGATATTTGAGTAATGAAAAGTGGATTGATAAGAGAAGAGTGGAAAAGACAATCCTTCTTCCTGTGCCCTGTTTAGGACTGGATACTTCCCTGGGTAAAAGGCTGTATTTAGGTAGGCTAATTCATACCTCTTCACAGCTTCACATTAATCATCTTTCCACCATGAACCAACATATTGAGATGATGGCTCATTGTACGGACCACCAGTTAGAATCCGTCAGTCATTCAGTAAGCAGTTAATCACAGTTTATGGAGGCTGCCACTACAAAAAGGAAGACAAACCCTTCCCTCAAGGAGCTTACCCTATGCCTTATATTTGCAAAGGCTTCCAGGAGCAGCCCTCTTGCAGACGAGCATTCTGGGAGATTCTCCTCTAATTGCTTTATAACTAGGCTCACACTGAGGGCTCAAGATATCAGTTAGAGAGAAAAGGGTAGAGCTCAGAGACATAGAATTGGACATGGAGAAGACAAGGGCTTTCCTGAATTTTCCTGCTAACTTCATCCTCCTCCTGGAAGGACACAAATTTTGTCAACCCTGAGACTTCCAAAGGGGAAGGCAAAGAAGCATATTTACAGGAAAGACTGTGGAAGAGTCATCAGAGTGATTAATAAGGACAGACCCAAGGTGAATGAGGAAAAGAAATAAATATTAAATGAAATTATCAATGAAATAAGGACAGAAATGATAGCTCTTTAGGAGGAAATCAACAAATCCATCAAGAAACTAGAGAATTTAGAATAGAAGATGGAGACGCTTTTCATAGCAGTAGATTTTGTGAAAAAGAGAACATAGAATTGTAGGGCAAAAATTCAAACAAAGAAGAAAAATCAAAACAGGGTTTAAAAGTAAGATTGGAAAAACACATGAAGAAAATCATTCCAGTTGCAAATATTTTCATTTGTTGGGGCAACTGAGAATGAAAATGTTTGTAATGCATTGTTAACTTTGTATTTTTATATAATTATTATTGTACATTACCCTACTTCAAGAATACTTTTTAAAATGCCGGTTTACGAGCCATATTAGAGTATGATTATTTACATCACACAGGTTTTTTCCACAGATTTTCCTGTTAGCATTCTTTAAGTAGTGAAATCTATTATTGTATTTAAAATCTGATTCAATATACAGAAATTTGATTTATAACATAACATTTTAGGAACACATATTGCCTAAAGCAAAGTACTGCTGTACTTGCTGTGTAATTCTTCTTCTTCTTCTTTTTTTTTTTTTTATTAAATTATAGACTTTAAAAATTAGCAAAATGACTTTAATTTAGATTGTGGCTCAGAAGTGTTTTAGGAATAGCGTGAGTGCATCTATTTAAGAATGATTGCTAACAGATCTCTTACGTTAACGTTCCCTGACATGAGACCATACAAGTCTGTCACTTGAGCACTATAAATCAACAGCACATTTAAAAAGAATATATTTGATTATTTTATACATTAAGTAAACTTGTAAAACTAAGTATGAATTAATGAAAAAAATCAAGTAATTGTACAATTAGAAAACGTGAGGCATTTAAGTTTCCCCATTCTATTCAAGTGTTTGAGAAGGAAATGTTATTGATGCTCCCCTAGAATGGAAACTTTCTATTGAGCAAAATACTATTATCTCTTTATTTAATAGATGAAAAATTTGAAATGCAGAAAAGGTGACTGAGTCATCCAAAGTCACAACCACTAGGAAACGACAGAGAGGAGACAAAGGCCAGGTCTTTTGACATCTTGTGAGTTGTGACTCCCACTTGGTTTCTCATTTCTCCCTTCAGTTACTGTTCAGTGACTACTGTGTTGAGTGCTTGGTACTTAGCGCAGGAAATTGTCAGTGATTGTTCATACCCCTAGGATAAAACTTGACCAGATTCGAGGCCCTTCACAGTGTAGCTCCTGGCTCCCATTTTATTCCCCATCTACCAGAATTGAAGTGATATTTCCGCCAAATGCACCAACTGGCCCACAGACTTAACATTCTGTCTCTTACCTTGGAGATTTTGCGCAAATCACCCTCTATGTTTGGGATTTACTCTCTAATTTCTGTCAGAATCCTTACCTTTTTTCAAGGTTTAGCTCAGGTACTATCTGCTTTGTGAAAACTTCCATGATTCCCCCAGATAGTGCTCATTTCCTCAGTTTACTTTGTATCATACTTAGTTGTATACATAATATATTCTCTTCCCTCTCCCCATTCCTCTAGTAGAATGTAAAATCCCTATTTGAGGGCAGATAATGTATTTTTCTCTTTGTCTTCCCAGTACTTAGCTCACTTAATAAATATTTCTTGGATCAGATACAAATACAGCATAACAACTTCCATCAAGGAGCTTATAATGTAGTTGGGGTGATAGAATGCATATATCCATGCATTTACATATATATATATATATATAATATATAGATAAATATAAATAAATTATAAATACATGTAATCCAAATTTGAATATGTTAAGTATATTAGATAAAGACACAGTGTTATGAGATCAAAAGACAAATTCCAACTGGGCTTCAAGGAAGAAGTTTTTCAAAGAACTTTTTCTTTTTCTTTTTTTTTTTAAGTAAAATAAATCCTGTATACAGTTACCACAGAAGGCATTTGTATAACTTGAGAAATTGAATAAATTGAGTTTTATTTTTTTGGTGGGGGATGGTAGAAAGAAATGTGCTTCTGAGTTGAGCAAACTGACATGAAGTTAACTGCACAGCTGCAAACGTCTTGCTCTACTTATTATAAACTGGCCAGGTTCAAAAGGACAGCCAGATAAGATTGATGCTTTCCTTTTTGTGCATTTAAAATCTCTTTAAGGAATTCTTTGACACATAACATTGGAATGAGACAGTTTATGAAAACCCCATTTTAAGATGATTGTACATACTGTACATCAAAACTTAACATTTAAAATGCTTTCATAGAAATAATTTGGGCATTTTAAATTGATTTGACTATTTACAGAATACTACTCTGACTATGGCCAAGGTTTTATGTGGAGTTTGAGTTGGAGTCAGATAATTTGTATTATAAAAGAAGGCTCATTTTATAGAAAGCTCATAATCCTGGATTAGGGAGAAGTTGCATTTCCTGGCAATTTCAGAAAAAACTGTTGTTTACATCTTATTTTTTTTTACAGCTTTTTTCTGCAAATAAGTAAGGTCTGAGGACAGAGAATTTATACACACACCCTTTCTTTACTTTAATCAGGAATATTCATCAGACATTCTATCAGCCAAAGCAAGGAGTAGGAAAGGGACAGGGATGGAAAGATGAAGTGAGGGTAGGAAAATACAGAGAGGATGATCAAGAGGGAAAAAAAGGACAGGAAGAGCCAACTAGTCCAGCTTAGGAGGGAGCGGAATGGAACTTCAAGTGTCTTTGCCAGTATCTGTCTCTTGGTCTTTCATGGTGTTGCTTTCTTCATCTGGGAAATGGTGGAATGCATGACGTAATCTTTAAGCCTTCATCCGGCTCTGAAATTCTGTAATTCATCTTTGATGAGGAGTGAGAAAGCCATTTGAAAACAGAAAAGACAACCAGAGTTCTAATCTACCATGTTCCTTTGTTCTTGCCGATGGTAGGGAGCAAGGGAAAGCCTTCTCTTTTCTACTACCGGTGCTTAGGGCAGTGAGGTGGTACAATGGTCAGAGCTCTGGGTCTGGGGTCAGGAAGATGAGTTCAAATCTGGCCTAAACACTCACTAGCTGTATGACCCTGGTCAAGTCACTTAACTCTGTTTACCTCAGTTTCCTCATCTGCACAATGCTGTGGAGAAGGAAATGGCAAACTGCTCTAGCATCTTTGCCAAGCAAACTCCAAATGAAGTCATAAAAAGTTGGACACAACTGAAATGATTGAACAATACCACCACTCGTGCTTTAGTCTATAGTAGGCAGCAAAACATGGTGGAAGGAGCCCTCCCTCTGTTTGGAATCAGAGGATTGAAATAGGCAAGTATATCATATAATCTTCCTGGGCCTCACTTTCCTCATTTATAAAATGAGTTCATTGAATTAATTTTTCTCCAAGTTTTCTTTCGGCTCCAGATCCTACAAAGGTTATCTAATAAATGGAGGACAATTATCAGATTTTTCTGTTAGTCTACACTTTTGATGATCTTTAGGTGTTACGGTTTGTACCCTCGTGCATACTGACTTTCATGTAACACGTAGAGGAACTCATTAAGAATAGTTGTGTAAATTAATGAGAAAAAAAACAGGGATCACATTGCTTTCCTTGCAAAATTCCAAATTTAACTTGTGTAGCTTCTGTTACTTGTTAGTACATGACAGAATTTACTAGAACCAAGTTGTCCTATTTTTTTGAAAGATTATCTGACAGAAAATAGAGAGTTCCAGGACATATTTTTTAGTTTGGGTACTGATGAATTTTCAGTCTCTTCTTTTTCAGGGTGTTATTCAGTTTCTTGACAGAGATTTTCCCTCATTTGCTGAGAGCCTTGTTGCCTTCTTTTTAGGCTTAAAGGATCTTCCATGTTGGCCATTAAATGCAGTTTTGCCCCTGAGGGGATGCATTAGTCAGCTTGGGTGGATCAGAGAAATGGGTGCTTTGGAAAACTAAAGTCTATGTTTGTATATGGGAATATATATATATATATATATATATATATATATATATATATATATATATATATATATATACATTCTAAATGCTAAGAGTGAGAGCTTCTTCTTCCTGTTCCCAAATATTTTATAGCTTTTCTAGTTATGTTATATGGAATTTTTCTATCTCTTCCTGCTGAGTTTTATATAGAAGTGCCAGTGATTTATGTGGATTTATCTTATATCCTGCAACTTTACTGAAGCTAGTAATTATTTCAATTACTTTTTTTAAGCACATTCTCTAGGACTCTCAGTATACCATCATATCATCTGCAAAAATGTATATCTTTGTTTCCTCTTTGTGCTTTTCCCTTCAAATTCTTTTTATTGTCTTTTGCTGTAGCTAGCATTTCTAGCATGATGTTAAATATTAGTGGTGATAATGAATATCCTTGCCTTATTTCTGGTATTATTGGAATGGCTTCTGATTTTTCTCAATTACATATAATGTTTGCTCTAGGATTTAAAGAAATAGTATTTATCATATCAAGGAATGGTCCACTTTATTTCTCTGATTTTTAGAGTTTTTAATAAAAATGAATGTTGGATTTTGTTAAAACCTTTTTTAGCATCTATTGATATGGTCATATAGTTTTTATTATTTGTAAAATTAACATCATTTATTACATTTTTAGTCTACCTTATGTTGAACCAACCCTGCATTCCAGGCGCATAGCTGAAAATCTGTAATGTATAAAGTTGGTCTGATCATAGTATATTATTGTTCTAGCATATTGTTATAGCCCACCTGCACTGGTTTTTTAGATTTCTGTTAGTCTCTAATTACTTTTTAGTTCTTTCCATAAGGATCCCTTATTGAATATCATTTTTGTTTCATTATGATCAGTATTTCTGCTTTTCTACATTTTTTGGTGCAGTCTTTATGCCTCAGCACATGGTAAATTTTTGTAAAGATGCTGTGTTTAGCTAAGAAATATATAAATTTCTTTCTATTCCCATTTAGTCATTGTGAGAGAACTGCCATTTATCTCTTATTCTTCTAAAATTCTATTCAAGTCCTTAAATTCTTTTTTGTTTATCTTCGCTTTGATTTATCTGTGTCTGAAAGGGTCACATTGAGGTCCTCACACTATTATAGTTTATCTGTTTCTCTGTATAATTAGTTTAATTTTTCTTTTGCATATTTAGTTGCTACATATTATTCATATATTTTGTATTGATGTTGATTCATTATCTATCATATCTTTAAGCATGTTGTAAATTTTTTCTTTTACTTATCTATATTTGCTGTAGCCATATTTGAACTCATGATTGCTACTTCTGCTTTTTTTGAGTTTTGGTGAAGCATATTTGGTTTTTCTCTAGCTCTTATTCTATGTGAATCTGTGAATCTGTGTTTCAAATGTGTTTCTATTAAGCAGTGTGTTGTCCGATTCTGCTTTCTGATCCATTTTGCTTTCCTTATCTTTTTTATGAGAGTTCATCCTGTTGACATACATTATTATTAATTGTGTATTTCTCTCCAACCTAAAGAGACAGAGTTTGCTTGATGCTTGAGGTCTTCTAAGTGAACTTCTCTTTGGCAGTTCTTCCCTTCTCATGACCTTGTCTCTGGTCCTAGGCTATTTATTCTCCCTTCCTATTCTTTGAACCTTCCC
This sequence comes from Potorous gilbertii, assembly GCA_028658325.1. Lineage (NCBI taxonomy): Eukaryota > Metazoa > Chordata > Mammalia > Diprotodontia > Potoroidae > Potorous > Potorous gilbertii. The sequence continues at coordinate 159,094,136 of CM053769.1, read as the reverse complement.
TCTGACACTGAAGATGTTATTTGGCTTATGATTCTTGCCTTGCCTCTCCCTCCTTCCTTCTTAGACCCCTCTCTGCTGTCCCTCCTCTCTCTTCCAACTTATTTCCCTTTTGAGTTTAACCTGTTTTTATACTGAAATGTGTAATTTTGTTCAGTCTTTCTTCATCCACTTCAGATGAAAGTGAAGTCCTTGGGAAGGTCTCTCCCATTTCCCTTCATCCATGACCACATACTCTTTATTTATTTACATCTATTATCAATAGTGATTTCTCTCTCCTTCCTCCTTTCCCCCCAGTGTAGTCTCTTATCCCTCCCATAGAACAAAGCTACAACAGACTCTGTTTTCCAGATTAGCATAGAGCCGGACACAGAAAAAAGCACTTTAATAAATGGTTCTTCACATTTTCATCTTTTTCTATGACCCTTATAAACATATTAGGATTCCGAGAAGATAGTTGTTTCTTATCCCTATTAACATACCTATAATTCACCCTTACATGTTCCCTTTCATTTAAACAAACATGTACCTTTCTATGTTTCCTTTGATGATTACATTTCTATTTCAAAATGTCCACTTGGTTCAGGTCTTTTCATTTGGAATACTTAGAACTTCTCTCTTCGTTAAAGATCCATTTCTTCCCCCGTAAGATTATATTTAGTTTTACTGGATAGATTATTTTTGGTGGTAAATCTTTTTCCTTTTAGAATGTATTATAAGCTCTCCTCTCCTTTACAGTGAGAGCTACTCAGTTTTGTGTAATCCTTGGTGTGGCTCCTTCGTATCTGAATACCTTCTTTTTGGCTGTGTGTATATACATATACATACATACACGTGTGTGTGTGTGTATAGATATAGATATAGATATAGTTTTTATTAGTTGGTGGTTCTCAAAGAGTAGGCCATGGCATACTGATGTGCTCCAACTTTTGCCCAAACTGTGAAATTTTGTGTGTTCTTGTAGCTAAAAGCAAATCTGAAGGATGCAGTTTGTTTAGCAACGGGGTATTAATCATGTAAAAACCGTTTCAGCATAGTCACTTCCCTCTCAGTCTCATTGCAACAGCTAGTGTTTCTTCTCTCAAGCTATCAGGACCAGGTTTGTATTGTTGCTGGCTCTCTGAATGCCTGCACCATCTTTGTCTCCACCCTATACCAGCCTATCTCTCACATTCTCTGTTTTAGCCTAGGGATAGACTACATTTCTTCCCCATCTCTTTTATGATCCCCTCCCTGTTCCCTGGTCTGTTGGCTATCATAATCCCATATATTTCCACCCAGATGCTTTCCTTCTTTTTAAACTTGGAAGTATGTCTATTCCCAACATGCAGAGAGCTTTGGGAGCTACTAGGAAGTTTGGGCTCTGTGTTACTCCTTCATTTGAAGATTGAAAATAAATAAATTTATGTCTATGAAATTTTTTTTCCACCTCCTCACTTTGAAGAGAAATTCACACTCACATTTTATCCTTTTAGTGAGCTTAATCCTAGTTTGCCTCAATTTTGATCTTTTGAAAGGACAATTCAGATACTGAGCAGCTTGTAATATTGTTTGAAAGAACATTAGTGAACACCTAGAAAAGGAGCCAGTGATCCCAAAGAGCCAGCATTGATTCATTAAAAACAGGTCATAGCAGACTCACCTTATACATTTTTGACATAATTACTAAATCGTCTTATGATTCTATGATCATAAAATGATGAACTTAAAGCAGGAAGAAGCCTTAGAAAATCTGTTTTTCAGTCTCCTCATTTTATAAATGAAGAACCTGAGACATGTAAGGATAGTTCTTAACTTGGGGGGTGGTCTGTAAACTTGTTTTTGGATTTTTTTCTTATTTAAAAACAATTGACAATCGTATTTCAATATAATTTATTTCCTTTCTAATCCTCTTCATTTTAAAACATTATTCTGCAGAAAGGGTCTATAGGCTTTGCTAGACTGCCAGAAAGGCTAAGAATTCTTGCTTTACCTTTGGTAAGAAGAACATCCCCATAGACACCAAGATATTTATAGAAGCAGTTTTTGTGATAGCAAAGAATTAGAAACAAAGTAGATGCCCAACCATTGGTGAAACAAACGTGAATATAATGGAATGTCACCGTGCTGAAAGAAATGATGTATGTGATGAATTCTGAGAAGCATGAGAAGAGCCGCATGAACTGATGCACAGTAAAGTCAGCAGAGCCAAGAAGACAGTACAGACAGTAACTAAAACAGTGTACATGAAAAGAACAACCACATACCAAAAAAAAAAAAAGAAAACCAAAGAAACAGTGAATAGATAAAAATGATAAGGATCAAGCAGGATTCAGATGGCAAGATTTAAAAGGATACTACCAGCCCACTCCTTCACAGGGTAGAAGGTGCACACATGTTGCACCTTGTGCATGTTTTCATTCTTTTTCATTGTGGTTATCAGTTGTGCTGATTTTTTTCCTTTTTGTATTCTTTTGTCTTTAAAAATAATCTTTATTGTATGGCATGGCTCTCTGAGAGAGGAAGGGGAAAGCATTGTAGGGGAAACTATGATCATGTAAAAACGAGAAGAAATAAATAATAATATATCTTTAAAAAAAGAACCCTTACTTTAGATATTGTTTACTTAGATCTTAGATGAGATGAGCTATCTCAAGTTTTTCTTGCAGTAAAGATAGAGAGATTCAGGCCAGTAGATGGATTCTGAACTGGCTAAATAGCCAGACTCCAAGAACAGTCCTCAGTTGTTTCTTGTCATCCTGTTTCCATGTCTTCCCATAAATCCCCCCGAGGGAGCCCTGTTCAGTGTACTGAGGGTCTTTCTCTAGACTGTAATGAGGGAGGAAATTAAATTCTTAGGAGGCTATTAGGAATTTTTCAAACCTGAGAATATTCCTTTCGGATGAATGAATCAACATTTGGCAGCAACTGATCTTTGTTAAGCTCCTACTCTGTGCCTGCCACAGTGCTGGATTCTAGAGATATAAATACAAAAATGAAACAGTCATTTGCTCTATCGTGGGAGGTTACCTGTCTCTCCTGAGCTGAGGTGGATGATTGGGCTATCAGATGATGACAGAAGTATGTGGTTTAGTGGAAAGAGGGGTGGTCTTAAAGTTAGGAGAGGCAAGGGTTAAAGCTTTACCACTGGACAAGAGTTCTCCGATCTTGGGTTTTCTCCTCTGTAAAATGGAGATAATTCCTTTAAGATCTTCAGAGAGCTCTTAGTTCATATCCAATGAGTTAATATCCCTACAATGCTATGTAAATGCCAGGTGTTATTGTCATTTCCCGTATCCTCAAGGAAGCAGTGCCAGCTTGCACTATAGGCCCCCTGAAATGCTATGTCCTAAATGGCCCAGGCCTCCACGCAGCTCTTTGCAGGCTTACCTGCCCATGTCCTATCTCTTTATCTCTTTGCTTTAGCTTATACATACTCATTTCTCCAGCCTGGTTTGACTTCCTGCTTCTTTCTTCTTTTCTTTTACACATAGCTGATTTTCAAAATTCAGCTTAAATATCCCCATTTCTGTGAGGAAACATAGGCTAAAAGTCAGTGGGAAGAGCATTGGACCCCCAAATCCACAGACTTCAGTTCTGTCAGTTAGTCACATCCTTGTCTTCTTGGGAAAGTGACCTCGCTTCTCCAGGCTCCAGTCCTTCCCTGTGAAGAATGTGGGCGTGGTACAACATTATCTTCCAAGTCTACGGTTCTTTTGTTTCTATGATGATCTTTTCCTAGCCTGGCCTAGTGTGTGGGGAACTGTCCTTCCTTTGAATCTTAGAGCAATTTTGTTTTTATCACTCATTTGGCAGTTAACCCTTTTCTGCTTTGTGAAATCAATTGTATTGTATTTAACTGTTGTTTATTATCATGTAGTTATTTCTTATTGAAACTGCTTCTGAAGGGCAAAGACTATTTCTCCTGTTCCCTTATGTCGTTCATAGTGCTTAATAACTAGTAGATGGTTATTATTTGTGGACTGATTTATTGCGCATGAATACTCTGATTAAAAGTTGTCAAAGGGATGAGAGGAAACCCAAGACATCAGAGTCCCTCTAGGACATTTTTGGGAAGAGCCAAAGCTATGCTGCCATAATTTTTTAATAGGTCCCTGTGCTGTATCACAGTTTACTGAATGTGTCTTTTGTGTAAATTAGTGGACATTCCTTGCTATTTTACATTTCTGGTAAACCAATCGCCTTGCCAGTAAGCCCAGGATTAAAAATTACACAAATATGTCCTTGGCATTTTGCTAAATATTAATATGCAGTATTTTGAATGTTAATTGTGAAACCTTTTGTTGGGCATGTCAAAATTGTTTATTCTTTAAGACCATGTGGATCTTGCAGACATTTTCCTAAGGGATTGGTGATTGTAGAAATGAAAAGAATAGAGCTGAAATTTAAACTATTTAAAGTTTAGATTGAAGTTTAAAGTTTAAAATTCACAAATATGAAAGATAGGGGAAAAGTTTTTCTTTGTGTGCATTAGTAGAGGATCGAGAACAGAGAGACAATGCGAGTTGGGATGGCAACATTAGAGGTGAAACAAAATGCCGTGTTGTATCCTATGATTACATTCTAAGGCTCAGAGGAAGTCACTAGGTCAGTTCCCGCTATGAAATTTTTAGAAAACTGCCTTTTTCTGTAAATACAAAACACAGTTTCTCAACCACAAAATTGGCAAGTTTGGGTAATATCTTGATTTAAAATGTAAACCAGTGTTTTAGGATGTCCTGTTATGGATATTCTGAATTCCAGTGCCATGGATATTTCTTAACCTTTATTGTATGTTTATTTTTGCATTAGGTGAGAAATTCATCCACACTTCTCTTTAGTTCTCTGATCACAAGAATTTTTGGAGTTAAAAGAGGAAAGGATGAACATTCCAAAAAAAATAGGTAAGCTCCATCTGTTGCTAACTTTACTTTTTACAAAACATTGCCCTGGCCAAAAATAATTTTTAGAATTTTGCTTACTTTTGTGGATTCATTTGGAACATAATGTTATAAATATATATAGTAATTGAAGACATACTACCAAGTCTAGACCTTGGGGTTGAAAATATCTACTGTCTTAGCAAATAGACTTTTTAAAAAAGCTGTTCAGCAAAAGTTTTGAGCACCTACTATGTGCAGTACATTGCTAGGCATTGGGTAAGATACAGAATTTGAATAAAGCAAAATCCCTGCCTGTGTGGAGTGTATAGCCTAGGAGGGAAATACAGCATACAAACTATGCTACAGTACATAGGCAAATACATTAGAGGGGTAAAACATGGTATTCTTTGATATCTAAGGGGAGAAAGGTTTTTTTTACTGTGGTGCTGGCATCATTTCGTGAAGAAATTTGACCTGAAACATGAATAGTGATTCATAACCCAAAGAGGAGGAAAGAGGATATTCCAGACTCATGGAACAGTGAGAACCAAGGCCCAGGGGCAGGAAATTGGAGGATGTGTTCAGGGGATAAAGTGTAGTCTAGTGTTGCTGGAGTATAAAGATGTCAAATCAAGCCAATAAGCATTTACTGAGCCCCTACTATGTATCAGGCATTGGGGATACAAAGAAAAGTAGAAGATAATATTCCTGTTCTCAAGGTACTCAAAGTCTAGTGGAGGAGAGAACATGCCAACAACTAGGTACAAACAAGATAGAGACAGGATCCATGAGCGATCCCCTCCGAGGTAAGGGCCCAGCATTGAGGCACCCCTGGAAAAACTGCTTAGAGAAGTTTGGATTTTTGCTGAGATGTGAAGGAAGCCAGGGAAACTAGGAGGTGGAGATGCAAAGAGAGAGCATTCCTGGCAGGGAACTCAGAATGTGAGAAGGACTGGAGGTGGGAAATGGAGTGTCTTGTTCAAGAAACAGCTAGGAAGTCCAGCATCCCTGGATTGTTGGTTGCTTGGTTGTTGTCCTTTCTTGACGAGGACCAAAGATATGGATTGGGAAGGCTCTACCACAGCTTGGGCACCAATATTCTCTATGGAAGGATTGTAGAAGATGAGTAGGGGAGTAAGGTAGAAGAGCATAGACAGGTGGGAAGGAGCCAGACTAGGAAGGGCTTTAAAAGTGAAACAGATCCTGGATCCTGGAAGTAATGGGGTGTCATTGGAGTATATTGAGTAAGTGGGTGACAAGGGACAGACCTGCACTTAAGGAAGATCAATTCAACAGTTGAGTGGGGGACAGGCTAGAATGGGAAGAGACTTGAGGCAGGTAGACCCACCTGCAGACTATTGCAATAATGATAAGAGCCTGCACCAGGTGGTGGCAGTGTCAGAGGAGGAAAGGGGGTGTATAGGAGAGATGTTACAAAAGTGAAAACGAGGAAAGATATGGGAGTGAGAGAGTGAGGAGTTGGGGATGGTACCTGTGTTGCAAGCCTGAGTGATTGGGAGGGTAATAATAGAGAAGTGAAGAGGGAGGGAGAATTTGGGAGAAAAGATGAGTTCAGTTTGGGACGTGCTGACTGTAAATTCTTTACAAGGTATCCGTTTTCACATAGCCAATAGTCAGTTAGAATCGTGAGACTGGAGGTCAGGAGAAAGATTCCAGGGGTGGGGAACCTGCAGTCTCAAGGACACATGTGGCCCTCTAAGTGGGACCCTTTGACCTGTGAAGTATGGATTCGGTCAAAAGGCTGCATTTGAGGACCTAGAGGGCCACATATGACCTTGAGGCCACAGGTTCCCTCACTTCTGTATTAGACAAAAGATGTGAGCATCCTATGTGCAGACATATCATGAAATCCAGTCATAGTGAGGGAGAACAGACCCTCTGGGAAAAAACACACTTATGGATGAAGATTCAGCAAAGGAAAATGAGGAGTGGTTGGATAGCCACGAGAGAGCAACATCATGAAAACCTAGAGAGAAGAAAGATTGTGATGAGATTACCAAGACAGGAGATTCCACATCATGGAGTGTTTAGAATAGCAGACAAAGGACTGAAACTTGGCTTGATACACAACAGAGAGACGCTGAAGATATTTGATGAAAAAAGTGACAGAGCTGATTGAAGGATCATTGGAAGGTGAAGAGGAGAAGGAAGAGGGTGGAACTAGGACTGGTTGACAGTGATGGCAAAGGCTAGGAAGCCACGAAGGTGACATGCTGTGGAGGGAGCACGAAGAGAACTTGCTGAGTGACTAGATGAGAGAGATGAGGAAGACAGAAAAATCCCAGCCAGAGTTAGACATGGAAGACGAGGTTAATGGCAGTATGATGATGGGGAAAAGTCGTGTTAGAAGGGAGGGGCAGGTTTAGGGAGAAGAGAGTGCAAGGAAATAGATGCAGTAGAGTTGAGCTCTTTACTTGGAATCCATGGACTTCTAAAAGTTTCAAAAACCTTTTAATAAAATTTTGATATTTGTTATTAAATGGAAATTTGATAACAAATATTTTGAGATTTCAACATAACTGGTTTCCTTTCTAATCCTCTTTGTTTTGTTTTATGCATTTAAAAATATGATTCTGAGGAGGGGTCTGTAGACTTCACCAAGCTGCCTAAGGGGTCCGAGAACTTAGAAACCACTGCACTAGGGGATGAGTACATGATCCAACTCAAGAACTAAACATCTCCCTGTAAAGACAAAGTTTTGTAAATAAAACCTACAGGCTCTTTTTATATATATATTATATCTATATCTCTTTGGGATCCTTTTCAGTAGAGCCATAAATACTTTTAAGTCACTTCCTCCTAATGTGTCATAAATGAACACCCTGTGCTATTCAGAAGTACTTTTACTGCTGTAAATTAAAAGTTCTATAATATACCCAACAGAGCCTATTCTTGATGGTACCTGCGTTGATCTGTAACGACCAAGTTTATTGGGAAATGAGATCATATTTGTAAAGCACATAGCACGATGCCAGACACATTGTAGGGACTTAATAAATGCTTGACATATTAGCAACATCGAGCCCTTGTTTGTTTTAGATTTTTTTGTCCCTAGTTGAATTTTCCACCTTCCTCCTAAGGAGTTTTTGTAAGTTTGTTCTTTGGGAGAAATTTAGGAGGATTTGTAAGTTTGTTCTTTGGGAGAAATTTAGGAGGATTTTTCTACAGTTTGGCCAGGAAGACACTAGATGTCGCTGTGGCTTCACATAATTTCCTTTTTCTACCCTTCTGAATGATCATGAGCTAATCAGGCTTAGTGGGTCTCTCAGTGATTCGGGGTTCAACAGGCTCATCCTTACTCCTCTACCCCTTAAAAAAAACCAAACAAACACAACACAATCCTTTTACTAAAACAAAATCACTTAAAATGTCAGCTGTTAACAGTATTCTTTCTTGGTGAAAGGAAATACTCTATGATGATGGAAGAAATCCTAATTAAATAATAATTTTAATGATGTGGCTTGTATGTGCAGTTTAATAAGTGATTGTTGGAAGTGGTGACGTTAAAATTAAATTTAACTGTAATAATATTTATTGTCTTCTAAACTTGTTTCTTTACTACTCTGGTAAGTCATTTAATAGCTTTTAGCCTCAACTGTCTCATCTTTAAATTGGAGAAGGAGGCCAGCTGGCCAGAAGCATCAGCCTATAGGATGTTGAAAAGGGCTGAGAAAGGTGAAATTTACTTAAAAAAAAAGGTTGATTTCTTTCTCTGAGTTGTTTCCAATAATGATATAAAGTATACTCTTTAGGCAATACTGATACCATTTTCATTCTTGTTTTGTTAATTTAGTAAAGGAAACTGCCATGGGGTGAGGTTGAAACTTACCTGTGTCTTCGTGAGTGTAGCGTTGTTTATTTCCTGAATGATTCTAAGGTGAGCTAGAGTAGAAAACAATTTGAGGGTTGAGATATGTAGTAAACACTGAGATAATGAGATGGCGGGGTAGGGGGATAGTCAGACAAATGAAGGTGATGGTATAAATTCAGCCTGAAAATTAACCATGAAAGTACGTAAGTACTTTTTTTCCTCTTTTGGGTCCTGTGAAGGGACACAAAATGGCTACTTTGTCTGGGAGAAAAATGTCTAATTTATTCTGATTAGGTTGTTTCTTTGAATGTGCACAAGACAGATGCAGGTTGGGGAGGCCCAGATGAAAGGGAACTGTGCCTTTTGCCAAATGTGTACTAATAGTAACTCCAAGGTCAATATAATCTCCTTGGCTATCTCTGGCTATGCAAAGCAGCAAATGATGTAACCTTTCTAGAGGGAGGAAAATGAAATATTTATATTGTTCTATTAAAAAATAGCTAAGTAGAATGGATCGATTGGAGGGCTTTTTTTTTTAAATAAATGGGAAGAACATTCCTTGGAAAGCTTTGATTTTAATAGTTAGAAGATTGGTATAGATCATGTGTACAGCTCTGTGAGTGCCTAACTTTTGAAACTCATTGCCCTTGTCAGTGCTTAGCCATTTTTCTCTGCCAAAACCATCATAGCCTTAAATCTGTAATTATTTTTAGCTATTCTTTTTAATGATTGCTTTTAGCTAGAATGTCTATATGTGTATTATTGGATCTCAGGGATGTAGGTCCCTTAGGGCAGGGAAATCTATATGCATGTTGCTCAGAACCAATGAGATTTAAGATGAGCTAATAGTATCATCTAGTGGATTTGTTTTGTGCTTAGAACTTAGTATTGACAAGGGAAGGGTGAGGAGCTGAATTCTTTTGCAAGCCAATTAACTTTGCTTTCTTTCATGGTTCCATACTTGGTCATAAATGCCCGTTCTTGGTCATATGGGGGACTGGCCAGACTTCTTCTTCAAGTCAACAAACATGTATTTGTTCAGTATGTACTGTGTGTCAATCCCAATGATAGGCCATGGGGATATAAAAGCAAAAAGTGGAGAGGAAACATTCCCTGCCCTCAGGTAGCTTATGTTTTCTGTGGTGCTGTAACCTGTAAACAGGTAATGATTTGGATAGGGAGAGAGCTTTCACAAAACAGAGGAATTCAAGAAAGGCTTCCTTAAGACATGATCCAGACTGAGCCTTGAATGAAGCTAGGGATTCTTCAGGGGAGGAAGAAATGCATTGTAGGCCAGTCACAAGGGCTTGGAGCTAGCCAAGGTCAGAGAACAGTATGTTTGGCCGGAACATAGAACACACAAAGGGCAATGAGGTGAACAAGGAAAGAACATGGCTTTGGAATAGGAGCCCTGGGCTCTGTCCCTGATGAACTGAATGACTTTTGGTGCCTCTTCCCCAAGTAAATGAAAAGAGTAATGCTTGCCCGGATTACTGTGTGAGTTAAATGAGATAACAGTGTTGTCAACGTGCTTTGAAAAATGCTACAAAGTACTTTGTCAAACCAATAGCTTCAGCCTGGTGATAGCACTGAAGTAGGGACTGGGAGATGTGGGTTCCAGTGGTAGCCCTGTTACTTATTAGTTGTATGACCTTGGTCAAGTTGTTTGGGTCCCTTCTGGGCCCTCTTTTCATGATTTCTGAATTGAGGAGATTAGACTAAATGATCTCTAAAGCCCCTCTCAGTCAGAAGTCTTCGATTGTGTCATTCTCATTGCTAGAAAAACTACAAAGACCGATGGCATTTTCCCTGTATTTCGTGAAGGAAGCGTTGTTCTCTCTCTGTTTTTTTTTCCGTAAGAAGATGGTGCTGTTTTGAACTAATGAACTTTTGTACCCATTAGTCATTCACTGCCTTGCTCTGATTATCTACTTAGGACAAAGAAAAATGAGAAAAGGACCTTTTGAATAACTTCTCAGGGATTCCTGAAAAGCTGCACTCGTGTGTTTTGAAAGATTGGACTAAATTTGTCTTTTCTGAAACTCCTTTTCTTTTCTGTTTACTGGCACTCCCGAAGACTTGACCTGAGACAATGAATAATTGATTCATTGTAGAAAGAGGACCAGCTCACCTCCTGGAGTCAGGGAATGTGCAATGCTTTTAACATGTCCTTTATCTAAATAGCCAACTGGCTCACCCTCCTACTTCCTCATTCCTTCCTGGGTTAGAGTGAGACTATTTTCATTTTTAATCCTAAATTCTGTCTCTCAAGCCATTATATGCATTACGCTTAAATTTCTTGAGTCTTAGATAAGACAGTAATGGTAGTACGGTGGCTAAGTAAACAAAAATAAAATGAACAAACCACCTTAGCTTTATTGGAATTTGTCTGGGATAACTCTAAGTCTTACATTTGATTTCAAAATATTAACTTCTGGAGGATAAGATCTGGAGGTGTGGTTAGGCAATGGCAGTTCATCTTGATAATCATCTGGGGAATTTTAGTTGACTTCTGGCTCCATATGAATGATTAGTAATATGGAGACTAAAAAAGCTAATGCACTTTGTGGTTATGTTTAGAGAGGCATAGAGTCCAGGACTAACAAGGTGATGGTCTTACTGTAGTAGAACCTGGTTAGGAAACATCCAAAATATCATGTTCACTTTGGGGTGCCCAATTTTAGGGAGAACATTGATGACCCAGAGGATGTCCAGAGGATTGCATTCAGAGTAGTGAATGACTTCAAGTTCAAGTCTTATGAGAAGAATTAAAATAGGATCTCTGAGGATAGGTTGAAATAAATGGGTATATTTAGTCTGGAGAAAGGGAAGACTTGGGAAGAAACATAGCTGTCTTCAAATACTGGAAAGGCTATTCCATTGAGGAGGGATTTCCATCTACAATTATAATGCTGTACATCCTATCATTGAGGAAAGATTTCTATCTATAATTATAATGCTATATAGATTTGTTCTTGGTCCCAGAGTTCAGCAATAAGAGCAAATTGATGAAACTCTATGATTCTGTATCTTCTTTGTTCCTTATCACATGTGTCTATACATATACATATATATGCATATATGTGTATATATACATATACATACTTGTGTATACGTATCAACTAATATTGTTACAGATAATTTCTGTCTTTATCAGTCAATGACTATTAACTGAGCATGCCCAGTGCTGTAGGATAATATCAAAGAATGCATAAAAAATTTAGCACCTGTTTTTTGAGACAAGATTAACTCAGATAAAACAGAACTGAAGTACTACTGTCCGTGCTGATGAGTGGAGGAGAATAATGCAAGTAAGTTCTGAGTGAAGTGCTAAACTCCCATGATATGGACAGAAAGTACTTTAGGGGTTTAGAGAAGGGAAAGAATTTAGTCCAATCTCACTCACCTAAAATGAGTGAGAAAGGCATCATGGAAGGAGATCTCAATTAAACTGAATAGTCCAGTGTTCAATAAACCCAAGAACTCAGTTCCTTGAGGAAGAAGTCATTATATGACAAGAATGGCTGGGAAAACTGGAATGTGATTTGGCAAAAGTTAGGGTGAAATTGTTGTCTTCAAGCATAGTTGGGTACAAGTTCTCTCCCTCAGAAATGTGAGCTCCTTGATGTCAGGGAGGGGGTTATTGTTTCTGTTTGTTTGCTTTGCTTTTGTGTCTCCAGTGCTTAGCACTGTGCTTGGCAGATAGCAAGCAATTAATAAATGCTTGTAGATTAGTTGATTGAACATGTACCATAATAACTCAAAAGTGATATGTAACCTAATGATTAAAAGTCACACCATTAAAAAAAATGAGAAGAGAACCAGATCAGGCATCTTTTAAAGCTGTGGGTAGGTGGAGAATTTTTAAACAAACAAGGGATATCAGCAGTCACAAAAGGTAAAATAAATAATTTAATTTCTGTTACATGAAATTAAAAAGCTCTTATGTGAACAAAATTAATGCATCTTAGATGAAAAGGAAAGCCATAGATCATAAATAATTTTTTGCATTAAATATCTCTGATCTGATGACCTATATATATATATATATATATATATATATATAGGGAACTAACAGAAATGTATATGTATGCACATGTATAGAGACATATATACACGTATATATGAAACACCTTTATGAGTATTACAAAATCAGTTTTATTATATAAACAGCTATAAAAGAATAGGTTTTCTCAGAGTTTCTATGTGGTAAATGCCTCCAGTATAGAAAAAGAGCAGGTGGTTGATTGCTTGATTAACCTGTGGGTCTCTGAAGTCACTTATGTGATTCACTGTCTAGCAAATAAGAGTGACTTAATGATTTACTATATTTAGATATTGGTAAATAGGGGAGAAATGTGGTCATTCAGAGGTCAACCCCAATTTTTTTAAAGTACATTTTAATCACCATTTTATATTTTTCTGTCATCTACATTTCTTACACTGTTCCTACCCACCTCTCAGAGAATCATCCCTTATAACAACAACAGAAAAAGTGTTTAAAAAGAGAAACAAAAAAAAGTTCTGGAAAATTAACTATTATATCAAAAAAGTGTGATATTATATACAGTGTTCCACCTCCATGGTCCCTTTGCTCTACAAAGAAGCAGGAGAAGTTGTTGTCTTTGAGTCCAAGCTTAGCTCTTACGATTTTGAAGTATTTAGTTTTGATTCTTTTGTTATTGCTATTATTTCTATTCGTTGCTCTGAGTAATCATATATATTTTACAGGTTCTGTTTCATTTTGCATCACTTAATACAGGTATTTCCCAGTTTGGTATATGGTTGTCACTTCTTATAACATAGTAATTTTTCATTTCATTCATTTACCACAATTTGTTTAAACATTCCCCAATAGATGGGCATCTCCTTTGTTTTTATTTCTTCGTTACCACTAAACGTGATACTCTCAAGTATTTTGGTATATATTGGGCCTTTCTTTTTGTCATTGACCTCCTTTGGGTATTTGTATAACAGTGGAATCTCAGGGTCAAAGGCTACTATGCACATTTTAATCACTTTCTTTATAATCCCCAATTGCTTTCCAGAACCATACCTGTTTATTCTTTTTAATTATTATTATTTATTTTAAACTTAAATACACAGTAAGAAAAGACAAAGAAACATATAAACTGAAATACAAAATAAGAAAAGAAAAAAAACATTGCCATGTGCACGGCAGAGTGTCAGAGAAGATTCAAAATATACAACTGTAAATTTTCATTTCAAGAAAGCCTATAAGATAAACAGTACACCTTATGTTCAAAGCTGTCCATCTTTTCTTTGCTTCCAAGTTTTCTTTTGTTCTCTGCTATGCCCTTTTTACTTTTTTCTTTTTTTCCCTTTCCTCTCCTCTTTCCCCCAAGAAGTCTGCAATTAAGTGCAGACACACACATGTGTATGTGTATATATGTATACACACATACATACACATAATGTACATGTATGTATACATATACATACGCACAATCCTACATATACATGCCTGTATACCTTATTTTTAACCCTTTGTAGCTGGTGAATAATCTGATGGCAAAATATCCTCTTGTGTGATTATAGTCATATTTTCAATGAGCATGAGCATTCTTGCTGTTCCAATCTGATTTCCTTTAGACTAGGTCCAATTTTTGGCAGATCATGAATTTATATCTTTCATTCTGGTCTTAGAATTTTAGAGCTGTGATTATTTAATCTGTTTACTTCATTTTACACAAGAATAACCTAAGACTCAGGTAGGTGAATGGCATGTTAATATCCTTCCTTGAATTATATGCCTGCCTTAGCACATATGTGCCCGTTGATTTACAGCGCCACCATGTTTGGATGGATCTGTAAGTTGACCCCTGATCTGAATCCCATTAATGCAGATTCTCCCTCTCCTATTGGAGCTCACAGCCCAACTGTTCTTTCTTATTTGGGGCATTTATTGTCCATATCCTTGCATATCCCTTCCACAGAGGATCCACTCAGTACTTCTGAGGACTTGCTTTCCTCTTAATATTTTGCAACTGTCAATATAGCACTTGAGCAATCGGTTACCCCTCATGATTGCTGTGTGAGTAACTGACTTTCATTTCTAGTCATCCATGTCATTGGTAATGTTATTTTTACCTCGTCTAGTCACATATCTTCATTGGTAATGTGCAGAAGTTTGCTAAGACCTAGAAAGATGAGTGACTGAGCAGCCCAGCTAATTACTTAAAGACTGAGTGTGCCGGGAGAAATACCAGCTAATTTTGATTCAGATAGCTTAGAAATGAGTTAACAACTATCGTTTCAATAAAATTTAGTAATGTTCTTCTATTTTTGCATCACTGCTAAGGGATAGGTAACTACTGTTGTTGGACAGTGAACCATGTAAGTGACATCAGGGACCCAGTACTGATTTATCAAACCATCACAAGTGTTTATTAAGTACCTGCTGCTGTGTGCCAGTATTGCAGTATAATCAAGAGATACAAAAATAAAAATGAAATAATTTGTTCTCAAGGAGGTTATATTCTATTGGGAGAGATAGCAACAACAATAAAATAATAATAGCTTTAACCGAGTGCTTGAAGGTTTGCCAAACCCTTTACACATTATCTCACTTGAGCCTCGTAACTCAGTGGGGTGGGGACTGCCATTATTCTTGGTTTACAGATGAGAAAACAGAGGCTGAGGGCCTGGGTCACATGACTGAGTGTCTGAGATAGTATCTGACCTTGGACATTCCGTATTCCAAGTCCAGCACCCCGTTCACTGCTTTGTGGTATTATAGTCATATCTTCAATCTGCATGAGAATTCTTGCTACCATCTAACTGTCTAACAGGTCATTACACATATAAGAACATGCAGAATGAATACAAAATGAATGCAGAGTAGTTTAGGCAGGGATGGCACTAACAGTTGGGGTTCTCAGGAAGGCCTTCATCTAGGCTCTGGTTTCTACAGGGTTCGGTTTGAGCTAAGTCTTGAAGTCCAGGATTTTGAGAGGTAAAGGTCACCATGAAATGAATTCCAGGTCTGGGGGGCTGCCAGTGACAAGGCGTAGGTGTCCAAACCGGAGTGCCACATGTGGGGAACAGAAAGTCCATCTTGCTGCCCTGGGGAGTATAGGCTGGAAAAGTGGGCTTTAAAAACCAAATAGAGGAGTTTTTTATTCTACTCAGTAGGCAATAGGGAGCTGCTGAAATTTGATAGGGGAGTATCATGGTCAGTCCTACCCAAAAGAGAAATCATATTAAGATGTCTGTGGAAGGTAGATTGAAAGTGGAAATATATTGGAAATGGGGAACAAGTAGGAGAAAACTGAACGCTGTAAGAGTCTACGTAAGAAATGATGTGTGAGCTATGGTGGTAGCTCTTGAATAGTGAGAAGGGGTGGATGTGAGAGTTTGGAGGTAGAAAGAGCAGTGTTTGATAAGTGATTGGATTTGGGGCAAGGGAACAGGAGGGGTTGAGCATAAAACTAACATTATCAACCTCAGTGACTAGAAGGATGGTGCTGCTCGGGACAGAAATAGGAAACTTTGGAAAGGAATTGGTTTGGGGGAAAAGGAAATTATTTTTGTTTTGACTTTACTGACCTTACTTTTGTTTTGAAAGGCAGCCGGGTGGTACAGTAGATAGAGTGCTGGGATCAGAGCCAGGGAGGATCTGAGTTCAAATCCAGCTTCAGACACTTCCTTGCAAATGACTTAACCCCTGTCTCTCTCATATTAGCACCTATCTCATTGACGTGAGAATCAAATGAGATGATATTTGTAAAAGTGCTTAGCACAGAACCTGGCCGTAGTGAACACTTAATAAATGCTCATTCCCTTCCCTTTCCCTCTGCAGTTCATCCAACTTGAAATGTCCAATAGGCAACTCAGGTAACAAGTAATTCAGGACTGGGCCTTGTGAGAGACACTAAGACTTGACATGGATCTGGAATCACCTACGTAGAGATGAGAACTAAGACCAGGGGAGTTGATAAGGTGACCATCGGGGAGTGGAAGGAGAGAAGAGCAGAAGGTGCAGGATAGTGCTTTGGGGTATGTGGGCATCGAGAGTTGTGCCAGAGAGAATGTCCAAAAAAGGAGACTGATGAAAACAGGTCCCAGAATAACCATGAGACAGCAGTAGAATCCCAGAGGGGAGAGAGCATCCAGGAAGAAAGGGAGGGTGTAAAATAAAATCTCCTCTGTTTGGGGGAGGCAGTTGGGGTTAAGGGACTTGCCCAGGCTCACACATTAGTAAATGTTTAAGGCTGGATTTGAACTGAGGTCCTCCTGACTTCAGGGCCAGTACTCTGTCCATTGTGCTGTCTAGCTACCGCTCTCTCTTTTGTTTTTGAAGCCTACCTTTCCAGCCTACATTCTCCAGGATAGCTAGACTGGCTTTCTCTTCCTCACATGTGCCACTCCAGTTTGGGTGTCCATAACTGGCAATCCCCATACCTGGAATTCATTTCATGGTCACCTCTGCTTCTTAGAAGACTTGGTTCACATCTAGCCTTCTGGATGAAGTCTTTTCCAATAACCCCAATTGCTAGTGCCATCCTTGCCTAAACTACCTTGCGTTTATTTTGTATTCATTCTCTCTTAAGTAAACAGTGTCAAATGTTAAGAAATATGAGGACTGAGTAAAGACCATTAGATTTGGCCGGTAAGAAATTATTGACAACTTCGGAAAGAAGCGTTTCAGGTGAGTGATGAGGTTGGAAGCTGGGGGCTGACAAGTGAGAGATGATGAAGTAGAAAGGCATGATAAATAGAGGAAATAAGAGGGTCTGAAAGGATTGGGGAGATCTTGGAATGTTTGAAGGGAAGGAACCATTAGGTAGGGAAAAGTTGAAGATGAGAAAGGGGGGTGATTATGGGACTAATATTCTGGAGAAGTTGGGAGGGCTAAGATACAGAGCATGTGTGAAAGGGTTTGACTTAGAAGGGTCAGCCCATTGTCAGAGATGAGTAGGAGGTGAGAAGGAAGGGGGCTGGCTGAGGACTTTGAAATTAAAGACAAGGGAAGAAGAGAGAACTCACAGTGACTGGCCTCTTATTTTCCCATTTAATTATGAGATGTTCATTGAAGGATCTATCCTTAGAGAGTTAGGATTCAGATTTTGTAGTTATTGGGGTTGAGTTTTAATATGGTGTTCACTTACAGTATCTATTAACAGTTTTAATATGAAGTGAAATATTCTATAAACAATGTATATTGCACTTGCTTATAAAAAGGAACATGGAGTACACCCAGAGACACTTTATTATTACTCTGGGAACTGGCCTGAAAAGTGTAGGAGAACATGTGAAATTTCACCTAAAGTTTTGTTATTAACTGATGATTATAAAACTGAAAAGCTAAATTTATTGTACTTGAATATACTTATTCTGATCTTTGTTACTTTGATTTAAATGTCTAAATTATGTCTCCTTAAGAAAAAGAAAAAAAGAAGGTTAGGATTCAGGCTTTAGTAACACTTTGGTCTACCGAAGATGCTCATGTTTCAGGGGTTTGTTCCTCGTTGGGCCGATGAATTACATAGGAAAACCACAAATTAAAAAGAAAAACAACCTACAACCAAAAAAAGTTCTTAAAGGGAAGTATGTTGATATATTTGAAGTAGGAATTAGTCATTGTGCTAACTATTGACTCACTGCGGAGAGCAAGCCCCTTAGGCCATTGCCTTCTGTATCAAAGTACATGATTAGGGTAGTTTGAGCCAGGTCTCAGGAATTTGGGCAATGTATTCATCGTCTTTCTGCATCTTAGCAGGATCAGTAAATATTTTCTCTTCACTTGGCTTTTTCTTCAACTTATAATTTATGTGAGCGGAGGTTGACTTCAGTGCGCCGTGCTATCAGGATTACACATATGGAGACCAAACGACATAACTCATGTAAAGCCCTAAAATGCATGTAAGTGCTAGCTGTTATCATTATGCTGGTCGTGATTAGTAAGGGAGTTTGTCAGATTGATTCGGTAAATTCTCCAGTCATCTTGAAGAGATTACAGGGTGAAGCCTTTATTTGGTGGCCAAGGTGGGGCCCCTCCCCATGGAGAGTTGGGGAGAGGGGAAGGAGTATGCCCATAAGCCTGCTGTCCCCTGGACATGATGACTCTTCTTTGGAACAAGGAAAGACATAAGGGAAATCCAAGAGAAGAAGCTACTCTGTCAGCTTACTTTTATAGATCATAGAAACAGGAAGTACTTCCAACACAGAAATCCATATTCCTGAGTCCTCGTCAGCTAGTCCTCTTGGAGGCAGCCGTAGTCACTAAGTCATGTCAGTGCTTTTCATGGAGAGAGGGCTCCAAACAAAGGCTCATGTCCAATAATCACAAGTTGATTGGGGGAGGGACAAGAGGAACAATGACTCATCAGACTGGTCAGTGACTCCCCCCGCCAACCCTCCTGGATTGTATTTTCATGGATAAAAGTCAAGTTCTTGCATTTACCCAAGGCTTTCCAAATAATCTTTGCTATGACTTCTGTAAGAGAATAGAAATAATATGATATTATTATGTTCCGAATGGGAAAATGGGGAAAAAGTGTTGAAAGCAAGGGAGATCAATCCTCCTGCCTTAGAACAGAACAAGTCTTACGTTCTTAGAGTTCATTTTCTTTCATGTTAAAACTTCTTCCTCAAACGATGTTTAAAAAGCCTATCTGGGGACTTTTATTTTTGTCTTTTCAAGAAAATATTACAATTGAATATATTGATCAATATGCCAAAGATAACTTGTATGACTAGCCCCATGCTAGCTAGACCTTACAGGGGAACATAGGATGGTCCTAGTTGTCAAAGACTGTATAACCTAATTGGAGAGACTGCATGAACACATACCAGAGCCAGCCAGAGAATGATTCATAGCTAAACTGCATGGTGTTGACCTTCAGAGTAGTAGGAGTTCAAAAAAGGGTAGGTCAGTTTAGGATGTAGTTGTTAGACAGAGTTCATCAAGAAGATGGGATTCAGTCCGCACTTTGAAGGATGGGGTAGGGTTGGGATGGATTTTGTGGATGTGGGGGTGGATACAGCAGAGGAAACAGCCAGGAGGAAAGGCACAGAGGTGGGAAGAGCTGTGATATTCCGGGGATAGAGAGGGTTCCAGTCTGGTTTGAGTATGAAGAGTAAAGTTTGATGACAGGATGGAACTGGGTATCAAAATAGATTCTACAAAGCCGAAGAGTTTAGCAGGCAGGAGGGACCATGGTAAGCAGAGGAATGACAAGATAGAAATGAAACTTTAGGCTTCTTTCATGATGAGGTTGTAGGATGGTGGGTGGCAAGTCCTGTGAGTGTCTCTTCCTCCTCCTCCCCTCTTTTTTTCCTTCCAGCTTTATGCTATCATACAGTAGCTTCTTTTCTCTCTTACCTTCAAAATGAGCAATGTCTGTAAGATAGTATTTGTAATTCGGATGAGGGGCATAGTTCAGATAACTACATCTAGTAGAAGTGGCAGAATCATCTGCAGGATGGATATGTGATTTTTCAAGCACACAGGGCTAGCAGCTTCTGACTAAGTTTTAGGTATAGTTAAACCTACCATCAATTAATCCAGGATGTTTATTTAGAATTCTATAAATAACTCTCTTTTCAAAACTCAAAACATTATAAAAATAAATGTTCATTCCCTATCAGAGGTCCCTCCAGATTTTGTGAAGAAAGGCTACTTTTCATTTTCCTGCAAAGCCTTGAACCCTGTGGAGGTACAGTGGGTGACGCGATGGTCTTGGTGCTGATGATAAAATCTCTGAGACCCAAGGAGAAACTGAGCAATTCTCTTCCTTCCCTGTTGAGAAGTTTAGGTACTGCATCTGGGTATATCTCACCTAATGTTTTTAACTGGCCCAGTGATAACTCAGTATTATACAAGATGGTGTTATAGAAAGCAGTGAGTTCCATAGGAACAGTGTCATTTGGTGATGATCAACAGGTGTAGTAATTCATCCTACTGGAGGGCAAATGTTGGCTTGAGGTAGGATATTAAACCAGTTTCCCTATAGGATTTTAAGTCAAGTAGAATCAACAGGTACTTAGTGCCTACTCTATGCCAGGCTCAGTGTGAACTCTAAGAATACGAAGAAAGACCAAGGCAGTCCCTGCCTTCAAAAAAGCTTACAGTCTAAGGAGTGAGACAATATATAAACAACTATGTACAAAGATCTCTTTCTTAGTTGATTGCCTCCCTTCTTATCCTAGGTGCATTGATTTTGTCTGTGCAGAAGCTTTTCAATTTCATGTAGTCAGACTTACCCGTTTTCTCTTTTGTAATTGATTCTATCATGTCTGGTTAAATATGCATCTCCCATCCATAGCTATGAAAGGCATTTAATCTGATTTCTCTTCTAGTTTTTTTTTAAATAGCATGACCATTAATTATCATTCTGAATAACCATTTAAAATGTACTAAGGAATATGGTGTAAGGTTTTGGCTTAAACCTAATTTCCATCATACTGCTTTCCATTATACCCAGCAGTTTTTATCAAATAGGAACTTCTTTCCTAAGTAATTTATGTTTTCTGTTTTATCAAACACAGGGTTATTGAGTACCATTTAAAAAAAATTTTCCTTTGTCTGGTTTTTCCCGTTGATCTGCTTCTTTACTTTTTAGCCAACATTAGGCGGTTTTGATGACTGCTGTTTTGATCTGGTAGCACTATTCTTCCTTCATTCTTACTTCTTTTGTCATTTCCTTTGATTTTCTAGGTCTTTTATTTTTCCAAATGAATTTTTTTATGGTTTTATCAAGTCCTATAAAATATTCCTTTGATAATTGGATGGTTCCAGCATTAAAAGTATAGATTAAGTTTGGTGATATTGTCTTTTTTTTTTATTATATTGGAATGCCTCAATCATGAGTCCTCCATTTGTACTTAAATTGTTCTTTATTTTCTTAAGGTGCCCTTTGTGGGAAAAAGATTTCACAGATATTTTCTGGGACAAAGGTCTCCTATCTCAAATACATGGAGAACTTTGTCAGATTTATAAGAATATACGTCCTTCCCCACTTGGTAAATGGTCAAAGGATATAAACAGGCAGTTTCAGTGAACAAATAAAAACCACATCTAGTCATGAAGAAGTGCTCCAAATCATTATTCGCTAGAGAAATACGGATTAAAACAGCAGGTGTCCTCTGGCACGTGACAGATCGGCTGAGACGATAGAAGGTGGCAATGACAGATGTTGGCAGGGGTGTGGAAGACTTGGGGCTGATATTACTGTTACGCTGTTGGTAGAGCTTATGAACTGAGCCAACCTTCTTGGAGAGCAATCCGTGATTATGCCCAAAGAGTTAGGAATTTGTCGTATACCCTTTGACCGAGCAATACTGGTATCAGGCATGTTTCCGAAGGTGGTGAGGGAAAAAGGAAAATAACCTATATATTCCAAAATATTTGTAGCAGCTCCCTTTGTGGCGGCAAAAACTGGACATTGAAGGGGTGACCATCGTTTGGGGAATGGCTGAACAAGTTGTGGTATATGGTTGTGATTGAATACTATTGTGTTCTAAGACATGATGAGCTTGTTGATTTTAGGAAAAAAAGAGAAAGATTTTCATGAAATAATGAAAAGTGAACCAAGAGAACATTATATACAATAATAGCTGCATTGTTCAGAGAATAATTGTGAGCAGCCAAGTTATTCTGATAGTCTAATACTCAAATCAAGTATAAAAGAGCTATGAAGGAAGAGGCTATCCACCTCCAGAGAAAGAACTGATAAATAGAAGTATGCATGGTATGGTTTTACATATATTTGTAAATTTGCAACAAATGGTGGCCGTCTTCAGTTCAGGGTGGGGAGGGAGGAAGGGGGACAGTTCAAAACTTAAAATGTAACAATAAATAAATAAAATTCAATAAAAAAGGATACTGTATTTGAATCTATTTAAGTCTTTTATGTGCTTTGGTAGATTGATCCCTAGAAACTTTGTGTACTTTGCAGGTATTTGGAAAAGGATTTCCCTTTCTGTTATTGCCACTTGGATTTTGTTGTCGTAGAGAAATGAATTTGTTTGTTAAGGATTTAATTTGTAGCCTGCAATTTTGCTGAATTTATTGTTTCAGCATCTTTGCAGATTCTCTAGTTAGATTTTTCAAGTGTACAGTCATATCATCTGCAAAGTGGGATAGTTTTATTTCTTCTTTACTATCTTTATGCCTTTAATTTCTTTGTCTTGACTTATTGCTGTTGCTGTCATTTCTGGAATGATATTAAGTAACGGTGGGAAGAGTGGGCATCCTCCTTTGCTTCCGTTTATTGGAAAAAGTTCTAGTTTATCCCTATTGCTATGACATGTGCTTGTGGTATTAAATAGATACTTTTTATGGTATTAAAAGATCCCTCTGTGCCTGTATTTTATAGGGTTTTTATCATAAATAAGTATTGTACTCTGTCAGAGGCTTTTTTCTGCATCTGTTGAGATAATCATGTTGGAAGACATTCATTTTGGAATTGTTTGACTTATTTTGAACTTCTTGAATTTCTTCACCATGTCCCCGAGTCAGGTATTTCCTTCCCCTTCATAACACACACACATACACACACACACACACACACACACACACACACACACACACACACACACACACACATACACTCACACATGTACGCACACACACGTCTTTTTTTTTCCATATTTGAATCCCTAGTGCTTATCATGTTATCTGGCACATAGTAGGCACTTAAAAAATGTTTAATTTGTGGCCAGGAAAGGCTTCTTGCATTTTTAGCTGAGACTTGAGGGAAGCCAGGCAGTGGGACAAAGAGAAAGAGAATTCTAGGTCTGGAGAATGGGGGGAGGGCAGTGAGGAACAGGCGCCGAGTTGGGAAGTGGAGAGATATCAAGCAGGCTGGTGTCATGGAGGGGAATAAGGTTTGAGAAGACTGAAAAGGTGGGCCAGGGCCAGAGCATGATTTCATGTTTGATCCTGGAAGGGCTAGGGAGCCACAACATAGGAAGCTCCCTTTAGCGGTGGAAGATGAGGTGATGAGAACCTGCATCAGGCTGCGACTGTGACAGAGGAGAGAAGAAGACATATGTAGGAAGGGAAGCAAATATATTCAGGGCATCCTTATTGTAGCTTATATTTGTATGAGGAGAGCAGTGTGACAGCAGCATCCTTAGACGTCCTTGGACATATAGCAGGTGAGGCTGTGATATCAGCCTGCCAAGTCCCAAGAGGGAACCTTTGTTCAAAACATTTAAGTTTTGTCTTTTGCTAGTAAATGAACAGTAATAATAGTAATTATTATTCTTTATAACTCTATCATGCTTTAAGCTTCATAAAGTACTTTCCTCATAATAGTCCTATAAAGCAGGATATCAATATCTGTATTTTACAGAGAAAGAAACCAAGACTCAGTGAGTTTAATTGATTTAACCCATGTTAAGGAGTATCAGTATTAGAATTAGAATACAGAACTCCTTAGTTTAAATCTCTTTTTTCTGTACTGCACTATACTATTGTCCTGAATCTAAAAGAGCAGGTACATTATTAATATCTAAGGATGTTGATAAAATTGGATAGTAGAACTTTTGAAACAATCTTGGAAGCTTTACAGTGGGAGAAATAGGTTTTCACTAAAACAAACAAAACAGTTTCCTAAAAAAGAAAAAAAAAACCCAAACATGTGCTATTTTCTTTGAATAGGAATGAGATTTTTTTTTTTAAAAATTCTATTTCACTGAAGACCTCTAAATAGCCTAGAAATTATAAAGCTATATGAAATGTTCTAGTATATAGGGTTTTGTGTGAGTTTCATGGAGTCATAAGAATTACAGGATTTTTTAAAGTTGGAAGATGAACCCCTCCCTTACTTTATAGATGAGTTAAGTTTTAAGGCCCAGAGAGGTTAAGAGATACATCCAAAGTCTCTTAAGTAGTAAGAAACCAACCTGAACATCAGCTCACTGTCACTGTCTAAGTTTTATGCTCTTTCTTCCATACCATGGAGTTGTCATCCAAACCATCCTTGAACATCCTTTTTAAATTTCTATATATGGTTTGAGGTGTCAAATGGAACAAGAAGTGTGTCTGGTTAAAAGTTTATCTTTGGTCAGTTTAAAACAGAGGTATCAAATTCACTTCAACAAAGCTCTCAAGAGAGCCTGGTGGGTGAACCAGTTTAAAATGTAATTGAGAAATGTTTAAAAAATAAATAAAAAACAATGCATATCAACATAGATCATGTTAATTTGTGGTTTTTAAAGTCAATATACTCCCCAGGGATCCATTTCTATTTGAGTTTGACACGACTGGTTTAAAGAATTTCTAGGTAAAAATTTGCATGTTCTTAAACACCTATCAGTTCTGTTATTGTAAGGTTGGAAGATACACTATTTACAGAAAAAGAAACTGAGACTAAGTATCTTGCCTGCAATTAGGCAGCTGGGTGGTGCAGTGGATATAGAGCCAGGTCTGGAGTCAGGAAGACCTCGGTTTGAATCTGGCCCCAGACACTTTTATTAGTTGTAATAGTTGCAAGTCACTTAACCCCATTTGCCTCAGTTTACTCATCTGTAAAATGAGCTGGAGAAGGAAATGGCAAACCACTCCAGTATCTTTGCTAAGAAAACCACAAATGGAATCACACAGAGTTGGACATGACTGAAATGACTGAACAAAAATTTGCCTGAGCTAATGGGTCCTATCTTCTCCAGGAAGCTTTCAGGTGTCTGAAGGAGGTGATCCCTTGTATTAGGACTCCAAGTCTTGCCCTCCATTAATTTTCCCACAGATGTCTCTCATCACTCTAAACATGACTCAGTGACATAAAAGTAATGTTAATGCTCCATCTGCATGAAGGAAAAGGAAACCCCTAAGTCTGAAAGTGAAATTAGATCTAATCTCTAGAACTGCTGATCTAGAAAGTGCCCAGAGTGAGGACAAAAGTCCTTCTCTGATCCATGCTTCCTTCTCAATCTGCTTTCCCTTAAACACCAGGATTCAAGATTAATAAAAAAATTTGATATTCAATGTTATTTTGTGATGTTATCTAATTACTAATATTGTTGCAATGCAGTTTTCATGGTTTTTCATTATAGATATGCAGTATTTCAGCTAACTTAATCATTAAATAAATTTAGAGAATTACCTAGGAAACTTATTTAGAACATTGTTTCCAAGGGAAAAACATTCTGAGTGTTATACAATCTTTTGTACAAACTTTTAGAATCCAGCCTGTTTGCAAGTTGAGAGTTTCCTGTACATATCTTTCTATCTGTCTATCTATCTATCTATATGTATATATTCTTTTAAAATATGTCTTTATGTTCTCTTAGAAACCGGGGCTTTTATTTGACTTGCTAGTGTTAATTGCATTTTGTGGCACTCAGAATTTTCTTTGAAATTTCTTTCTCTAGAAATCCCTTCTACTTAAGAGTAAAAGAAAAACAAAACAAAAACCTGAACCTTTCAGACATCTTTGTTTCTTATATTTTCCCTCAAGTGACAGAAGGAATCATGATTTGAAGTGTCAAATGGAACAGGAAATGTGTCTGGTTATTGACTTTATTTGCCTCCCTTTTTTTAAAGATACATTCTCAGAATGACAAGTAACAGACTTGTACTATTTATATGCCTAGGACTACTATGGGCAATAGTCGAGGAAAGAAGGAAAAGGAAGGAAGGAAAGGAGGAAAGGAGGGGTGGAAAAGAAAGGGAAGTGGAAGGATGTATTAAGCCCCTACTATTTGACCTCAGATCTTCCCAACTGCAGGTCCAGCACTCTGTTCCCTGTGCCTCGTAACTTCTCTTTATAAAATCTGGACAGATTGTCGTGTATTGGGAAGAAATATTATATTTAGAGTTAGGGGATCAAGTGTTCAAATCTTGTGGTTTTCGTTTAGTTACTTCATCTGAAGGAAGGAAGAGAGGAGAGGAGAAGAAAAGGAAAGGGAGTGGAAGGAAATGTCCTCAGCCTATAAAACAAGGATGGTAACATATGTATCACCTATCCCACATAGTTTTGAGGGAAGCAGTTTGTGAACTCCGAAGCACTATAGAAATGCACTTTGTACCTCTAGCCAAGGAGACACAACCTTACAGCTGTGAAAGTATTAGCTAACACTTGAATATGCTGGACAGTGGTGGTCAGAGTGCAGGGAAAGAATGGGGTGAATGCTTCTGGAGCAATCAGTAATGGTTCTGTGCGAGCATTAGAACTTGGACTGGACTGTGAAGGTTAGAAAAATTTTAGACAGTCAGAGAGGATTTGGGCAGGTTAGAGGAAATCCTAATCAAAGACTTGGAAGTCCTTTGTGTTGGACAATGCAAAGGATGGTAGGGAGACCAGCAGATTTGGGTTTCTCTGCTTCCCCATCACGGTTTAAACTGGCTGTAGTCACAGGCTCTTAGATGCCCAGCTGTCCTTGTGGGATAAAAGAAAATCACATTTGGGTACAAGAGTATTGGGCACCCTCATTTGCTCCATAGATTCCTTCCCACTACTCTCCCATCTCTTGTTCCTTATGTTGGCCTTTTGCCCTCTAAAAGTACACATATTCTTCTGCTAATATTTAAGGAAAAAAGAAGGGAAACATTACCTACTCTGAGCCTGACCCCATATGTTAAGTACTTAAAAAATTCCTTACAACAGCCCTGGGAGGTGTTGTTTTTGTTTGGTGTTTTCAGTTGTGTCAAATTCTTTGTGACCCCATTTGGGATTTTCTAGGCAAAGATACTGGAGAGGTTTGCCATTTCCTTCTCCAGCTCTTTTTACAGATGAGGAAACTAAGGCAAACAGGGATTAAGTGATTTGCCCAAGGTCATATAGTTACTGCATATCTGAGGGCAGATTTGAACTCAGGTCTTCCCGACTGCAGGCCTAATATTCTAACCACCAAACCATCCATTCAGCTGCCACGGAGAGGTAGGTAGGTTGCTATTTTTTTGTAGACTAGGAAACTGAAGCAAACAGGGTTAAGTGACTTGCCAAGGTCATACAGGGTCACACCGTTAATATTGAAACTAGTCACAGCCTCTGTTTGCTGCCCCACCTGTCTGCCTCATTGAGACCTGATTGTTGCTGCTGTAGCTTTATTTGGTTCAGTTTATGCAGTAGCGAACTGGTGGGCTGCTCACCTCGAGTCTCTCCACACTCCAATCCATCCTCTTCAGTCATTAATGTGATTTTCCTAAAGTATAGATCAGACCAGGTCATCCCCCCTCCTCAATAGACTCCAGTGGTTCCCTATCTCCTCTAGGATCAAGTGGGAAATCCTTTGTTGGGCGTTCATAGACATTCATAACCTAGCCCCTCCTGTCAGTTCAGTCTTTACCTTGCTCTGGCTTCCTTTGCTTTTCCATGAACAAGACCATCCCTCTCTTGACTCTAAGCATGTTCTCTGGCTCTCCCTCCTCATCTCTGTTTCCTGGCTTCCTCCAAGTAAAATCCTATCTTCTCCAGGAAGTTTTTTCCAGACCTTCTTAATTCCAATGCCTTCCTTCTTTTAATTACTTCCTATTTATCCCATATATAGTTCACTTGACTCTCCTGTTAGATTGTGAACTCCTTAAGGGCAGAGATTATCGCTTAACTCTTTTTATATCTCCACAATTTAGCAGTATCTGATACATAGTAAGCACTTAAATTATTACTGACTGACAGTTTAATTTGGCAAACATATGTTTAAGTACCTGCTTCATGAAAGAATTTAAATTTGGGGGTGAGGGAGGGAGATGGTGTATGATAGTACATGTACCACAGCACATAGTAGGTGTATAGTAAATGCTTATTGATTGACTGGTGTGCCCAAACAAGCATAATACCATGTAAATCAAAGGAACACACAGTGCCTAGGAAGGTTTCATTGAGGATGTGGTATTTGAGAAACATTGTGAAAACAGTGCATTATAAGTGAAGGATAGCCTGTGTGAATGCATGGAAGAAATTGATGGCACGGAAGACATGATCCAGCTTAAGACTCTGAGAGAGCAAAAGGAACAAGACCCCAGAGGCTGACTGGTAGCAAGTTGATAACTGCAGTGGCTTCCCTCTAGCTTTCTTTCCTTCCATCTTTCCAACCTGGATCTCTTGGCTAAATTCATCTTCTCTTGTGTCATTCCTAAGTCAAAAATCCTCAGTTATATGTAATGTTGAGTTCATCTACCTTTCCTCCTTCACAAGGCACTTCACATTTTGAACTGAACTGGCTTATATGAATTTGTCAAGTTCTTTCTCAATTGTCTACTGTGAATGGACATCTCTCCCTCTTCTGCACTCTTCATCCTATTTGAATTACTGTCTATTTGAATTACTGTCCTGTAAACATTCCTTAGGGTAGCTAGGTGGCGCCATAGTGCACAGAGTGCTGGGCAGAAAGAAAGACTCATGCTCCTGAGTTCAAATTCAGCCTCAGAGATACTCATTAGCTGTATGACCATGAGCAAGTCATTTAACCCATTTGCCTCAGTTTCCTCTTCTGTAAAATGAGATGAAGAAGAAAATGGCAAATCGCTCCAGTATCTTTGCCATGAAAACACCAGGTGGAGTCTTAAAGAGTAAAAAAAAAAAATGACCAAATTAACAACAAAACATTCCATAATCGTTCTGTTCCTCACCTCCCTCAAAGAGATTTCCCTTCGGTCTATGGCCATCCTTTTCATCTATCATTCAGATTCCACTACCTTTTTTTAACCCTTTCCTCACTAAACTTGTCTTCATTAATTCCCCTTTCCTCTGATTACTGGTAGCCCCTATACTTCCTCATTTACAAAATGAGCTGGAATGGGAATGGCAGACCACTCCAGTACCTTTGCTAAGAAAACCCCAAATGGGGTATGGAGAGTCAGACACGACTGAAAAAAGGACTGAAAAACAACAGCCCTTCAGCAGAATAGACCATGAGGTAACAAGGACTTCATTTTCTTTATTTCATTCATACTTGACAGGCCCAATGGCTGACTTTTGGGCCCTACAGTTACATTTTGCTCTGCTGCTGTCTGCTTAGCCAGAAAGTGGGATTAGCTTCCAAATAACACCACCAGATTTTGCTTTTCCATACTGCCATGTTTGCTAGTATTTGAGAAGCCCACAGTGAATACCACAAAGGGCCTTAAACGACACCAAACTTGTTTTCTCTTTTAACTTAATTTTCCCCATGACTTGGATTATTCGTAATGTTACTTCTCCAGTTTACACCTGATCTTCCAAAGCAGATTTAAAAAACACCCAGAGACTAAACATGAAATGGTGATTCATATTTAGTCACCAAGTGATTGTATTATTTTTATTTATTTGTAATTAAACAAAAAATTTAAATGGCTCCCCTGATAAAGATCTTTGTAGATTTTTAACTGGTGGCAGATGCTGTGATTAGAATTCCACCGCAAGTGAGGCATTCTTGACATATACCTCGTCTCCCAATTAAACTTTATGCTGTTCCAAGCATAAATAACACTTAACCAGTAAACCCAAATATCAGCCTGGTCTGGCTTAGCTCAGCGGTCTTTTGATTCCTTCCAGTCTGTTTGATGTTGAGGCTTACTGAAATTTATCTAGTGAGCTGTTCACAGTTATAGGCTGGGACTCCTGCCTACGTTATGTAAGATGCCTTTAGTGACAGTGGAGTGTAGATAGTCTGCTCAGTAATGCTGATGGTGGGTAGGTGGAAACTTTTTACAACTTGCTCAGACTGTTTTTTTTTTTTTTGCTATTCTCAGTGATTTTCCTGTTTTCATGATAATTGTGAAGTTCTCATAGTGTATTCAAGTTTGACTTGTTCTGGTCACCTAAAATAGCAATTCTCTGCAAATTGAAAAATAAATGCAAATTATCCAGGTATTCCTAAGTGGGATAAGAACAAAGAAGATCTATATTTGCAATCCATCATAAAGCATTTATTGCCCATTTACTTAGGCAAATATCATCCATTGTAATTGGTCATTATGGCATAGTTTTATGTATGCATTTTATTAAAGCATCAAGTTTTGCCAAACATCTTTCTGATGTTTTATTTCTCAATGCATAGAGGTGAAATTGTTCATTCTTTTGCTTACTCCAGGGTGCATGAGAAGACCCTGTTTGCCCAACAATAAGACTGCATGTGATTTAAACATAGTGTCTAAATCTCTGACTGTGCATTGGAAAAGGTAGACGCTGAAGAAGGAGAGGAGGGTGGATATTTTCACTGACACAACCTATGGCCAAAGCCTCCAGAAATTCTTTTGAATCAAGTCAAAGTCTGGATTCACCCAAGGAATTGAGACTTGGTCTCAGCCCTGGTCTGAAGGTGATATTTTTCTCCAGGGGCTTTATTAACCACTTTGATTTTTTTTGGAAGATAGAAGAGTCTATATTTTTAAAAAAGATAATCACTAGATGTTTTGTCAGAGAAATGAGTTTTCTTACTGTATCCATTTTTACACTTCTTTTCTTTGGTGTGTGCTGTGAGGGAGAGAGAGAGAGAGAGAGAGAGAGAGAGAGAGAGAGAGAGAGGGAGGAGAGAGAGATCTATTGGGAAATGTAGGAGATATAAAAACAAAAACATCAATAGCATTTCTTTGTGATTTTCTTGTAACCCTCTCATTTCTCTTCCCAATTTTTCCTCCACTTCTCTTACTTGATTTTTCAAGATTCTTTCTGAGCTCTTCCATGGCCTGTGACCACTTCTTATTTTTCTTGGAGCTTTTTGATGTAGGAGCTTTGACTTTGCTGTCTTCTTCTGATTGTATGTTTTGATATTCTTTATCACCAAAGTGAGATTCTATAGTATGAGTTTTTTATGATGTTTACTTATCTTCCCAGCCACTTTCTAACTCTCTGTCAAGATAGGACTCTGCTTCTAGTGGGAAGTGGAAGGTGGGTGTACTTTTTAAGATCGGACCTGGCCAGACTGCTCGCTCACTCCTTTTTCACTTAGTTCTCACAGAATTTTCCCACTGACCTTTTCAATGTTTGTGGGTTGAGAAGTATGGCAACTGCCCCAACTGCCAATGATTCAGTCCCCTGAGGCCTGCTCTGGCCATCTTGTGCCAGTGTGGCCCACTCTGGACTGTGTTCTGCTCCCTACCTTTGTGTGAACTTCATGTGAACTTTCCAGGTTGTCTTTGGCTGGGGATTTCTTTCGCTCTGTCATTTTGTGGGTTCTGCTGCTTTAGAATTGTTTAGAGTCATTTTTACAGGTATTTGGAAGGTTTTGGGGGAGAGCTCAGGGAAATCCCTGCTTTTACTCTGCCATCTTGGCTCTGCCCCCATAAATTTTTAAAAAAATTTTTTTGAAAAGAAATTAGTGTTCATGTTTACAGGGTAGAGAATGAAATTGAGGAGTGATGGTCAGGGATGTGTGGTAATGAGGGGAAAAGGAGGAAAGAGGGGGGTCCTTCCCATGTTTACATGTCAGGGCCATGTCACTATAATGGTACAAAAGCAAGAGAGGATCCATCACTTGACAGTCTTCTCATATGATTCAGTTTTGCTTATTCCTCTGCATGGATCTTGGTCAAGTTATGTTTACAGGAGTGTGACCATTTCAGCCTTAGCCCCTTAGACCAATGTTGAAAGCCACCAACTTGAAGAGGGTAGCAGTAAGGTATCATAGATAGAAGAGGGGACCTGGAGTTCCACAGGCCTCACAAATCTAGCCTTTGTAGGCACTAAGCTTCCTTATCATAACTTCAGTTTCCTTCTTTTCTTCTTTTTCCTTAAAGGCACCTTGTAGGGCAGTGGATAGAGTGCTGGCCCTGGAGTCAGGAAGACCAGAGTTCAATCCTACCTCAGACACCTACAGACTCTAGTGCCAGTCACTTAATCTCTTTGTCTCAGTTTCCTAATGGGGATAATATTAGTACCTACCTCAAAGACTTGTTGTGAGGATCGAATGAGATGTTTATAAAAAACACTTACTCCAGTATGAGGCACACTGGAGATGCCATATAAAGCTTATTCACTCCCTTCTTTCCTCTTTCTCTGTAAAATGGGACTAATAACACCTGGCGCACCTACCTAATGACCTACTGATCACACTGTTGTGAGACTCAAATAAGAATGTAATTTTTTTTAAAAATTGGTAAAGTAATGTACTTGAAGATGAGTGATATGTGTAAGGATACTCCTCCACATGCATCCCTGTTCTTTCTCTCTCCCTATGCAGTCTAGTGATGCATGCTGTAGAATCCTCTTGAGCTCCATGGGGGGAAATCAAAGATGTCCGAAGTTGTTAACTTTTTGAGTGTTGGGTCATTAAGTGTAACTGGAGAAACAGTGAAGGGAATTGTTCCACCACATTGAATAAGTCCAGTGGATTTTCTTCTTCTTGGTAAAATATTATTAAGAAATTGCTTTGGAGATTTGCACTCTGGGTAGGATTAGTTAAACTACTTACTTTTCCACTTGGTTACATAGTTCTTTAATTAGCATCCAAAGTGAATTGGGCGGGCAATGTAGCACGACTTCATGTAGGGAAGAGAAGTTTTTTGAAACAGCAGAATTCAGGTTGGATCCATGGTAAGGAAGTTTAAATTTAAACAAGACAAAGCTATAAGATATTATGGTGGAGCTGGCCCCATTCAGTTTGCCCTTCCTCTTCTAATTTGGAAGTTTTAGCTAGCAACAATATCATTGCCCTTTTTTTTTTTTATTTCTTGCCATAACAAAAGTTGAATATTCCTGGCAGAATATACCTTATTGGCTAGAAATGCACCAGAAACCCCAGTGCCAAGTAAAGTTCTGTCAAGACTAATATTCTGGTTTGAAAACGTGGTGGATATCGAGTCTAGTGAAGGGGGCCTATTTTAAGTCAGTGTTTATTTTCTAAGAACCTGGTTTTCTTAAAAGGCCCTGCTTGGTTGTATAGGAGGATCCCTATAAAGGCAGGAGTGGGCTGGGGAGCAGACGAGCAAGGGTGGATGCGCTGGATATTTTTGCTCAACTTTTGTGTTTGATTTTCAACTCTCATGATGACAAACTCAGCTAGAAGCAAGACATGCTGATAACAAATAGCTCTTTTCATTCTGCTGGCATTTAACAGAATTATGTTTACATGGAAAAATATGCAGGCCCGGGGATATCGGACACACACAGAGAGAAACAAATACACACAAAAACACATATCCTACTTCATAAGCACTTATTAGACTAGGAAATGCTAATCTGGCATGATCTGAATTTTAACTGCATGAAATGATTTACCCAGAAAGAGAAGCCATTTTTTTTCTCTTTTTCTTTCTCACTTTTTCTTAGTTTTATAAACAAGTAAGAGTGTGGATCGAACAAATTCAGAGTTTTAAACTGTTTTGGGGGGATGTTTTTTCCCCTATAGTCTTAGAGCTTAGAGAAACAGAGGCTGACATTTTGGTTACTTTACCCCTGGCTCCAGGGGAGCTGAGTGTATTAGCTTTCAAGGATAAAAACTGTTACATGCAAAGGCAAATTTTAGTACTCCCTCAAGACGTTGTGACCGCATAGCTGACCTTTCTTTTTTTCTTTTGGAAAAAAAGGGGAGGGTGTTGGACTTTTTTATTAGAAAAGGTAATCAGCTGCAATGTGATTTTTGTTGCAAACGATCATAAATGGTAGAATTTCGCCTGAAATAATAACAGTAAAAAGGGGGACAGGTCTATTCTTATCTTCCTTCGGCATTTGAAGACTTAGGACTCTTAACTCATTTGAGGAGCATGCATCTCCTTTGTGAGCCCTGGAAGCAAACTTGCTGCACTTGGATTTGCTATAACCTAGTTACTAGAAGAAAATTCAAATGTAGATTTAGTTTTGTTTTAATAATTGCAGAAAAGGCTTCTTTTTTTTAAAGAGGGGTTAGAAAGATCACTGTGCACCAGTGGAATTTATCTTTAGTAAATGTAACATTTGTTTTCTAAGGAATTATAACAACACACTTAAATTCCAGAACAGTAAGCAAAATAGCTTAAGTTCACTGACTTGAAAAAACATTCTTTTGTACTGCATAGTTCTCAAATAAATACTTAAAAGAAACAGCGAGCAAGCCATTCTGTCTTGGTTTTCATTTTCCTTCAGATAGAACTGCTAGGACAAACATTCTTGCTAGTTAACGTTGCCTGTGTTTTTATGAAGTTAATAACCGAACTGTCAATCACGCCCTGTATAAATACGGAGCTTGAATGCTTTCTGCTTTAGAGTCACTTTTATTTACAAGAGCTGCCAGCCAAGATTTCCAGAAGACTCCATGGGTTGTTTGCTTTGATCCGTTCTGCTTCCCAGTCTTTTTCTACCTGTGGGTTGGCTATTTATGCCTATTTATGATACCTTTGTGTAATCAGGTATGGGGAGAGCAGATGTGCAGAATAAACATGTCTTAAGGAAACCAAGGCTCAAGAGGAATCATGTAATTATTCACCCAACAGCCTAAAGAATGACTATTTTCTTTAAAACAACCTCATTGCTGTTATGACACGAGGAACAGATGTGGCGTTCACCCCCAGAGAAGCCAGACTTGGACTTCGAGTCAATGGAGGTGGTGTCTACGTCTCCTTGTCCTGAAAACTTTTGCTTTCCTTTAAATTTGTAAATTGCTGAGATGTCACACTATTCTTGGTTGACTATTACCTTTGACCTTATTTATCATTTACTCCCTTCCTAGAAAATGTTTGCCATATGTTCCTATCCAAATAATCCACTCTCTGTGTGGAAACAGTTCTCTTTACATTTCAAACTTGAGATGTCTTTTAATGTTTGAGGTGGAGTGTGTGTGTGTGTGTGTGTGTGTGTGTGTGTGTGTGTGTACTGCGTGTACTGTGTGCACAGAACTGAAAAAATCAAATATGTCAGAAATTTAAAGAAATAGAAAAAAGACAAAAAAGGACAACCTTGCAAATCCTTTTAGTTTAAAAAAAAGATTAATAGAAAAATCATTTTCTTTTATCCTTTGATTTAAATGGCTTCCCATTAACTTCCCCAAATTTTATTTATATAGAACTTTTCTACAGGAATCTTGAGTGTTTGAACGTATCAGAAAAGTTGTCTTGCCTTCTTCATGTTTGGAATTTTAAAGGCTTTTTTCCCCTTGTAATAATGAGTCATGTTATCACCACTTTCACAACATTGCTGGTAGAGCTGTGATTGATGCCTTGTGGGTGTTTTCGAAGGCCCAGGACCCTGGGGATGTTTAGGAACATTAAAGATTGTCCAAAGTTGTTGACAGACTGAACTCTGTGTATCATCCTCTGTGAAATGAGCTGTGTGACTTGGGGTGTTGGTCCTTGCCACTTTTTAATCTGGAATACATTACCTGCCTTCCAGCATTGGTGCAAGACTGACCTTTTCCAAGGATATTCTGTTCAGCTGGGGTTGTGAGGTCCAGAATATCATGCTGACCAAGATTTCTTCCTTTTCCTAATCCGGCATGTTTAACTGGAATTATTCAGTAGTTGCTGCTGCTGTTTATAGTTTCCAAATGCTGGCACATGTATTGTAACCAGAAAGTAGCAAACACAGCCAAAACACATTTTTGTCTCAACCGCTGGTAAAGCCGCATGCCTCATCTGCTTTGTAAGAGTAAATTGTTTGGTAAACTTGTAGGTAGGTTAAATCTTGACTTTAAATCTCTCAAGGGCTTGGTTTTCCTTTTAACTTTTAAGAGGGAGAAGCTGCTGAAGACACTGTAGTTTTTTGGAGCCCCTGAAAACAAGAGTTAGTAACTTTTTCCATGATGGGCTGGTAGGCGTTGTCTCAGTGGGACACAAAACTGCAAAAGTAACACTTCAGCATTTCAGGCCCTTTGATGCTTTATTGAGACTAGAGCAGGGTAGTCAACCAGAAAGCATTCAAAGGGAGGACAAACCGACTGCCCAGAAAGTAGCAGGGAGCCACACACTGTGACTAGTGTCTGCAGCTACAGCAGAAAACAGGAATGAAATGATGCCTTCGAATAATGTGAGGCACTTAATCAGGGGAAAAAATTAGAAGTTGAGTAGTGATTATTCAGTTAGCAAATTAGGAGAGAGAAAATCAGATATACCCCCTCCCTCCTTACTTAATACTTTCATCAGTCCAACGAAGGCTTAAAAAACTTATTTTCTGAACAAAGATCCTATTAACCCAAACTATGTATATTGATGACCAACAGCTTTCTTTATCAGATACACATGGAGATATACAATGATTAAGTGTAAAATAAAGACTCCAGCCAGGTTGCACGGTGAAGAGTAGGGGGTAGGCACTTTTTGAGACCAGTGATGGACCTTTCAGTCATCCAGCCTCTTTGGCCAGGTAGATGTGGTTCACTGGGCATTCTACAGCCTAGCTTCAATGATCTGATTTTATTTCTGATATTTAAATATGAAAATATGCCTTTGACAGGCAGACAGGAAGCAGATTCAGTCTTTTAATCTGTCATGAGAACAATATTGTCCTCTAAGAATAAATTTAAGACAACTTCTTTGGAATTACTCAAAGACTACTTTCATAGCGTTACTCCCTTTCCCAACAACCTTCAGTGCTTTCCTGAGTGACCACAGGACAAAGTGCAGGTTTCTTATCTTGGCCTTCAACCTTCTTCCACGGTCTAGCCCTAAGGCATTATGTACTGTGCTTGTGATGGTAGGTAGGCAAGTCACTTAACTTTTTTCAGACTCAGTTATATCTGACCCTTTGTGACCCCATTTGGAGTTTTCTTGGCAAAGATACTAGAGTGGTTTGTCATTTCCTGCTCTCGCTCATTTTATAGATGAGGAAACTGAGGCAAACAGGGTTAAATGACTTGACCAGGGTCACACATCTAGTAAGTGTCTGAGGTCAGATTTAAACTCAGGAGTGAGTCTTTCTGTCTCTGGGCCTGGGACACCATTCACTGTGCCACCTAGTTGCCTTCAGTTTCCCAGTCTGTAAAATAGTGCTCACAATACCTATATCCTCATCCCCTCCAGGTTGTGAAGAAAATGCTTTGTAATGCTATATTGTGATACCTAACAGTCACTACTCTGCTATTAACTAACTCACTGTGTTTGATTTGTACAAATCACTTTGTCTTTGCTTCTGTTTCTGTATCTCTCACATGGGGCTTAATGATACTTCCACTTTCCCTCTCATGAGGTTGTATTTTATTTTAGAGGGAAATGTTTTGTGAACTCTTAAGGCCCTTTTAGGTTGTTGTTATTTGTGAACTCATACTCTACCAAATGTCCTTCCACCAAAGCACTATCTTATGTCTAATTGGGAAATGGAGGAGGCCCTGCATCCTTAAAGCTAGTGACAGTAGAGTATGAGCTCCAAAACTGGGAGAACTTTGAGTATAGGCTCCCAAATGATGGACTGTCGTCTGAGGACCAGTCTACCTCATTACCGGAAGACTAGCTACCAAATAAAGGATGAATTGTTTTAACCAAAACAGCTCATAAAGCCTTAAAATGGTTGCAGAATTGGCAGAGGGACTACTTAGACAACTGAAATTCTGAATCTTTTAAAGAGGTTCAAAAACTACCTGTGTTGTTAGCAGTATCCCTTCCCTCCAGCTAGACAGGTCTACTCATTGTCTCCGTTGGGTACTGTCTTTTCCCTCATCTAAAATGCCCTCCCCCACCTTTCTACTTCTCTGAATCCTGTGTGTCTTTTAAATCACTTCTCACATTCTGCCTCTTCCATGAAGCCTTCCCTGATTCACTGCCTGCATTATTCCCTTCTTCTTTGGGACTTCTGGAATACTTATGGTTTTGTCTTTATCTTACCCTGTACTCTAGATGGTATACTTTGAATCCTTAGCTAGAGTGCAACCTCTTGAGGTGTCTTACACTTCTTTCTTTTACGTCCTATGTTCAATAAGTGTTCACCGATTGGTGGTTGGGAGACTTGTAGTTTTTGTGTATGTATAATATAGCTAATAATAGTTAGCCTTCATCTAGTGCTTTAAGATTTATTGGCAAAGTGCTTTCCATAGGTTATCTCATTTGATGATGTATGGATTTGGTGACCTGCTTCTGCTTTGCCCCATATCTTTGAAAAAGGTGTTTATAGCTGGATTTCTTGAGAGTTAAAATATTGGGCATCAAATTTATTTTACAAGTTTTGTAAGGAAAAATCCAATTCAAGAAACATTTATTAAATGTCCGTTCCTTCCTACTTTCACCTCTTAGAAACCCTGGTTTCCTTCTAGACTCAGCTCAGCCTCTGCCTTCTGTTTTAAGCCTTTGCTGGTCTCTGTGGCCACTGATGCCTTCCTCCCCAAACAACTACTTTCTGTTTTGTATATACAGACCATGCTCATGTGGTCTCACTGGAGACATTGTAAGCTTCCTACTAACAGGGACAAGCTGTATCCTACCATGTATCCCCAAGTCCAGCAGAGTGCCTGGCACATAGTAGGGGCTTGTTGGTTGATTGCAGAGACCACTGGGCTCTGAGGGAGATGAAAAATTTAGGTATTAATCGATCCTGCCCTAATGAAACATAGAGTCTAATGGGGGTGAGTGGATATGTGGATAAGACACTTACATGTAACTATCACATATAAAAGGGTGGATTTGCAGCCTCACCTTGGACCAGTTTTATACTGATCAAATCAAGTCAACAAGGATTTATTGAGCACCTGCTATGTGCCAGCCAGTGTTGAGTGCTAGGTCCTTCCGTATGCCCTTTATTGTTATAATATGTCTCCTACACTGTCACTCTGTATCTCCACCTGAGAGCTCATCTCAGTTTTCTTTGCTGCTTCTCTCTTTTTCTGATAAAAAGAAAGTTTAATTCCCCAGCCTTCCTTACACCGAAGGCGGCTGGATGTTCATTATTATTTTTATTCCTTCCAATTTAATTCAGTTCACCAAGTGATAACTTAAAGGACTGTGATAATCTGACGTGCTTTATATGCATTATAGTTACTGGTCATTCAATATTAACTCCTAGGTGCAGCCTGGAGTCATGGAAGAAAATGGTTCTCATTTAATTTGGAGTTTTGGGTTTGAACAAGGTTGGACTGTGCCAGGTTGAGACTTTTGAGACTCAGGTGCTTAACTCATTTGATATGAAAATTGGAAACAGTCAAACCCAGGCCTAACATAGTGAAGACTTTACACATGTGGCAGTGTTCTAGCTCTTAAACCCCAAGGTAGATTCTGGGAAAGCATTTTTAATAAAGGCTCCCTTATAGACCAGCACTCACGGTAGTTAATCTTTTATATTTGTTGTGCGTTTTAAAAACCTTTGTAAAGTAAGATTGGCATCTGTGATCTGATTTGATCCTCACTGTAACCAAG
The DNA here is from genome assembly GCA_028658325.1 of Potorous gilbertii. Classification (NCBI taxonomy): domain Eukaryota; kingdom Metazoa; phylum Chordata; class Mammalia; order Diprotodontia; family Potoroidae; genus Potorous; species Potorous gilbertii. Next base: position 159,054,307 of record CM053769.1, on the reverse strand, counting down.
TGACATGGTGGACAGGTAGTGATATCCTCATTTGACAAATGAGGAAACCGAGTGAAAGTTTTCTGAAAAATCACACCAGCCGGTCAGCAAACATTTATGAAGCATTTACCATGTGCTAACCGCTGGAAATACAAATAGAAGTCTAAAGAAAGACAGTCTTTACCCTCAAAGAGATTACATTCTACTGTAAGGAGGGAGCAGGAGAAAGGTGTCCAGCACTGGTGATGTGGATACAAAGGTGCCCTAAAGGTTGAGTTGCTCTTTCCCTGGTACCCTAAAGTCTCCCCTTATCTTGAAATACCATGAAAGTTCCCCTTGTCCTGAACCATAAAATTCCTTGTCTCCCCCACACACCCGCATCCTGGGTCATAAGATGCCCTTGTCTCCCTTATCTTATGTCATTCATTGTCCTCATCCTGTGTCCTTGTCTTGCAAGACTTATTCTGTCCCTAAATCTCCAAACCCCATAAGAAACCCTAAAATCATCCTATAGACTGTATGTCTGGTTCTTACCTTATATCTGTACCTTTGTTTAGCTTCTTGCTAAATCTTAGGCCTGCTACTTTTGTGTTAATAAAGCTTCCAATGGCTACAGAGAAGGTCCAAGAGGATTCTTTCAATCTGACCCAGCTCTCCCAACTCTGAGCTCAGCACGGGGCCATTGTGGAGAAAGTCTTGTGGAGATGAATTAGCCATCTTTGGCCCCGGGGAGGTTCTGACAGTAATGGGCCAATCAGAAAGTGAAATTATAGAGATGTGACTGAACAACTGGATGATTGAATGGTGGTGAGGGGACTCTAAGCATCTGTTTTCTTTCTCATTTTCTTCACATTTTCAGAGAAGGAGAAGAAACTCTTCCTATCCCTTTGAGTCCTGTAGTTGTAGTTCAAAGCTAAATTCAGGGTATGTTCCATCCCTGGAAGAAAGCAGTGTTGTTTTTTTCGATGGTTTGCCTTAAAGTCATCCTTGTTGTGAAACATCTTCCAGTGCCAGACCAGGGAACGTGGGTGACCCTGTTGGTAATGGGTGTGGGCAAACACCAGAGTGACCTACTCTTTTCATTCATACCATATATCCTCATTTGGGCGGGGTTTGCGTGTGTGTTTTCTGCCCAACTTTTTTTCTTCTTTTATGTCATATCCTTATAAGGGCTTCATCCTGAAAAATAAGGCAACCCAAGAAAACAAGTTCAGGGGGCCTCTCCTCAAGCTCAAGGTGTGCAGATGATACATGCAGGAAAGAGTGGGATGGGATTTTATAGTGGGAGAATCCCTAGTTGAAAAAAAAGAAGAAAGTGAGAAGCAAATTTTAGAAGTTCCAAGACTCAGCTTCATTTTAATGGGGGGGTGAAGTTGTAACAATTTGAACAGGACAAGTGGAAAAATATGTTTCAAAATATCTTTAGGCTATTCCCAGTAAATGGTTTTATAAACAACATTTTTGGTGTGTAGTCATAAATTCCTCTGACCTATGAACACCAATTTAATGGAATTAATTAAAATGAAGGTGAAGTGCCAAAATTTGCATCTGAAACCCATCAGTAACTGTTCATTCAATTAGTCATTTTTATTTAGTCTTTATATCAGTCATCTTTTGTAGATTCTGTATTTTCTGGCAAATTTGAAGAGTTCTTTGGGAACTGTTAACAGCAACTCCTAATGATTTCAATGCAGACTCAACCTTTAGCCAATAGATTGCAGCATAAATAATAAGGCAGAACGCTGTTTCCTTTTCCAAGGACAAAATGCACTTATTGTTGAAGTGTGCACACATATTTGTGTGTTTGTATGTTCTGTGTCTATTTATACTCTTCAAAAGGACACACCAAGCAATAAAAGAAAACATTGTTTTTTAAACTTTCTCAAAAGAGCCAAAGACTTGAAACAATAGCATGTGCTCTTCCTTGATCTCCACAAGCATCCAACCCGCCTCCCTTTATAGAAGTAGATTTTATTTTAGACAGCTGTGATTGTCTTCTTTCTTTGTTAGCGCTTTTCTAACTCTCTCCCAGAAACTTGGTTAAGGTGTTGGCGTCTGTCTGCTTTTGCAGCTTTACCTTGAAGCCATTTAGGTAATCATCATATTTTAGAGAAGGGAGGGATTTTAGAGGTGAGCTTTTTCAGTGCCCTCGTTTTATAGATGAAGAAATGGAGATCTTGAGGATGAATTAGATGTAGAGCAAAACCTTGAACCCACAGCTTCTTTTCTTTTTTTAACTTTTTTGGTTGCTTTCCCCCCACACACCCCATTTATCTGGTAGAGTAGAAGGGAACTCCTGAGAATGATCCTCTGTAGGGACAGCGTCGGGCTGAAGGCTTAGTTTAACCAGGGATGTGAGTAGTTAGGTGCAGGAATGGATAGAGCACCTGACCTGGAATCCAAAAGATTTGAGTTCAAATTGGGCAGAGCGCCTCAAAGAAAGAAAGAAAGAAAAAAAAATCTTCATTTGCCTCAATTTCCTCAACTGTAAAATGAGGTTAATAATAGCATCTACTGAAAGACTCACCTATACTAGGTCCGAACCCACAGCCCATAGATTTCCTGTAAAAAGAACTCCTGACAAATTCTGGAACAGTGGAAGCCGCGCAGCAACACAGTGAAGGAGATTTCTGCTGCAGAGAGCCCTGAAAAACCGA
>CM053769.1:159030394-159051171 GCA_028658325.1 Potorous gilbertii | reverse complement strand
AAAAAAAAATAATAGCATCTACTTTTCAGGTTGTTTTGAGGATCAAATAAGGTAATTGTAAAGTGCTTAGCATAATAATACATGGCACATAGTAGGTTCATAATAAATCAGTCCACCCTATCTACCGCTCCCTCCTCCCTTCCTCCCTTCCTTCCTTCCTTCCTTCCTTCCTTCCTGTGTCTTCAGGCAAGCTCAGATTCCACAGGTGATAAAACTTGCGGATCCAAAGGGTAAAAGGTCACTTGGTCTTGTTTTGTTATACCAGTATAGCTTCGTGAAAATAAAGCCTAACAGGGATAACAGGCTTATGGGGACCAAGCCCTCATTCTGTTGTCACTTTTTGACCCTTTTATGTCAGCTTTCCCTATCAGTGGGCATCACACAGCTTCAGTTATTCATCCGCTAATAAGAACTAGTTCAGAGTTTGCGGAGATGGCTTAGTTTTCCATTATTAATGTGTTGTTGTCTTAATAATCTTCTGTATGCGAGGAACCTCAAATTTAGACATTTGGCAGATTTGACTGAGAAGCCCCTCATGCTGTACTCTGTGGGATTACAACAGAGGTATAATTCTAAACTGGGGTCTCCCTGTGCATATGGCACCAGTGGTATCTGCAGAACTGAAGAGTCTTATGTAGCAAGGGGTCCAGGCCCCACACCTCAAGACAGGTGGGACCTAGGAGTCCTGGGGCAAGGAGCCGTCTGACCTGGAGGCCTGATATGAGTGGTTGAGGAAACTAGGTTCAGGTTCTGCTTCAGATAAATATAGATATGTGCCCTGGGCAAGTCATTTAACCTACCTTTGCCTTGATTTCCTCATCCGTAAAATAAAGTTAATCTTAGTAGTCTCTAAATTCCATTCCCGCTCTAAGTCTCTGATCCTGTGATTCTGTACACATGAAATTCAAGCACTAAGTCATTCCTGGACAAACTCCTCTTGAGTTTGAGTTGTCTATTTTAGTGGAGCATCTATCTCACTGCTGCCCATTGAAAGTCAATCATTCACACAAGCTTCTGTGGGAATTGAATATGTTTAAGAAGCTGGTAATTGAAAGTGAGATTGGATTTGAATTTCTAGGCTATGGCTTGAAATATAGGAGTGACAGGATACTAGTCAGGGATGGAGTACATATTATCACACTAATTAAATTATATTTTCCTAGCATCTTCTCCATGAGAAGGACTTTAACCCAAAAAAGAGAGGAGAAAAAAACCCTAAATTTTTCCAGAATCCTAGCTAGCATAGAGTATATCTATTCAACATAGGAAGAAGCACAGAAGTAAAGATATATAGAAGTTTGTAGATAAAAATTTTAAAAATGGAAGCCAGTATTAAAACTCATGGCTTCAGGTAACTATACTCAAATGTAAAAAAAAATGGATGAAAAACAAAATGAATTAGATATTATAACATATGGGATGAAATTTGACTTCATAGATATTGCTAAAACATGGTGGAATGAAGCATATGACCAGAATGCAATCTTGGAAGAATATACCTTATTAAAAGAAACTTCTTAAGAGGGGGTGGTTGGATTAGAGAGGAATCAGAGTGGGGAAGCATGACAGAGGTAATGTAGGTGAATATCAGCAAAGGCAGAAAAAGAATCAGTATTATCTTCAGAAGATAGTAAAAAATAATAGGACAGAGAGGAAACAAGTGATGAGTTTTGAAGCAGATCATATACTTGGCACATAATAGAGTAGTGACGGGGGATTTCAATTATTTATACACCTGTTGGACCTTTCTCTCCTTGCCAAAAGGAAAGCAGCTAATTATTACTTTTTGAAAAACCTATTTTACAGAAAAATTTCATCCTTCAGAGGGAAGATGAACCAAGAAGATAAATTTCTATTCTTCTGATTTCTACTAATAGGAAGGAATTGGTTGCTGTAGTAGATAATTATGAGAGCCTTTGGGGGAAATGACCACTGCCTCTTAGAATTTGTGACAGAGAAAAGAAAATCCAATACAAGGGCAGCTAGGTGGTGCAATGGATAGAGTGCCAGATCTGGAGTCAGAGAGGTTCATGTTCTTGAGTTCAAATTTGACTTCAGACACTTACCAGTTGTGTGACCCTAAGCAAGTTTGCCTCAGTTTCCTCATCTGTAAAGTGAGCTAGAGAAGGAAATGGCAAACCAGTCCAGTATCTTTGCCAAGAAAAACCCAAATGGGGTCACAAAGAATTGGACATGACTGAAAAACTACTGAGCAACAACAGTCCGACATACCCCTTAAATTTGGGGAGAGCAGATTTTAAAGAATTCAGAGAAAGCATAGGTAGGATCTCCTGTAATAACATTCTAGAAGTCACCTCAGGAAGGCTAGTTAGCTCTCATCAATAGAATTCTGAAAGTATAGAAAGAGATAATTCCAGTAAGGAGAAAGAAGGCAAGCTAATTAAAAAGACTACTTTTTTTTTAAAAAAAAAGATAGTGAAGATGGAAATGAGGAATAGAATAGAAGATGTATACAAAAGTGTGACAGGCTACTTAAACCCTGAAAGAGCCAAGGCTAGCAAGGAAAACTAGCGATAATAGGTTTGTTTTTTTTTATATTATATTTAGGAAGAGAAGGAAGGGCTTAAACTGCTATCCATGATGGATGACGGCACACGAAAATGTAAAGAAGACAGATCTTCTCAGTTCCTACTTTGCTTCTTTTTTGTTCTGTTAAGACAAAAGATGGAAGGACAGGAAAACAGAATATGGCTAATTGATACCCATGATAAGTAGGAACACTTAGATGTCTCACTGAGTTCAAGGCGCCTCCATGATATAGAGGAGCTACATCTCATGGTACCAAAAGAACTGACACATTTGAGTGCTTGACCACTCTTCGTGATTTTTTTTTTGAAAGATTTAGAGAACCAGAGAAGTATCACAGGATTGTAAAAAGGCTGATGTCCTAGTTCCCCCAAACAGGGAATAGAACCTGTGATCTGAAGGCTAGCGAGTTTGACTTTAATTACTGGCAAAAATCTATGATACATTATTAAAGAGTAGTCTAGAAAGGTTTATTAAGGACTAAGTTATTGTGGTACAGTATAAAATATCCTGGATAAAATGGTCTAGAGGAACTTAGTCACTTACCTGTGAGTGTAAGACATTTATAGTCTCTGGGCCTCAGCCCTCATCTGTAAGATGAAAAGTTCGCACTAGATGACTTCTAGGATTCCTTCTAGTCCCAAATCTATGGTCCAAGGGTCTTGTGAATATGGAGATGTGTGTAACTGTCACAAAGATCTAACTTGATTTTATTATGTCAAACAAACTTTATATCCTTTTTCGATACTTCAGTCTAGGACTGCTGTTAGAAACCATCATGTCTCAGAAGAAGGTGATGGCCTCTTTGTGTCACTCCCTGCTCAGACTACATCCAGAGTATTGCTTTTCTGTTCTAATCACCACATTTTAGAGAAGATATTGCTAACTTAGGGGATGTTCAGAGAAGGGTGGTTAGAATGCCACATGGATGAGTTGGAGTTTCCTAGTGAGGTTAGTGGAAAAAGAGAAATCTTGGGGGAGCCTGATAGCTGCCTTTCAGGATCTAAAAGGCCATCATGTGAAGGATGATTAGTCTTCTAGTTCTGCCCAGCCCCCAAGGCACATCTTAGAGGAGTGAGTGAAAGTGGTCAAGAGGCAGATTTGGACAGGATATTAAAGAAAAACTTTCTAATAATTCTGTCAGTCTTTTATTAATTTAATTTATTCATGTTAATTAGTAAATAAATCAGACATTTATTAATGCCTTTTGTATGCCAGGCACTATGGTAGATACTGGGGAGACCAAGCATAGACAAAAGAGTATCTGCCTTCAAGAAATTTTTAATGTAATGGTAGACGTAACATGTGTACGTGCACACGTGCACACACACAGAGGACATATGAAGCAGATACAGGGTTACTTGGTGGGGTCGAGGGGAAGACTAGCAGCTCAGAGTACCAAGATAGGCCTCATCTAGAAGGTTGTACTTGCTTGAGTCTTGAAGGAAATCAGGGGTTTTAAGAAGTGGAAGTGAATTCTAGATAGCCACTGGACTGTGTGTGTGTGTGTGTGTGTGTGTGTGTGTGTGTGTGTGTGTAAGGGAGTTACATGTAAAAAGGCAAGAAATATATAGAGCTTTAAATGACAATCAGGAGAATTTATATTTGGGCCATGGAGTTTATGGAGTAAGGTGGCCAGGGATAGGGAGTATATCAGAACTGCATATTAGGAAAATCATGTTTTGGAAAATGAATTGGATTGTAGAGAGACTTGAGTCAAGAAGACCATTAGGAGGCTATCAGTATTAACCAGAAGTGTAATGGGATGTCTTGGGAGGTAGAAGTCATTGGGGATTTCCAAAGGCTAGAAGCCCACTTGTCAGGTATATTGTCAGAGATGGAGGTGAGAGGCTCAAGTATGTTTTGGATTAGATGGCCTTGAGGAACCCTGACAAAAGTGTTGTTCTGGGATTCTTACCAGATTTTTTAGCAATGCATTTCTTCAGAATATACCTTTTAACAAGAAGATGCTACATAAAGATTTAAAACAAAAATATATTTTAAAAATGACTGTCATAACCATTTTACATAGAGTTTTAAATGTGCCATTGTAATTTCACTTGGGATTGGCTCAGGTTTAGATGTGGCATTTAGACCACTGAAAATCAGTTTTAAAATATTGCTGGGTAATGTAGTGGAAATATTCTCCAGGATAAAATAATTAAGATATTCTCAAGGCTTTGCCACTCAAAGTACAACTGAGGGAATTGCTTCATTTTCAAAGGTTAAAACTTTTCACAGATCTTCTCCTTCACGGACTTTTCATGGTTTGTTGCTTCTTCTGAACCAGTGGATATATTTTGCTTTTAAATATGATTATGGAATTGAGGTGGACATTTGGTCCAACATTTGTGTGTTTTACACATTTTTTAAAAAAATTCACTTGGAGGTATTTACACACTTTAAATATTTACTAGGAAGTCTCTTTGCAAGGCTAGGCAAGACGTCTCACCAAACTGCTCTCAATAACTCACTGTTGAGTAAGGTTAGGAAGCACTGTAGGTTAGTCTCTCAAGACTCTGGCAATTTCCCCACTTGACTCACAATGAATATAATTGACAATCTTAGTTGTAAAGGTCACAAAGTCAAAGGAGTGACCACAGTGCGGTCAGTGTTTCTAGCAGCATAGGGAATAGCTTGTCGAAGCAGGTCAGATGGTGCAGTGAGATTTTCTCATTTCCATTTTCAGTTTGAACAAGCCTGTGTTCCTTAGCTCAGAAATCTTCAATAGCTCCCAGAGTTCTACTATGTAAAGTGTAGCTTTTTTTGCCAGATATTTATGACCTTCCACAGTTACTCCCTTTCCTACATTTTATGTGCTTGCTCCCCAGGGATGTACTCTCTCAGCTGAACATCCTTTATATTTCCCCACCATCATACCTCTGTTTCTTCATTTCTTGGGGGATCTCCTTCCCCCTCTTCCTGCTGGTTGTCATATAAGCATCTGAAGCTTGACATGTCCACGACAGAATTCATTACCACCCTCTGTCCTCCGAACATCTCCCAGAACTCCCTGTTTAAAAAGGGACAAGCATACTAAGAGAAATGGTAGGAGGAAAAGTGAGGAGGAAGAGGATGTAGCAGTACTAGATGTGAAACTATGCCACAAAGCAATAATCATCAAAATTATTTGGCATTAGGTACAAAATAGGAAAAAAAAATGGTCATTAGGACAGATTAAATGCACCACTCATTTAATAAGCAGTAATCACCTCCATGTGTCAGGTACTGCACTAAATGCTAGGGATATAAAGAAAGACAAAAGGCAATCACTGTCCTCAAGGAGACCGTAGCCACTGGGATAAGTATTCAGCAATAAACAATAAACTCCTAGGAAGACTGAGAAAGTCTGGTAGAAATTAGGTTTTGACAAACATGTCAAGTATCTTAGATAATATTTGGTATGCAATATACCAAAATAAGCTCCAAATGGGTGACCCAGATATTAAAAAACTGAATCATAAGCAAATCAGAGGAGCAAGAATGGAGATATCTTCTATAACCACAAATAGGAGATAAGGTCATAACCAAACTGAGGATAGAGAAGATCACAGACCTCAGCAAACCAGGGAGAGATCCTGAACCCCAGGATGGAGGAACAAGCCAGTGCCAACACCAGAATCCCAAGTCCCTTAGCACAAGCAGGGGAACCAGCTCAGAAAACCGCCACATGTGCCCACCTTCTCCAGCAGTCAACTCTCCCATTGCTTTACGCATACCTCCAGATTGGCCTCCGGCAGCCAAATATTTGAGTGCAAGTCCCAGGTGAGAGGTGTCCCCCAGGGGCCAGACACCCCACTCCACCCCGATAGCTCCAATGTTGTTGACCCCAGCTTGGCTGCCAGACGCCTGGATCCTCCAGCTGCCAGCACCTGAGGCCTCAGCACACAAAGCCAGTGACCAGGTCATGGGTTTCTAGCACAAGAAGTTTGGGTCAGTGCCCCCTGTGCTCCAGCAGGAGAGCTCAGCTTTAAAAGCCCGCAGTTAGGCAAATAACACGAGCAAAAAGCAGAAACAGACAATGACCATAGGTTCTTGTGAGGACAGGAGATATCAAGGCACAAATTCAAAAGAAAACAACATTATGAATATACCCAATGCCCAAAACCTCAAAAGGAAATATGAACTGGTCCCAAGTCCAAAAAACCTTCTTGAAAGAACTCAAGAAGGATTTTAAAAGTCAAATAAGAGAAGTAGAAGAAAAATTGGGAAAAGAAATCAGGTATGCAAGGTATCCAAGTAGCTTGGAGGCGGGGTTGGGGTGGGGGAGGCAAAAATTGACTATAGAAAGCAAGTTCCTAAAAATACTGCAAGTAGCCAGAAAGAAAAAATTAAATAACATGGAACCACAATGAGGATTATGCAGGACCTTGCAGCTTCTACACTGAAAGATTAGAGGGTGTGGAATATGATATTCTATAAGGCAAAGGAGCTTGAATTACAACCAGGCATCAACTACTGAGCAGAATTGACCATAATCTTTCAGAAGAGGAGATGGATATTCACCAAATTTTCTGTTGTAGAATGAGCCAAATGGAAAAGGAGGTACAAAATTTAATAGAAGAAAACAATTTATCAAAAATTAGAATTGGGCAAGTGGAAGCTAATGACTCTATGAGGTATCAAGAATCAGTCACATAGAAACAAAAGAATGAAAAAATAGAAGAAAGTGTACAATATCTTACTGATAAAACAACTGACCTGGAAAGTAGATCCAGGAGAGAGAACTTAGGAATTATTGTTCTGTCTGAAAACCATGATGAAAATAGAGCCTGGCAGCATCCTTCAGGAAATCATCAAGGAAAACTGCCCTGAGGTCCTAGAAACAGAAGGTAAAATAATCATCAAAAGAATCCACCAATCTCCTCCTAAAAGAGATCCCAAATTGAAAGTATCAAGGAATATTGTAGCCAAATTCCAAAATTACCAGGTCAAAGACAAAATACTGCAAGGAGCCAGAAAGAAAAAATTAAATAACATGGAATCACAATGAGGATTATACAGGACCTTGCAGCTTCTACACTGAAAGATTAGAGGGTGTGGAATATGATATTCCATAAGGCAAAGGAGCTTGGATTGCAATCAGGCATCAACTACTGAGCAGAATTGACCATAATCTTTCAGAAGAGGAGATGGATATGCACCAAAATAGAGGACTTTCAGAACTTCTTGATGAAAAGACCAAAGCTCAACAGAAAATTTGCTCTTCAAATACAAGACTCAAGAGAAGCATAAGAAGGTAAACAAGAAAGAAAAAAACCATGTTATTAATAAAGGAAAATTGTTTGCATCCCTACAAGGGAAAATGACACTTGTAACTTTTGAGAGCTATATTGGTATGACACCATTTAAAAGGGGTATACATAGACAGAGTGTCCGGTATAAGTTGACATTGATATGATGGTAAACAATCTAAGTGGTGAAAAGGAATTGTATTGGAGAAGAGGAGAGGAGGCTGCAAGGGTAAATTACATTACATGAAAAGGCACACAAATGTATTACAGTAGAGGGTAAAAAGGAAGGGAACTTTGCTCTCATCAGATTTGACTCAAAGAGGTAATAACATAGTCAGTTAGGTATAGAAATATAATTTACCCTATATGAAGTAGGAGGGGAAAGGGAAAAGAAAAGGAAGGGGTGAATAGAAGGGAGGGAAGAAGTAGTAAGTATAAAGACGAAGAAAAGCTAGGGAGCTGATAGAACAGGGGACAGACTGAAGGAGGCAGTGGTTGAAAGCAAAACTAGTGAGTAGGGAAAGGGTAAAGTAGATAGGAAAGCATAAATGGGGGAAAATAGGAGAGAAAGACACAGATGGTAATTGTAACTGTGAATGTGAATGGGATGGACTCTCCCATAAAACAAGTAGATAGCAGAATGGATTAAAAACCATAATCTTTCCAAAAATAAATAAATAAAACTATTAAAAAAAACCCCATAATCCTATAATATGTTGTTTACAAGAAATACATTTGAAACAGAAGGATACACACAGAGTAAATATAAAACGCTGGGGCAGTTCAGTAGGGGTAACAGTCCTGATTTCAGGCAAAGCAAAAATAGAGTTAATTAAAAGAGATAAGGAAGGAAACAGCAGCCTGCCAAAAGGTGCCCTAAACAATGAAGAAATGTCATTACTAAACTTATACCTCAAATGGTGTAGTATACAAATTCTTGGAGGCAAAGTTAAGGGAGTTACAGGCCAACCATTCTGGAGAGCAATTTGGAACTGTACCCAAAGGGCTCTAAAACTGTGCATACTCTTTGATCCAGCAATACCACTTTCAGGTCTATGTCCCAAAGAGATCATAAAAACAAAAAAGGACCCACATGTACAAAAATATTCATAGCAGTTGTGGTAGCCAAGAGCTGGAAATTGAGGGAATGTTCATCAGTTGGGGAATAACTAAAGTTGTGGTATATGTACGTAATGGAATACTGTTGTGCTATAAGAAATGACTTCAGAAAAACACGGAAAGACTTGTTTGCACTGATGCTGAGTGAAACGAGTAGAACCAGGAGAACATCGTACACAATAATAGCCCCATTGCGCAATGACTGACCTTGATAGACTTAGCTCTTCTCAGCAATGCAAGGACGTAAGGCAACTTCAAAAGACTCATGATGGAAAATGCTATCCATATCCAAAGAAAACCTTTGGAATCTGAATGCAGATATAAGCATGCTATTTGCTCTCCTTTTCTTTTGATATTTTATTTTATTTCTTCTTTCTCATGGGTCCTCCCATTTGTTCTAATTCTTCTTTACATCGTGCCTGATGTGAAAAATGTTTAATATGAATGTGCAAGTAGAACCTGTATCAGATTGCATGCCGTCTTAGGTGGGGGGAAGATGGGGGAGAAAATTCAAAACTCAAGATCTTATGGAAGTGAATGTTGAAAGCTAAAAATAAATAATTATGTTATATACATATATAAAATATAATATAAATTTACACACAGATAACAAATTGGAAATTGAGGGGCTGGTCACTTGTGGAATGACAAAACAAGTTGTAGTATATGATTGTGAAGGAATACTATTGTGCTATAATAAATGATGAAGAGGATGGCTTCAGAAAAACCTGGAAAGATTTATATGAACTGATGAAAAGTGAAGTGAGCAGGACCGGAAGAACAATGTACACAGTGACAGCTGTATTGTAAGCTATTGTCAGCTGTGAAAAATTTAGCTACTGTGATCAAGACAGTGATCCAAGACAATTCTGAGGGACTCATGATGAAAAATGTTGTCCTCCTCTAGTGAGAGAATGGTGAACATACTGAAGCATAACTTTTTCACTTTATTTTTCTTGGTGGTGTGCATATGTTTTCTTTTGTAACATAGATAAAACAGAAATGTGTTTTGTATTATTTCACACATATAATTGATATCATACTATTTGTTTTCTCAGTGCGTAGGGGAGGGACTGGAGAGAATTTGGGACTCAGTTTTTAAAAAGATAAATGATTGCATGAAGTTAAACTTGTTTCTTACATAAACAAAACCAATGAAGTTAAAAGTAAGAAACCACTCACTACTCACATAGCCACAGCCCTCCTTCTGACCCTCATCATCTCTGTCCACGCTACTATAATAGCCTTCTCATATGTTACCCTGCTCTCAGTTTCTCCTGTGTCTAATCCATCCTTCCCACAGCTGCCAAAATAATTTTCCTAATGCATAGGTATGATCATCTTTGCTACCTGCTTATAAACCAATATTGATTACTGATTATTACCTGTAGGTTAAAATTCATATTCTTTACCCAGTCATTTCAGGTCTACTTATCTTTCCAGCCTGATTTTATAGAACTTTTCATGAACTCTGCATTCCATCCATCCTATTCAAATGGAACTATTGACTATTTGCTGAACTCTATATACACCCCCCATCTTTGTTCCTTTGCAGTGATAGTCTATCCCCCTCTGCCTGGAATGCACTCTTGTCTCAACTCATCTCATCTCTGCCTCACAAAAACCTCGTCTTCCTTCAAGGCTCAACTCAGGTGCTGCCTCCTCTGAGAAGCCTTCCCTGATCTCTTCCCCACCCTGCCCCCTCCAATTGTTAGTCTACGATTTCTTCTCAATTATCATTTCAGTGTTTCTTGTACTTAACATCCAAACCCCCAATTATAATTTAAGCTTGTAAGGGAGTGTTTTGTTTTTGTCTTTGTGTTCCCAGCAAGTAGGGCGAATCTTCCTGCACATAGTAGGCACTTGATGAATAATTGTTGAATGGAATCCATGGCCATCTTTGAAACTTAACTCAGTGCCACATCCATGAAAACTGCTCTGAGCCTCCCAGTTGAAAAAGTCTTCCCTGTCTCCCTAATGTACTTACTATAGAATAATTTTATTGTAGCTTTCTGTAGTGGTGTCTTATCCTCCGAACTAGTCTATAAGATCCACAAACATGGGCTATGTTTTACCTAAATTTTCTCTCTTTCCTAGGCGTAGCCCAACACAGGTCTGTGCTTCATGTGTTTATGGGAAAGGAGGATTTCCTGCCTCCTTTGAGGTTCCAAAGTCACTGTTTCTTGGGACTCCCACTTGAATTAGAAAGATGAAAATTCTTTATAAGAACAGTTTAACTGTATTTTCATCTTTAGTGTAATGTTCTTTAACTCTTCTTGGTGAAAGCATCCCTGGGCAAGCCCAAGCAAGACCAGGCTGTTAGGATCTGATACTTCAGTTGCTTGTCTGACTCCATTTATGTTGTACATGTTATTGAGAGCAGACTTCTTTTGTGTTTCTTTCCCTTTTTCTTTGCCTGACACATTCTAGCACTCTTATCTGTTATTTTACACTATTGAAATATTAATGGTCTTTTTTTTTCTTTGTTATTAGAATCCAGCTTTTTGTGCGGGAGTGGGGTTAGGATCATTGCCCCAATTACTCTTTAAAAATAAATTGTCTTAATGGGAATATCAGTTGATTATTTTTTTCAAAAGGTATTAAGTGTCATAGACTAGGAGTTACAGAACCTAAAGATGTACAGCCTTTGCCCTTAAGGAGTTTACAATCCACGTGGGGAGGCAGAACCCAGAACAATGTACATGAACAGCTAGTATGTGGAAATTTATAATAATCTCTTCTTCTCTGTGGAGGGAATAGAAAGCAAAGGGAGGTTCAGTCAATCCATGAACATTTGTTAAGTGTCTACTGTATGCCAGGTGCTGTACTAAGCTGGAGGCACAAAAAGAGGCAGAAAGCAGTCCCTGCCCTCAGAGAGCTCATGATGGACGACATGCAGTAATTTACAAAGCCAGCTACGTACAGAATGAAGAGGAAAGCATCGAGAGAGGGAAGGCACTAGAATTAAGAGGAATGGTGAAAGGCTTCATCTTGAGAGCTAAATGATTGGCAACTCAGTATTCAAGTCAGTTCAACAGACAGCCAGTTCTTCTTGTACACAAAGCACTGAGCTAGGTGGTTGGCATATAAAATTAAAAAAATAACAGTCTCTTTCTTCAAGTCTTTTATGTTGTAGTTGTTAGGCTTAGAAATATGCAAGTATCTTGGACAAGGTTGAAAAATGATTAGGTGCACAGGAAGCTCCAAATTGAAAGGTCCAAGAGGCTCATTGAAAGAAAACTCCTTTCTAGGGGAGGGATTAGACTAGGCTACATAGAGGAGGTAATACTTTGAGATGCTCCTTAAAGGAGGGAAGGGATGCCAGTGGGCAGAATGAGGAATGATGGATTCTGTTCTGGGCAAGAGGGAGAGCACACAGAGGTAAGGAGCGGACAGGTTGAAAAGGAGCAATTGCAAAATTGGCCAGTTGAGTAGGATTGTGGCTTTTATAAAAGGGAGTGCTGTGTGTGTGAGAAGGGGGTAGTGTGCTCACTTGAAAATACTTGAATAAGCCACCTCCTCATGAGAACACCAAACACAAGGCCCCTGATCTTGGAATGATTAATTAAATAAATCTCATCTGTATCTCTTCTGAAGCCAACAGGCTTCCTGCTGCCAAACCCAGGAGCCAGAGTTTGGAGTTTTGCATAATAACAATATGATTTGTGCTTATCCTGGATTATCTTTCTGCTTTATAGAAGAGCAAACAGAACTCTTGAAGTTGTCCAAAATATTAAGCTCTTACCCCTGCTATTTCCAAGTACTTGCTTGTCTTTTCATCTGGAGATCTGGTTGATGTTTTGAACATTATTCCAGTCTCTCAGCACTTCCAGGTGAATTGTACAGTGTAAGGAAGACATCTCCAAGGTCTAACATGACTCTGCACTGGGATAAAAACACTTTAAAATATTCTGATAACAGCAGGGAATCGCATTCTGCATCTGCAGTCTTGTTTCATTTCCTTTACCTGTGACTTTGAAAAAATATTTTTATATAGTACTTGACATGATAGACATTTACAGACAGACTCTTTTGTTGATTGATGGCCACGTCTGGTCATCCATTCAGTGCTGTCTGTCATAGCTGTCTGGTTCCCCATGTTTTCAAGTAAAATTGGCCTCTATATCTCTCTGCCTGAGACAAAAGTCTGTCAGTCTGGACTTGCCAAAGGTCACTGACCCTAATAGCACTTGTACACCTTGGGACCTCATCATGAGACCTTGCCCTCCAAAGGATGTGTATAGTGAAGCAATCCTGACAGTAAAGGCCAAAGCCTTTGGTCTCTGGGTTGGGCATGTGAAATTTCTATGAGAAAGGAGGAAGAGAGAAGTCACCCAGAGCTCTTGAGCTCCTTCAGTATATCTTTTCATTCTGCTGGATAATCATACCACAGCATAACCCACTGTCATAATTCATAAACTGGTCACAGAGAGCTGAGGTGGCCACAGGGGTAAAGATAGTCAGCCATGTGTGGTATCCACTACACTGGTTCTTGTGAGTGACTGAGCAGCTGCTGGTCTCTGCTAATCCGTGTAGCTAGCTACCCTGCTGACATTACTTCTTATCATCAACAGCTTCAGCCAAAAAAAGTAGCATCCAATAACATTGATACTACCTTACAAATTAGCATTGACCAGAAGTCTGTAGAATTAAGTGAACATATACTTACCCTTACTTTGATTTTTTTGTGGCAGTTAGTGTATGTGAGGGACCTTTTATTTGCAGAGGGCTGGGTTCTTTCAGTTTTGGTATGTGGGCAAAGAAATAAAATAAAAGGGAAGTAAGTAGAAAGTTAAGGTGACACTTGAAAACGTTGGTAGGGTCAATACCAAATTTTCAGGCCAAATGGAATTTTTTTTTGACCTACCGAAATTTGGAAAAAAAGACCTATCAGAAGGTCATATGAGAAGGTTTTTAATATTAACCTGTCTGAATGTTTCTTCACCTGTTCATCAAAAATTGATGGGTGGGTTGGCTTAGTTAAAAATAAGTTTGGAACCTTGAGTTGAATTTTAACCCAACTGGTAGATAGGATGTGATGGAGAGTATATTGTAGACAGCCATCCTGACCATGGGTGGCCTGAATTGCTACTTTCTTCTTTATCCATTAAATACCAACTAGCTCCAGGAATTCTTAGACACTCCAGGCCAAGTAGACCCTGTCTTTCTGACATAGAGTTCCATATTCATTGAGCAAATGCTTCTCATTGTAATGTTTATTTTGTTAACTGGAGATTTCACATTGACAGCTCAGTGGTACAGTGCTAAGATTGATGGCTGAGTCAAGAGACCTGAGTTCTATTCTCACATCTGTTACCAGTTAAATGTTTGACCTTGGTAAAGTCACATAATCTTTCTAAACCTCATTGTGTTCTCTTTGTAAGATGAGAAGGTTGAACTAGCTGATCTCTCAAGTCTCTTGCATTTTTAGCTGTGTCTAACTTCCGGTGATCTTCCTAGCCTCTCCGCACTTTGTCAGTACTCTGCTTTTTCTAGGTTGAAAATTTTTACGATACAGCTGAGATTTCACAGGAAAGTTAAATGAAGGGAAAGCTGACATCAGAAAGATGGGGAGCGTCCCCGTCTTACCATTCCCTTTCCTCTACCTCTTGCTTTTGGAACACTGATCATATCAGTACTGTCATTGCTACTTCTGCCTTCACTTACTAACCTGGGACTCCCCAGATCAAGAAGACTGCTTTCCCTGGCTCCCTCCTACCTGGTATGGTTGACATAGAAGCTCACTGAGGGCAGGGACTGTCTCAGTTTCATGTTGGTGTTACCCTGAGCACAGTGTCGAGAACATAGTAAGAGTTTATCAATGCTTGCTGCCTTCTCCAGCAGCCTATGCAGCAGCTCTGCCATGTGCCATAAACGCTCCTTGTTCTAACTTCCCCGTTTCTATCAGGAGCACTGCCACTTACCCAGTCTCTCAAGTCTGAACCTTTACTAGGCTGAAGTTTTTCTTTTAGTCTTTTACTTGTGGATCTAATCACTGACCTTGTCTTGTTGATTCTCTCTTTTACTTCTCTGGCATCCCTACTCCTGCTTCTGCTGACTAATGAGCATGAGTAAAGCATGAAATTTCTTGAACTGGACCCATTACAGATTTATGTTTATTATCAACAAGGCCTTCACTACAGGAAGGCATTATTTTTACACCTTTCTAATTATTTCACTATCACTATTTTTTCAACTCTTTTCATCCTATCTCAAGCCTACCTTGCTGCTTGATCCCCTCCCTGCCTTCAGCGGAGAATGTTAACTTAGTCGCACATGTCACTAACAGAATTGAGGTTGTTCTCCTACTTCCTCACCTCATGCCATTCATATGAAGAGGCAGCCCTTCTCTTTAACAAGGCAGACCCATCTTCATGCACTGCAGAGCCATGACAGATCATGTTCTCCATCATATTGCCCCCTCCATCATCCCCACTGTTCAGTCATTCCTCTGCTTCTTCCCTGCTACCTACAAACACAGGGTTCTTCATTCTCAAAAAAAACCCAACAAAAACAAAAAACCCTTCTTTGATCCAGCCAGCCAGCTACATACAGTCCTCTGTCTCTCCTCCTTTTTGTGACTGATCTCTTTGACAAAACCATCTACAGTGGGTCCCTCTACTTCTCCTATTCTCAGCTAAACTCTTCTTAATCAGCTGAAACCACTCATCTGAGTTGCCAATGCACTAATAATTGCCAGATCTAGTGACTTTTTATCTGGAGGTGATTTATGGATTCTTTTGATTGGCACTTTGTTTTCTGTGTTTAGTAATTCTGGGCAGTTCCCTTATTTTTGTTGCATTGTGGTGTTCAGGGATTTGTTTGTTTGTTTTTTGACTTAATCCTATTCTCTTGGGAGATTTGTCATCCTTAAGTTATCTCCCAATCAATTTTGTTTTGCCTTTTATAGAAATATTTTTCTTTTTGTGTTACTGATTTTTTGCTTCTTTTCATCCAGATTGCCCTTTACTTCTGTATGTTTTCATTCCCATTCAATTATTCTCACTTTCATTTCTTAGGTGAGACTTGCTATTTTTTTTTTCTATTCTATCATTTAGTTTTTCTATTTTTTCTAGTCTACCAATTAGTTTTGCTGTGCAGGCCATAAATTCTGTTGGTCTGCCTGTCTCAAGTCTCTTCCCACTTCAGTTCATCTTCCACTCATGTACCAAAGTGATCTTTAAAGCACAGGTCTACACATGTCATTGGGACAACTGGCATAGTGGATAGAGTGCTGAGCCTGAAGTCAGGAAGAACTCTTCTTGAGTTCAAGTCTGGCCTCAGACACTTACTAACTGTGTGACTCTGGGTAAGTCACTTAGCCCTGTTTGCCTCCGGTTCTTCATCCGTAAAATAATCTGGAAAAGGAAATGGCAATCCAGTGCAGTATCTTTTGCCAAGAAAACCCCAAATGGGGTCACAAAGAGTTGAACATGACTGAATAACAACAAAATAAGTCTTTAACACCCTACCTCCTCTGAGTTCCCTGTTACCTCCAAGATTGACAAGCATTTATTAAGCACTTATTGTGTGCCAGAAACTATATAAAATCTCTTACTGGCTTTTAAAGCCTTACACCCCGGCCCCTTCTTAGTTTTCCAGTATTCTTGTACTTAACTCATCTCCATGTGGACCAGTGACCCTGGCTCCTTGTTGTATTAGATACAATCCCCAATAATACGGTACCACTCTATCTTCGTAACCTTAGCCTAAATCATTCTCTCCAGTGAATTCCGTGTTTTAGCCTTTAAACATTTTCTGTGATCTCATATCTCTTAAGTTTTTGCTTATTCTTTTGTTTCAGCCCTCCCTCACTCAAAAAAGCAAAGTCAAGTTCAAGTCCTGTCATCATTTCTCTGTTGGCATGGTCTTCTTCAGCAATGAAGGATGACCACACACATATTCTTTTATTTATACATAGAATCCCCATTTTCCCCCTTCCTTTTTTTTCTTTTGAGTTCCTGTTTATCTTTTAAATCTCAAATTAAATATCACCTTTTCTATGAAATCTTCCCTGATTCATACTGTGGGAAATGATTTTCTTAATTAGTCTAAAACTTAAAGACGTAATAAAACAAAAACCCAAATAAACAAACAAAACTATCTAAACTCTAATGTATTTGACATGTAATTCTGTACACTACAGTTATATCTGTGGATCTATCATCTTATAGACTGTAAATTCAATGAGTCCAGAGATGATACCTTGTCTATGTACTTTCCCTTGCTGTTGGTATAATTCTTTGATCACATTTGCCACTTGATTATTTAATGAAGCATTTATTAAGTACCTACTATTATATACCAGGGACAAAGGGATGAGCTAGCCTCTAAGTATTTTTTATAGTTTTTAAATTAAAAAATTTTACTCGTATCTTTTGTTTATACTCTACTGTTATTTCTAGATTATATTCCCCACCCCCAAAGAACTCTCTCTTGTAACAAAGGAAAGCAGTCAAGCAAAAACAGCTGTTAAAAGGACTGACATTGTATACAACATTCCATACTTGGTGTCCTCTCTGCCAAAAGGAGGGCAGTGGGTTTTATCAACTCTTTTCTATGGCTAAGATTGGTCATTATAATTAATCATCATATCTATGTGCCTTTTAGGGTTGTTTTTGTTTGCATTTACATATATGAGGCGCTGCTTCTTTTTAATGTAGACATTTTAGTGTCTGAAAAGGGCAGGAAAAGAACACTTGTGTATACATGTACTGAGAGGGCTTGTTTTAAAGCAGAATACTGGATAACAGGAGCACAGTTGTCTAATGGCCCATTTACACATGACTCTTGAGAGAAGTCGGAAGAGCTATAAATCCTAGAACTGTTTGGGAACTAGAGGAAAGTTTATGGTTGTTTGTATTATACCTGATAAAAAATGGGTTTGGGTTTTTATGATTCAAAACTTTGAAATGGGTGATGAAGACTCCTGAACAGTACTTGATTTGAGACTTTAGAATCCAAAGAGAGATGGACAGATGAAGACAGACATTGGAGATGAAAAGAAAAGGCAAAAGGAGCCAGGGATAGAATACACTGAAGGCAACTGTGAAAATGTTTACTGAAACTGACAGGAGCTAAATGTAGCTGATAGGCTGGCCTCCCAGCCAGTAGGAATGGCTATCTGTTTGGAGGATAGAGCCAGAGATGCAAGAAGCTGGTTGGAAGAAGGCAGATTCCTTCCCTGTTCTGAGCACATGGGGATTATTGCCCTTTATTTCCACTTATAGCCTGAGAGAGACGAAACCTCTCAGGGGCTTGGTTTTGTTGCCCTTTACTGCTCTTTATGGATTGGTGAAGGCACAGAAGGGAAAACACAGGTTTTGCAGACCTTTTTTTGGGTATGGGTTGTACCTTTTATGGATGAGGCATGTTTTTTACTGTAAACTTAGTGGAGAAAACAGAACCCACTATTTGATAAGAGAGCTGCCTAGGGAGAAGCTCCATGACCCTATTGGGAGCCACAGCTTTAAAGGGAGAAGCCTCCCAGAGGCCCACAGCACATGTGAGGAGCTTTGCAGTTCTGCCATTTAAGGCAATTGCTTGCCATAGAAATAGCTTAACATTTTCCTAGTGGCCTGCCAAGGGGGTCTGTGAGTTAAAGAACTCAATATTGCTTCAGTAGGCTGAGAAGTGGTTTTGCTCTAAACCACTAAAGGAGCAGTTAGCAAAGAAGGGGTTTTACTCAACATGTTCCCTAAACATACCAAGGAAATAAAGCATGCCATTGCAGACTTACAAGTTTCCCTACTCAAGTGCATCCTTAAGTATGTCAGTCAATAAACATTTATTAAGTGCCCACTATATGTCAAGCATTATGCTGAGACATGGGTATACAAAGAAACACAAAAGACAATTTCTGCTATCAAAAAACTCAAAGTCTCATCCTGGAAACAACATATAAACCAACTGTATATGAACAAGTTAGATATAGGATAAATTTGCAATAACCAACAGAGGAAAGGCATTTCCCTCTGTGGATACTTAATGCCTTGGTGAGAAAGTGTGATCCCGGTTCTATTATATTTTCTATTATTATATTTTATTACTATCATACTTACTGTTGTGTACTATTACATTTTACTATTATATTTTCATTATCCCTGCTTTTACCTTCCAGTGTATAAAAATTATATGCTTTTGCCTTACTTTTTAGTAAATGATTCATTTTAAATCAGTGTTGTCATTGTGACCAATTTGTTATAAATTGAAGTAATTTACTCCACCAATAGGGGTTCTGGGAGCAAGTAGTGGGAAAGTATTGTACCTATACCAGTATAACCCCCCGAAAGCTAGAGTATCAATTATAGCTGCATATTGCTCATCTGGTTCTGCATATTTTTCTCTATATCACTTCATTGCAAGTCTTCCCAAGTTTCTTTGAATTCCTAATTTTCATTATTTTTTAAGTATCAAACTTGTTATATTACATTTATATCCTACATTGTCTTCATTCCTTTTCAATGGTCACAATCTGTTATTTAAGGTATACTTTTGTTAACTGTGTAAATAGAATAAAGTTTTAGTTCTATTTGGACTGTCAGGCACCCTTTCCATATTTTCCCCTTGCCCCATATGTTTCATGTTTTGAAAAAAATTATCCCATTCTTTTAAAAGCATTATTACTAGCTCCATCCCCAAAATATTATGAAAAAGAAATAAAGGACCTTTGTGCACAACAATATTCTTAGTTGCTCTAATTGTGACAGAAAGTATTAGAAGAAACTTACATGTCTAGAAGTTGCAAAATAGCGGAATTATATATGAATGTAGAACTGTATGTTCACACCTGTGATTTCTGGTATAGAAAACACTTAACCAGGAAACTTCCTCTGCCATGCAGTTTAGCAGATCTTCTGAAAACATACAGTCTTAGAAAGTTGCCTTCTGGTGCCAAGAAGACAGCATGATGTTATACAAGGTTACATAGGTCTGTGAATTTGTTTTTGTTTTTTTAAATGTTGATAACTCTTTCAGTATAATTGCTTTCCTTTGGTAGCTCCATGTATTTCTTTTTATGCATTTAAAATAATTATTCTGGGGGGGAGGAGCCAAGATGGCAGAGTAGAAAGACTCACATATGCTAGCTCCGAACCCACAGCCCATGGATTTCCTCTAAAAAGAACTCCCAACAAATTCTGGAACAGTGGAAGCTGTGCAGCAACACAGTGAAGGAGATTTCCGTTCCAGAGAGCCCTGAAAAACCAATCCCAAAGGTCCATCGTGCACTGGACAGGAGCAGAGCCCAGCCCTTCCCTGGCCGCGCGGCACCAAGAGGAGCGAGCAGATCTGAGCAGGATTCAGGGAGGGAATCTCTGGCGGCCGCAAAGGTCCCTTCACCCACAGGCACACAGGTCAGTGAGAGACACTTCTGGGCTGGCCGAGAGGGGAGCAGGGTGTCTCCATAACTCAGACCCCCTCGGGAGGCAGCGGCAGAGGCAGCGGGCGACCAGAGGCTCCCAGAGCAGGCAGGAGCTCCATTACAGAAGGTCTCTGTGTAAACCCCCTGCGGGAACTGAGCCTGGGTGGCAGGCCTGCCCCCACCTGAGCACCAGAACTTAAGCTCCCATTGAATAGCAGCCGGGCCTACCGCCAGAAGCCCTGAGGCTGGGGAGCAGCATTTGAATCTCAGACCCCAAGCACTGGCTGGGCAGATCTAGGCAGGGGTGGAGAGGAATCTCAGAAGTCAAGTAACTGGCTGGGAAAATGCCCAGAAAAGGGAAAAAAAAATAAGACCATAGAAGTTACTTTCTTGGTGAACAAATGATTCCCCCCTTCCTTTCTGACAGGGAAGAACAATGCTTACCATCAGGTAAAGACATAAGTCAAGGCCTCTGTATCCCAAACATCTGAAATAAACATCCAATGGGCTAAGGC